>CP136887.1:1672500-2085000 GCA_033000465.1 Sciaenops ocellatus
GCCCTGCAGTAAGCCGTGTGCTCTGTGCATGTGATTGAGGAATAGCAGATATTCAAGTGGACCTGCGTAAGATTATGATTATGCTGAAATATATTTTCCACAACTATATTTAAGTTCCCTGTTAAAGGGCCAATATTCAGTTTTGTAAATTCCCAGTTTATTTCTGTTTATTCCCAAAAATTCCTGAGTTTTGTTCCACTCAAACGGGTTCGTTGGTCAGATTTTCATAACGACGCCCAACATCCGAGAAGTAATCCTGTTTTTAGTTTGTGTTGACGTGTTTTGTCTCCTCCAGAACAAACGATGGACTTCGACGAAAACGACGACTCCTCCCTGTTCTCCTCCTACCCTCCCTCTGCCCCTCCACCCTCCACCACCACCACCAACAACACCTCCCTGGACCCGCTCCCTGACGACGCCCTGCTGAGGATCAAGCCGGTCCACACCTACTCCCGAAACAGCAGCCAGAACCACACCACCGCCGCCACCACCACCTCCTCCAGACCTCCAACCGGACCCTCCACTTCCTCCGACTTCCCCTCAGATGCCGCCTCGTCCTCTGCTGCGCCTCCTCCATCGCAGTCCCCCACAGGATCTTCCTCCGCCCCCGCTCCTTCCTCCTCAAAATCAGCCAATGATTCTACCTCTGAACCTGTGCCCTCCACCTCCTCCTCCTCCATCCCACCACCTCCTGCTCCTACTGTCGCTGTATCCTCTTCTTCTGTTACCCCGACCACAACCTCCGCTCCCTCCTCTAACTCTAATCAACCTTCTCCTTCCTCCTTAGCTCCCCCACTCACTCATCCCTCCACCTCCACCTCCTCAGGCTCAAACAACCCATCCGACCCGCTCCCAGCCGGAGCGTCCTCCCGCCGAGCCCACGACCACGTGGCCCAGATGGCCTCCCAGAGCCTGCAGCAGCAGCGGGCCAGCAGGATGCTCCTGACGTCGGTGTCCCAGTCTCTGGAGGTGTTGGCTCAGTCCGTCCAGCTGCTGGTGGAGAGCCAGCAGGAGTTTGTTCAGGAGTCTCTGCTGCTGCAGCGAGAGACAGTGGACATCCTGAGGGACTTCTCCAACACGGCGCTGACGATGCTGAGAGACAAAGCTAACAGCGGACAGGTGGCGGCACATCCTCATCACCCCGCCTCACGCTTCTGAAAAAAAACTGATATGAACAAACTAACCACGAGGCAGGTGCAGGTCAACGTCGGGAGTCGTCCGGCGATATTTGACTTTATGACTGCCGGACCTCCCTGAAACAAACGGGACAAAACGTCCGCCCGGAGGCGCACGGCCGGCACAAAGACATGCAGTTTTATCGTAGGCCGTTCATTTACGTTTTATTTCTGTACTTCCTGTTTGTTTGTGGCGATCTTGCCACGAACGTTTGGCATCAAAGGTGTATCGAGCTGCTGAAGTTAAACCCCCCCCCGGCACACAGACTGACTGAAGTATTCAGAGCTGTTACTCACGTACTAATACTACACTGTAAAAATACTGTAATGTTTGGTTGGTTATACCGACATTATTCCTACTCGAGTACTTGTTTGGGCGTCGGTATTCGCTCAACGTACATTTAGGTAACATCAACGTTACAGCAGATTGTTGTGTCTGGAAGTATTTTGGAAAGGTAGATGAAATTATCAGTTCTTCAACGTTTAAAGTTGATTAACGGCGGAGATGTTAGCAGTGTTGACAAGCGTCGTTGTGATGCCACCACGTCAGAGAAGATTAGCCAGCTCAGAGCAGAAATGGAGACTGTTTTTGAACGTTGTGGACGGAGAAAGCTTCACGGGTGGATGCCGTTTGTTGAGCGACCATGCCGGAGGTTGAGCGACTACAAGAAGGCGAAGATGGTGCAGCCATCGTAACATCTGTGGATGTTTGTCTTCACATCGGCTGTCGGACAGTTGGACATCTCTAACCACACACCGACCTTTGGCGTTCATTTCGGACTTTATTGCGAGTACTCGAGTATGAAAGTGACAAACGATTACCCAGAAGCCCACAGCGATATCATGACGATGTTTGTTTTGTCTGACCGACAGTTTAAAGCTTAATTATTTTAAATAAAGTCAAATAAAAACAGAATCCAAACCTTCAAATGTTTCTGCATGAAAGACGACGATCATCAAAATATTTTTATAATTTGATGAATCTACAAATGATTTCACGTGTTTCTGTAACTCAAGCTGTCAGATAAATGTAGTGAAGTATAAAGTACTCTGTGAACTGCAGTACAGTTAGAAGTATGAAGCGGCATGAGAAGAAAAGTACTTCAAACTTATACTTCAGTACTTAAAATGTACATCCAAGCACAGAGGAAGATTCCAGAGTGTGACGGGGACACTGGACGACAGGAAACAAACAAACTGTCACGTATCCGTAGAATATTACAGTCCTAACCTAAAGCCAAACTCTGCATCAGAGTTGGAGCATCCCTTCACCCACCATCTTGACTACGTCGCCTCAAACTGGAGCAACGAAGAACGTACATCCTGTGTGAGGTGGTACGTAACTGTGATGCAACAACCACTTTGGCAAATTAGAATAAAAACATTTTTTTTAATGTAACTGACTTCTGATTTCTCTGCTCGTGATGAAAATCCGTCATGTCTGGTCTCAATTAGAGCAGGTGTTTCTTTAATTTACTGTATTTAGTTTTCAATAGTGGGTATTCATTTTTAATGAGATTTAAATTATTTTTTAATTAATAAGTTAAAAAATTTGAGTTAATTTCCTTTAAGGGTGTTAGTAAGGTAATTCTTTGTTAGTGACTTCTAACTTCTGATACAAAGTTATGTAAGTTCTGCTGAACGTGTTAAAGTATTTTATTCCTCTGTCGCGAAGGTTAAATCCTTAATCAACTTATTATTCTATTGTTTTCTTTTTTCAGACGTTTATTGAGTTTTTAAACATTTAGTTGGCAGCTAGAACAAAAAGACTTCCGTCAGCGTCCTCTTCATCTCTTCTCCTCTGCCATTATGTCCATAGAAGCTGCTGACTGCCGGGCCTAAAAAACTTCTTCTTCTTCTTCTTCTTCTTCTTCTTCTTCTTCCCGGTGGTCCAAACCTCCTGTGGTACAAACACTAACACTCCCTCAGTGCTCTGAGCTCACAGTCCAGGCAGCCTGGCTAACAAACTGAGCTAACATGAGCTAACAGCAGCTACAGTTGGCAGCAGTTTACTTCACTGTCCATCAGGAAACTCTGTAAATCACAGAGAGTTGAGGTATGTTTAGCCCACCTGCTCACAACAGTTCTAAACTTGAGGCTGTAACCTATGACAGCGGGCCTCAAACTGACGTCTTCTGATATTATTGAAGCACAATATTTTAATTTAATTATATTTTATTGACATCATTTAACTAAATACTCGTTCTTATACCTGTAAACATTAAAACACTTTGAGTTTGAGGAGCTTGTTTATTAGTTTGGCTGGATTGACTGTCAGGATGTTTTTTAAAGTCAGTGTTACTTCCTGAGGGCCGAAACTTTCCCCGGTTTAATCAGCTCTTCTGTTCACATACTCGGTAATCATCCCATCACTGTGATGTGTGTTTTATCATCAGACTCATGTTTCCTGTCAAGACATAACTTCCAGTTACTAGTTTTTATTCGTTTCAGTGGAAAGCAGATGACAAAATGACGATAGATAAAAAAAAAGAAACGCCGGCCGTGTGTGCATGTTTCATATCTCCATCTGTAAGAGTTAATACACATTCAGTTTTATAAAGTAAAGACACTTTGGGATGTTACCTGTAAACCGTGCTGCGTTCAAATAGTCTTTTCTGCTCGGGAACGTTCCTAACTGAGAGACTTCAACTCTCTGTGATTTACAGACTTTCCTGTTGGACAGTGAAGTAAACTGCTGCCAGCTGTAGCTGCTGTTAGCTCAGTTTAGTCCAGTTTGTACCACAGGTGTTTTTGACCACCGGGAAGAAGAAGAGGAGGTTTTTTACTGACAAACACTGAAGAAATCTACTGACACTTTTGTCAACAAAGCCTGGTTGCTCAAACAAGCCATCTGTAACAACACCCACCTGTCAGTCAAAGTGTCCACGCTCTTAATCCTGCATAACTTTAAGCCTTAATATAATCTGAACAGGTGAGTTGTATAAAAATTCACCCTCAGTACAGTTGTCATGAACGGGGAAATTAGCTATAGAGACCAAAACTGTTTTTTGTACCAGGCTGTAAACATGTTTATTTCTGCTGTGAAGTTGGACATTTTAACATGGGGACTTATGGAGACTGACTCACTTCTGGAGCCAGCCTCAAGTGGACGACAAGAGGAACTGCAGTTTTTTGGCATTGGCTTAACTTCACAGCCATGTAGTTTGATGAATTGTCTGTAAGCGTCAATAATGACGGTAAAGCACTCCCTCTCATGTAATATTGTTTAATTATACAACAGTAACCAACTGAAAACATATAATCCAGATATCGTCATGTTGTGTTGCAATAATACACTCTGGAAACTTCCAGCCAAATATCTCCTTCTGTATCAGTGAAGATTGCTTCATCCCCTGACAGATAACAGCTTTGTGTTGATGATGATGATGATGATGATGATGGTTCTTCAAACGGGAAGTGGTTAACAAAGGAAAAGCAGAGGTCTGGACCTGACTCCTGTTCTGATAAACCCAGACGACACATGAGACGAGGTGTTGGGTGCAGATGGATCACAGAGTGTTGGTCGTGTTTGTGTCACTCTGGAGCTCAGGTAAGATTCTGCTTCAGGTTTTCACTGATTCTTCCTCCGACACTGAAACTTAAAAAACTGAGATTTTGACTTTTTTTTTTTTTTTTTTTTAAAGATATTTTTTGGCCTTTTTAGCTTTATTTCTGATAGAGACAGCTGAAGAGTGACAGGAATGTGGGGAGAGAATAGAGAGGGATGGGAAATGACATGCAGCAAAGGGCAGCAGGTCGAATTCAAACCCTGGGCCGGATGCTCTACCAACTGAGCTAACCGACACCCCAACATTTAGACTTTTGACAGAAGTTGGACATTCTTTCTCTCACAGAGGTCACTTACGAGATCAGTGTAGATCAGAGGAGAGAAAATGTTTTTATTGACAGATTGTCACACTCTGCAGCCAATGGTGTCACTGGAAACATTATCAATAATAATAATAATAATAATGATAATAAGAAGAAGTAGAAAAATAACGTACTGATAAGTTCTGCAGCTGGTTAATTATTTGAAAGAGTCAAACTTGAGACAGGCTTGGCAAAAAAAAAAGTCACAGTTTGATTTCATAGATTGAAAAGACAAAAAAGAAAAGTGTGACTAGAACAGCTGTTCAGATCATCGTCCTGTAAAACACTGCTGGTCTTTAAACCTGATGTCTGCATTACAGAACATGGTTATGAGTGCAGTGGAGCTGAAATCTTATTTTTTAGCAGGTGTTAAGTAATGTAACCTGTAACATGTTTCATCAATTGCGAATGGGGAAAATTGAGTAAAAATATGTTTTGTTGCTTTAAAAGAGCTATTTTCAATTAAATACATCACATTTTGTTTCTATTTTAACATTTTGCACAGCATGACAGACTTTTAGGATTTTATTATTACCGTACATGACGACATGACATTGTCAGATAAAGATAAAGATGAAGGTAGATTCAGTCATAAGAAATGAGAAATGTCTTCAGTTAATATTTAAAAATATTATAGTAACATAAAAATGAGCCTACATGACAGGAAAAAAGTATTTTTAATTAATTAAATTCATGATAAAAATCAATGAACCTGTCTGAGTCCTCATGTGGATATTATTTAATTTAGTTTATCACATATAATCATGCAGGTACAATTTGTTCAGTTAAAAATGTAAAAGAGTTTTAATAATTAATCTGGTGGCAGTAATGATATTGGATGTGGGAACTGGTGGGTGGCCGGTTCAATTCCAGTTTGGACCCCAGTATCGCACCGGTTGTGTTTTGGGTCTATAAATGTAAAAACTATGTGAAAAAAAAGAATTTCCCCATTGGTGAATTAATGTAAAACTTCTATTTTAGAACAGAAAATGTAACAAATGATAAAAGTTTTTATGGGGTTGTATTTTCTTACTCAGAAAAAGTAATTTGATTCTGTAAATTGATGTTTAAATATGTAAATGAGGCATTATGTAATGTAACTGTGGTGAAATCTACAGACACAAACAGACAAAGTGACGTCAGATAAACAGAAATGTGGATTTTAAATGAGCTCTCTGTCAGTTTATTGTTTTCAATCCTCCTTTGCTGACAGGACTTCGTGTGTCAGACTTCATTCATGTGTTTTATTTTGTAGTTTGAGCACATGAGCCTGTGTTCAGTGTTTTAAACAGTACCTGACTCTGTCATATGAGGGTGCCTGAATGTTTCTTTTTATTAATGCATGATTTCATACCTTTTAATATGGCGTTGTGTTCAGGGACTCCAGATGAAAAACAGCCATAGAAATGTTTTATTAATATTAATACGCTCTGTCTGTGTTTAATAAACCAACAAAGAAGAACAAATCAAAGTAGTGACGTGAGTTGTATTGTATATGTTGTAATGTTGTAGATTAAATGTTAAACCAGTAACCAGTGTAGTTTTCACTGCACACAGAATAAATGCATCGTATCAGATCTTGGATTGCATTGTGTTTGTGATTAATGACTTAAAACAGCTGCAATGGATGCAGATAATTACTTGAAATATGTATGAATATATGAGACTCTGTAGTGGCTGCAGGTACTCTTTTAGATAATATAAGTTTATTACAGTAATTTAAACTACGGACATATTCTGGCACTTCTTGCGCAATAAGAACATTAATATCTTGATTGCACAACATCCCGTCACAATCTCTCCACACCATCTAGCTGAAAGATGACCAGATGAAGTCAAAGGGTCCTGGAGAGCTCCCGTAGTTTGGAGGGAACAGATCCACTTAAAGCCAGAACAAACAGTTACTGCAACAATTATTTTGGTGGTGTCTCACTTTAATAAATATATGAATTGATTATTTTTGTGTCTCTGTTCAGTCGCTCCTGATGGTGATGATGTCAGGTTGGTGGGAGGAGCCAGCCGCTGTTCTGGCATCCTGGAGAAGAAACACGAAGAGGACTGGAAACCAGTGGATGACCAGTTCTCTGCCTGGAACCTGACATCGGCTGCAGCAGTATGCAGAAAACTCAACTGTGGTTCTGTTGTTTCATTACTGAGAGCAGACACTTCGGACAGACCGCTGGACTTTTTAAACCACAACTTCATACATGTTGTTAACTTGCGTTCCAGTGGATCTACAGGTCTGGAGATCAGCTGTTTAGGTCAGTGTTTGTTGAGTCCAAAGAAATCTCTGTACGTAAGGGGCAATGAGGGCAATGTCCGTGACCTTCGACCCATCAGATAGCGCTGCGTTAAAAACCCACACGATTGTATACTGGACCCAAGCTCATCTGAGACACACTGATGGAAAGTGGACTGACGAGTCCACATTTCAGTCCTGCAGGATAAACTTGCATCCAAACTCTTTTGGAATCAGGGTGTTATTTATCATTTACAAATCACTGTTTTCTGATCTGACACTGACAATCCATGAAGATTGGTTTGATCAGGTTTCGTCACAAAGCTGGGAAACATCATCGTTTGGGAGTTAGTACTTTGGTCTTCTAAGGTAATGGTCAGAAATCAATGTTGACTGTTGGTAGGAAACGAGAGGCGAACAGTGGTCACCCGTGCTCGTTTATCAGATAGCGTACATTATAGAGGGTGTTATATACCCATAATATACCCATAAGCAGTTATATGTATCCTGAAATACAGATTAGAATGATGACACAGGGAGACGTGGCTTGTCATTGCTGAATTCTTGACCGTTATGAAGAGGAAACAGCAGAGCATGCACTCTTAATGGGGAAAAGCATGGACTAACACTGCCACCTACTGTTGAAAAACTATATTACAAAACGTATTACTCATAAAGTCACCCCATGCCTCTCCCTGCGGTTGGTGGGCCCACAGGGATCCTCTGGAGGGAGCATGCATCCAGTTCCCCAGGAACTGGATGCATGCTCCCTCTTGGCTCCTTCATTAGGTGATTTAAAGACCCCCTCCAATCATCCTTTTTAGCTATTTTAAAGCGTTGTCAGTGGTCTTTAAACTGTGATTATGAAGTTTTTAGCCAAAATCACAAAACCTGTGCCATTTCCCAGGGCTCTTCTGCTGCAGAGCGCCAGCAGCTCATTAGCAATGCGCCTCTGAGTCGTGGGCGGAGACTCCGCTGCTCTTCGAGGGGGTCTTTAAGCACATCTATTATTCGCTGTTATGCAGACGATATCCAGCTATACCTCTCCAAAATTAAGTATCTGTCCAAGATTTGAAAAAGGTCATTCATGTTTTGTTTCCTTCTGATAGTTACTGGCCTCGGTCAGGTCTGGTGGTCCTGAAATCTAGATTAAAACCAAAGGTGACGGAGCCTTTGGAGCTGCCTTTTCCAAATTATTAAACTGGCAGAAGTCGATATTTACTGTTTTTATTGTTTTCATATGCTTATTTCTTTGTTTTGTCTTGCATACATCAACTTTTAACTCTGGTTTTAAAAGGCACTTTATAAATATTAATCTATTTACTTACTTTCCAGACTCTGTCCGGCTGGTGAATGGGACTAGTCTGTGTTCAGGCAGACTGGAGGTGAAGTCTGACCAGTCTGACCAGTCTGACCAGCGGTGGTCCTCAGTGTTTGAAGCTGACTTTGACCAGCAGGATGCAGAGGTGGTCTGTAGGGAGCTCGGCTGTGGGGCTCCTTCAGTCCTCCAGGGGGCGCTCTATGGAGAAGTGGAGGCTCCAATGTGGACCAAAGAGTTCCAGTGTGGAGGCCATGAGTCTGCTCTCCTGGACTGTAGAAGCTCAGGATCAACTAGAAACACCTGCTCACCTGGAAAAGCTGTTGGACTCACCTGCTCAGGTAGAAGAAAACATTTCCACTTGTTTAAATTAAACTCTGCACTATATTTTCACAGATTTTGGTGAAACTGGATCATGTTTTATGAAGAAATTCAGACTTTTCTCGTTTCTACTCAGAACCAGTTGATATCAGATTGGTTAGAGGAGTCAGCCGGTGTGGCGGCATGCTGGAGGTTAACAAACAGGACAATTGGAAACCAGTGGATTACAGGTACTGGAACCTGAGGTTAGCAGGTGTTGTGTGTGGACAGCTGGACTGTGGCTCTGCTGTTTCAGCCAGAACAAGAACTACATCCTCACATGGATATATTTGGAAAACCAAAGAAGACTGTGAAGCATCTGCACTGATGAAATGTTTCAGTGGAAATGTAATTTCATCTGACGTCGTAGAGATAACCTGCTCAGGTAACTCCATTCATGATACTAATAACTCTGGTTTTAAAAGGCACTTTATAAATATTAATCTACTTACTTACTGTCCAGACTCTGTCCGGCTGGTGGATGGGACTAGTCCATGTTCAGGCAGACTGGAGGTGAAGTCTGACCAGCAGTGGTCCTCAGTGTGTGAAGCTGACTTTGACCAGCAGGATGCAGAGGTTGTCTGTAGGCAGCTCGGCTGTGGGGCTCCTTCAGTCCTCCAGGGGGCGCTCTATGGAGAAGTGGAGGCTCCAACGTGGACCAAAGAGTTCCAGTGTGGAGGCCATGAGTCTGCTCTCCTGCATTGTCCAAGCTCAGGGTCAGATAGAAACACCTGCTCACCTGGAAAAGCTGTTGGACTCACCTGCTCAGGTAGAGCTGCAGCTTTGATTGACTCTTATGTCAGATCACTTCATTTCCTAACACTTTGCTTGTCTTTCGTCAGACCCCGATGATGTCAGGTTGGTAGGAGGAGCTAACCGTTGCACGGGAAGACTCGAGTTAAAACACAGTGAAGTTTGGAAAGCAGTGGATCACTTTGGCAGTCAGTGGCACATGAAGGCAACACCTGTAATCTGTCAACGGCTCAACTGTGGCTCGTTCATCTCAGCGGGAAAGAAAAGGGAATCATCACACCGACCTGTGTGGTGGATCGACTCTCGCTGTGTTCAGTCTGAATCCATGTTGCACGAATGTGTGGCAACACATCATGAGCTCAGCGAGTACAGCCTGGAAATCACCTGTTCAGGTAACATCATGAGAGGCGAGCGGCACGAGTCGTCTTTGTACCTGAAGCTGCTGCTACGGTAAAGATAGTCAGCCGTTATTTATACCCGTTTACTGCAGCTGGTTGCCGGGCAGAAAACTGAATGATACAGCTTGTGGTATTAATACTGTAGTACTGTCAGTAATACAGTATGGGCGAGACGCAGCGAGCATCGGGCACACATGTCTTGAGATATTTTCTTTTTTTAAAAATACTTTTTATTAAAGTTTTCAGGTTTTTTTCAATAAAGAACAGAGAGAACAAACAAGTAACCAAAGAATATGAAACAACAGACAGGTTGACACAGGCCATACATTAGTGCAAATTGAAATATACTTTCACACAGACAATGAGTTACATCCCTTCTAATATAAAGTCCATCTTTCCCAGTATTTCATATATTACTCAGCCTGCAATCTTAAGGAGAAGGTCAGTTTTTCCATATGTTGTATTTCATCAACAGTTGTGATCCAGTCGTTCCTTGATGGTAGATTTGTCTGCAGCCCTTTCCGTGTAATGGCCTTCTTGCTCGTAGCCAAGAGCACTTTATAAAGATAGTTGTCCTGGGTCCAACTGGGATTTTACCCAGGTACAGTGTGACAAAGGAAAAATCAACTTCTAGTCCAAAGATTGTCCGTGTTTCTCCAGCAAATTCTTGCCAATATGATTGCCATTGACTGTCCAACATCATTTATCCTGTCCCTGGGTCTTGAGACATTTTCTAGTTCATTTTTAAAAATATGATGATCTTCGCTTAGTTCTTCTTGATCTTGAAGATCACCTTGTGTAGGAGGTCCAACCTGAAAGAAACTAGACGTGTTTGGTTTGTTGTTGTAAGGGTCAGAGGAAGAGTTAGTATTGCAAAAGAAACCTATGATTGCCATTATGTCCATAGAAGCTGCTGAGCCCGGCTAACAGATTATTTCTGTGCTGTAGTATTGATACTCTTACTTAAAAGCACTTCTTCCATCACTGCTGTATTCACAGACTCTGTCCGGCTGGTGAATGGGAGTAGTCCGTGTTCAGGCAGACTGGAGGTGAAGGCTAACCAGCCGTGGACATTGGTGTGTGAAGACGAGTTTGACCTGCAGGATGGAGAGGTGCTCTGTAGGGAGTTAGGCTGTGGGGCTCCAGTTTGGACCCAGTGTGAAGGCCTCCGGGACTGTGGCATGTCCAGCTCGACTACAAACACCTGCTCACCTGGCAAAGCTGTTGAACTCACCTGCTCAGGTAGAAGAGGAGCTGAAGCTTTGACTCGGCTCACTCATTTACTCCCTCTAATAATCGTTTCCCCGTCTCTGTTCAGCTCCAGACGACATCAGGCTGGTGGGAGCGGCCAGCCGCTGTGGTGGTGTACTGGAGATGAAGAATCATGGAGAATGGAGACCAGTGGCTGACTGGGATGATGAATGGGATGAGAAGTCTGCAGCTGCAGTGTGTCAACTGATGGATTGTGGTTCTGCTGTTTCGACGCAGATAACTGATGCTTCAGATGACAGACCTGTGTGGTGGATCAGTCCTTCCTGTGTCCAGTCATCACCTGCACTGTTGGAGTGTCTGTTGCTGACTAATATTGATGAAACGTATCTCGGCCTTCGCGTGATATGCTCCGGCAAGTCATCTTTAGTTGCTCTATTTTAATCGAGTGAGTTTCGAAGTATCGTTCCTGAAGTTTGTGAACTTACTTCTTCCTCTTCTTCTTCTTCCATCTGTAATTTGGTGCCTGTTATTGGGTGCATACATGAGGTAGCACCTAGTGAGTTGTTGGTATTTTGGTTTAACTTCATCTCAGAAGTTGGTGCAATGTCCACTGGCAGTTTGGGGATCCAAAGTGACTCACAAAAAAGGGAAACAATAAATGTACAGTGTGACAAAGACATGTATGTGCAGCAATAAGTACTACTAACATAGAATCAAGGCCCAGATGTAGAGGTGGACAGATGTATCATGTCCAGTTGTTGGTAGTGTTGTAGAGGAGGTCCTCTCTGAAGAGCTGGTGGTCTTCAGGAGGTTTGTGAAGGTAGAGAGGGACGCCCCTGATCTGGTAGGAACTGGTAGGACGTTCCACCAACGGGGAACAACAGGCGAGAAAAGTTTGGATTGTCCTGAGCGTACGGGTGGCAGAGCCAGGCGTGGGGTTTTGATGAAGGGGGTGCAATGTCAATGATACAGTAGATCTCGGGAAATGGTGAATGGTGCATCCACTACTGCTTTAGCTAATCATATCCCCTTTTCGTTCACAGATTTGCTGGTTCAACCAAACATCTCCTCCTCTACCTCCACCGAAGTGGTCTCCAACGACAAACAGCAGGGCCTTCAGGTGCTCCTGGGCTCCGACTTCACCATCACCTGCTCCATCGAACCACAGTATCCAGGAGGTTCCTTCCAGCTTATCTTCACCACCTCCAACGCAATGCAGAACTACACCCAGCCAGCTGTCAATCACTCGGCTCATTTCCTGTTCTCTGCTGCGAACCACGCACAGCAAGGAGAGTACCGCTGTGTTTATCACGTCTATGTATTCTCCCATAACTTCTCCTCGGAGAGCCGGACACTCGATCTCACCGTCTCAGGTAACGTCATAGAGAATACAGGTGTTACAGTTCAAACTGTTGAAGGTTCTCAAAGTTAACCGGACTCTCGATAGTTCCCGAACTTTAAAGCGACAGTTTAGCTTTCTCCGTCAACGTCCTCTTCGGTCATTCACCTGATTATTGTAGCATCGACATGATCAGAGAAATGAGAGAAGAGTTACAAAATGTTGATTTAAATCTGTTTCAGCATATCTGACGGAGTTGATCATCAGACTCGTCGTCCTCTTGACATTACTCATCACGTTACTCGTCACCATCCTCTGCGTCCACTCAAAGGTACAGTAGTAACACCTTGAAGTTCATTCAGGGATAATTTGAGGTATTTTAGCTACAACATGAAGTGTTTTCCATCTTATGTTTCCAGTTTAGCAGGATCCAGAAGCCAAGACGAGAGAAGAGGGTTGAGATTATTTGAACATGAACAAAGATGAATGTACCAGATTTGAGCAAATGCTGATTATGTAAACCCTTTAACAACCCCATCAAGAAAAAAGCTATGGAATTTTTTTTTCTTTGCATTTCTTATTCCTTTGGCTCCATAATAACCGCAAGCAATGATTTTTTTTCAACTGACCCTATAGTTTTAAAATATAGACCTCTACCAAATGGTCGAGATTTTGTTTTATGGTTAAAGTACCGAAATTCATACAAATACCAAAAAGCATATATGAAGAAATAAACCACAAAAAACATGTTTTTGGAAATAGCACACTTTATTTATGGTATTATGCCACAAAACACTGCTGGTTTTCATATAAACAGAGGAGAATATTGCAAAAACGAGAAAACATTTTAACATTTTATTTTGATTCCATCCATACGGAGGTGCAACAGCAGAAAAATACTTCAAATAGATCAACCTCTGATTGCATGGCACAGTGCAAAACATTCTTAAAAACCAAAAAAACACTTCTGGCTTTTTTTAAAAAAAATATCTCGACACACATCATCGGTGTGGTGGTGCAAGAGAGTCAGTTATTATTGAATCTGCTTAATTTTTCTACGTTTACCATAAAGTGACAGATCAAGCATTTGGTTGAGGTCATTTTAAAAAAATGATTACACATTTGTTAGACTTGTTTTGTGGTATTAAGTAATATAGTTCTGTTTATTGAGGCCTCTGACGATGTATGATATGTCAAAAAAAAAAAAAAAACATGTCTGGAGTGATATTTCGGACTCGTTGGAGGGCAATTACATATAGTCACTCAAAATGTGCTCTACCAAATGGTCGACCAAGCAGTTAAAGGGGTCTTAAGAGGCTAATTATGTCACTATTTCTTCATTGTATCACCAAATTTGTTTTTTGTTTAATAAGTTATTTTGGTATTTCTGTTTACTTTGATAATGACATGAACTTTTACACAAACTCCTCTTTCTTCTTGACGTTGTCGACCCGTTGAATGCATCTGCTGGTTGTAGAGGCATGTTAGGCATTAAGAGGGCTTCCAAAAATCGTAGAAAAACCTTCAGACTTTCACTGGAACCCGATGTGATTAAAGGCGAGCTCATCAGACAACACAGGATGTCAGAGAAACCACACTGAGCCTGATGAGCAGATAAAGACATATATGTTGAGAAACAGTCAGGGAGGAAGAGACAGTGACGGACGCTGGTTTGGACGACGCATCAACGGGCCATGGATCACGTCCTGGTCGTGTTTGTGCTGCTCTGGAGCTCAGGTAAGACCCAGGATCAGCGTAGATTCCTGCACTGTGTCATATTTGTCATAAATCACCAATAGATCCGTTTAAGATGATGTTTTACAGTTGAGCCTCCTTCTAGTTAAAACTGACAACACTTCCTGTCTGTTATTTCTGTTAAATGACCCAACATGCATATCTGGATACTTGAAAGGTGTTTTTAACTTTTATTTTATTTTTCTAGTCTGAGTTTATTTTATTTTTATTAATGAGTATTTTATTGATCCACCTTGTGTTCTGTCAGCTGCTGTAATAAGTGATTCCCCATGGTGGATCATTAAAGTCGAGCTCATCGCCATTCATGCATCTGTTTTAAAAATGTTAAAAAGTTTCTAGGATTTGATTCATTGTTTCACAAAATCAGTTTTAGAAATGAACATGAACCCATGCGTCTGTTTATTAAATGACAAACCTGAATTTAAATTAGATTTTTAAAAAATGCAGAATACTGATTAAATAACAGAAATACACATTTCCAACTTTTAAGCTGTTCCTCGACCAATTATCAGAATTATCAACCATCAGAGAGATTAACTTTAGAAAAGCAGAACTATATAAAACATATATATATCTATATCTATCTATCTATCTATATCTATATATATGTGTGTGTGTGTAGCAAACAATAATGTAATAAAGTCCAATAATGTAATACCTGCCAATAACGTAATAATTTGGGCCATTTTAAATGTAATAAAGCCAATAACGTAATAAAATGCCAACAAAGTAATAAGTTATTACGTTACTGGCATAGCATTAAAAAAAAATCTGATAATGTAATAATACATAAACAGGACTGCATTTCTTGGAAATCAAAGATTATTTTGCAGTTTTTGTGCAGTTTGCTCATCAAAAATAGATTTAGTGGATGACATAGTCGTCACATTCATTCATCAAGCGTACGTACTATGCAGCACTCTCTCTCCTTAATTATGGTCGTAGTGAAGTATGGTTATTTAGAATATTGTTTATTTGCTTAGATATGTAAATTCATAATTTCATGTATGGAGGAATATTATTTAATTACTTACTGTGAAGTGTATATGGTGGTCATGTAACCTACATGTGTTTGCTCAGTGTCAGATGAAAAAGTCTAATCAGTCTAGTTATTACTAAGTCATTACATTATTGGCATGTTATTACAGTACTGGACGTTATTACATTATTGGTTGCTACATATATGTACATGTATACTATATATATGTACATAAACACACAACTATTGTATTTCCTTCTTTGTTTGTCGGTTTCTTGTCCTGCACTCAAAGTACGTCGTCTTTTCTATTTGTTAGTTAGTTTTGTTTTGATGAAGTATTTTTTATTATCATGTTTGCATCATGTCGACCTGCTGGTGCTGGTTATCGTACACTCTTTGAAAAAAGCATGTGGACAACATGCGAGAAAAAAAAGTCAAGCTTATCTCACTGTGCTGTTATCAGCGCCTCACAGTCTGATTCAGGACTTCCCACGAGTTCTCAGTACTGTGAGACTTTGCTTTGAAGCCTGATGCTGTGTGGAGGATCTTTTTCAGGATTTATTGTTCCCAAGTTACATGCTATAGTAAATACTGATTATATGTGACTAAAAATGAACATTGAGTTTGGATATGAAATATAAGGAGGTAGATAAGTGTAATTTTAATTTGTTCCAATACATTTTAAAGCACACTATATATATGCAACCTCTGTGTTTGAGTGAAATAAACTTTTGTTTTATTCTTTAAAAGGTCAAATTAAGAAAAAAAGATGCAAATAAAACAAATTCATATTAATGTTTAAACAACACAATGCTAACGTTCCAGAAATTGATATTTTATGGAATAAATGACGCTCACTGTATCCGTCTGTCACTGAGTCTGAGCTGAACCTTCTTTTCTTCATTTACACTTTTTATCATCAATACTTTTTTATTCGTTACTTTTGAGGAACAACTAGCTCTGCTTGTTTTTACCCTCCAGCTGCTCCTATTGGAGGACAGTGACGACCACAGCAGTGTTTTTAGACTGCCGTACATGTAGAGCTTCTGATTTAAGATACATCTGGAGTGGTCTTTATCTTGTTCCATAACAGTCTTATTGAAATATTCTCTGTAACATGTCCAGTGTTTGAATGACACGGCCCTTTTTGTGAAGCTACCCACATTGGTACTGCCCCCTGGTGGCTGCAGCTAGTTAATGCCTCATTGTGTAAGCAAAAATTTCTTACTGTTATATTAGGATTTAATTTTTACATTATCTGTGTAAAGATACCAGTAACTTAATAATATGTAATCACCTGTGAACAGGTAGAAATTGTTGTTTTCAGTTTTCAGTGTTATTTGTCATATTTAACACAAAGACAACAGAACAATGCATTGAGTGTGAGTTGTAATAACAGCACTAGACATAGAAGATAAAATGAAATTTTAAGTAAATATTGGAATAGAAGTCACCTGTTCAAAATATATTTAGGCTTAAAGTTATGCAGAATTAAGAGCGTGGACGCTTTCTGAAGAAAACCGGGAAGCTGTTTCTACGGCAACCTTTCTTCCAGGAATCATAACGACTGCTTAAGTTATGTTTGTTTTTTATGATTCTCTGCAGGTCTCCAGATAGAAGAAAGTGATCTTTTCAAAGGTAAGCAGACAAAATAAATAGAAATGATGAACTGTACAAGACATTATGTGACTAATGACTCTCTCACCTGTGTCCAGAGCACAGGATGTTGGATAGACCCAGCAGGTGTGCTGCAAAGCTCGAGGTGTATTACAACCGTAACGTGGACCTGAATTACGCACAGGCAGTCTGTAGATATCTGGACTGTGGTTCTGTGGTTCGGACTTACTCGGATCCATGGAGAAATCTGCCTTCCTGTTTTGATTCCCGTGATACAAGGAAGATCTGTGATAGAAATAAAAGGTCAATGTTTCCAGCAAACGATTTGGACATCATCTGCTCAGGTAATTTTACCACTTTTATCACTTTTATATTTGTCACATACATTTTTTTTTGTTTGGTTTGGTTTTCAGACCACTTTCCGTCAGTCCGTCTGTGTTTCTGGATGTTGTTGATATCTGTGTTTCTCTCTGCATGGTAGAGTCTGAACTTCATCTGTAGATGCTGCTGCCTGATGGGTCGGAGGTCACGGACATTCAGTGTTGGTTTTGGGCCTTGCCCCTCACGTGCAGAGATTTCTCTGATTCTCTGAATCTTTGAATGATGTTCTGGATTGTAGATGGTGAAATCCAGAAATTCATTCAAACTGTGTCCACAAATGTTGTTAAACTGTTGGTGAACCTCGTCCCATCCTTGATGTGAACGACTGAGCATTTCGAGGACATCATCATCAGACAGCTTGGACTAAATTTTATGACCACCTGACACCAAACGATCGAGATGACGGGAGCGTGCCGCAACTCGAGCAAAACTTTCAGGAGATTAGAAATTTGTCTGCCACAGTGAAATCGTTTGAAAGGTCATTTGGTGTGAGGTCAATGCTACTCAAACTACATAGGTTTCTGATCCTGAAATCTTGGTCTTCAGATCATGCATTTATCTGTTTATAGAGATTAGAGTACTACAAATTATGAACCAACACCTCTCAACAAAACCCCATATATTAATTTTCAAACACAAACTATTTTCATGTCTTTCTTTCTCTTTCACACTCTGTCTCTTCCTCAATAGACTCTGTCAGTCTGGTGGATGGGACTAGTCTGTGTTCAGGAAGACTGGAGGTGAAGACTAACCAGTCTGACCAGCGGTGGTCCTCAGTGTGTGAAGCTGACTTTGACCAGCAGGATGCAGAGGTGGTCTGTAGGGAGCTCGGCTGTGGACCTCCTTCAGTCCTCCAGGGGGCGCTCTATGGGGAAGTGGAGGCTCCAACGTGGACCAAAGAGTTCCAGTGTGGAGGCAACGAGTCTACTCTCCTCGACTGTAAGAGCTCAGGCTCAGTTCAAACCTCCTGTCCATCTGGACAAGCTGTCCGACTCACCTGCTCAGGTAAAAGTTGAGCTACAGCTTTGATTTGACTTTGAAATGTGACTTCATCTGTTTTTAACCAGTTTCTCGTCCGCTCAGAGCCCGATATCGTCCGACTGGTGGGAGAATCCAGTCGGTGTGCTGGTGTCCTGGAGCTGAAACAACAAGGAGAGTGGTTGACAGTGGATGATCAAACAGATCAATGGAATCTAAAGACAGCAGATGTAGTTTGTCGTGAACTGAACTGCGGCTTTGCTGTTTCAACCGGGAGGAAAAAACAGAATGACGCCAATGACAGATGGCGGATCAGATCAACTTGTCTTCAGTCCGGGTCTGCATTTAGGGAATGTGTCTATACAATGAAGGACCAATCCATTTTCGACCAGGAAGTCATTTGCTCAGGTAACACCAGCAAATTCATCAGCACAAGCTAACATTAGCTAACAACAGTTACAGTTGGCAGCAGTTTACTTTAATGTCCATCAGGAAACTCTGGACCCGAGACCGAACAGAACCTCAGAACCAGCAGTGTCCAGTCTAACAGTGAATACAGTAACAGAACCTCTGAACCAGCAGTGTCCAGTCTAACAGTGAATACAGTAACAGAACCTCTGAACCAGCAGTGTCCAGTCTAACAGTGAATACAGCAACAGAACCTCTGAACCAGCAGTGTCCAGTCTAACAGTGAATACAGCAGCCTACCGAGCTAACTACAGTTAACGGTTATCAATGTTTTCATCATAAAGTCTGTAAATCACCTCAGTACTGTAACGTTATTCCCTGTTGGCCTCAGAGGCTGTGCTCGAATCCAGTCCGGTCCGGCTGCTGAGCCCGGTTCTGTTGCCTGCTAACGTCAGATTCAGTTAGCAGCAGTTAATTAGTGGTTAGCTACTTTAGCAAGCGGTTATGCTAAAGCTATCTGTCCATCATAAAGTGTGTAAATCACAGAGAGTTGAAGCTGAGCAGTCGGAGGACATCAGAGGGAAAAGCAGCAAATATATTGTGAATAAAATCTGATCCAGTCTGAATAAAGTTCTGAAGTTCTGTTTTTGTACAGTAATCAGTGAGGCCCATAGCAGCAGTATGTTCCTGATACAGACTTCATTTTTCAGATTTGCTGCCTCCGGCACTCATCTCCTTCACCTTGATTGACGGGGTTTCTGAGGCCACGCAGCAGGGGTTTCAGGTGCTCCTGGGCTGCAACTTCTCCATCACCTGCTCCATCGAACCACAGTATCCAGGAGGTTCCTTCCAGCTTATCTTCACCAACTCGGCTACATCACAGAACTACACCCAGCCAGCTGTCAATCACTCGGCTCATTTCCTGTTCTCTACTGCAAGCCACGCTCACCAAGGAGAGTACCGCTGTGTTTATCACGTCTACGTATTCTCCCATAACTTCTCTTCTGAGAGCCGGACACTCGGTGTCAACGTGTCAGGTAACTTCAATTCAACAAACAGCTCCATCTTAAAAACAGAAACGGACAATCACAAGTTGAAACACAAACACAACTTTCTCTCTTGTTTGATACCAAATATGTGACGTGTAGCTTTTATATCGCCCAGTTTGTATGTGGAAAAGTCGCCCACCAGGCCCCCAGAAAACAGCCTCAGTCTGGGCAGTGAGAGCCGGGGTAAAGACTTTCATACAGGAGATGTCGAAACCAAAAGTCAACGCTGTCAACTTGTGTTGTTCCGTTTTGAAGTTATGCAACTTACGTTATGTACGTAACGTTACCTGACATGTACGAAATGAACTTACTTTCACTCAAACCAAGTAGTTTTTGTTCCTGAACCAACTTGCAACAGTTTAACTGTTGAACTATTTCTCAGCAAGCTTTATTTTGAAATACAAAACTGACCAAAGAGGCAAAACCTGTAAACTGCTGCACATGTTCCTGTATGACGTGATTTAATGATTGTGAATCTGTTTTAGCCTCTTTAACAGAGCTGCTCATCAGACTGGTGGTCCTGGTCCTGGTTCTGACTGTGGGGTCCAGTGCTGCTGTGCTTTACTACTACAAGGTACACATCAATGAAACGACTGTACGGTGTGAAATCCAAAATTCACTGTTTGTGGTCACAGTTTGGTAAAACCGTCAAGCTAAACACTATCTTCTATCTTTCACATCATTAAAACTGTTACTCAGCATCCTGATAAAGATTTTCTGAGTTTAACCAAACTTTAATATTTAGTTTGTTCCAAACGTTGGGACACCTGCATGCTGGGAGTTTGAGTTGTTTTGTGGCTAAAGTGTATCTTCTGTAATGCCTCTGTAGGCCACCAGGGGGCAGCCACCAAAACAAGAGGCCAACATGGAGCTGGATCACCTCGGTGGTGCTGAAGACTGTCCAGGTGAAGAGGCAGGAGCCCGGGGGACGGATTAGGATCTCCGAGGTCCACGACCAGATGAAGCACTCTCAACAACAACAGTCAAATCATCATGTCGCCTTCACAAAAAATGATAAATTGACTTTTAAACCATGTAAAGAGAAAGTTAACTGGAGAATTATCTGTATATATGTGTGCTTTCCTTATGATACTCTTAATTTTTTAATTCCTGCACTTCAAATTAAAAGCCTTCCAGTGTGATTACCCTTCTGAACAGCAATATCCAGAAAACTGCAACATTTACTGGAAATATGGATGAATACAACATGTTAAAGTCATTATTGTGATCCATCATAGATGATCCACTGAGTTGTACTCTATAAACTGCTGTGCAACGTGTTGTAGCATCATATAATGATTGATAATAATGATATAATTGTATCACCAAGTTTGTTTTGCTTAATAAATGTTTTGCTTTTGATATTTCTGTTTACTTTTGATCCTCGAGTCAACTTAAATGTACCAAACAACCTTCACAGCCGTTGACTTTTTCTTGACGATATGAGTGAGGCCTTTTCTTGCACTGTTTGCAGCCTTCCTGGGTGCTGGTTGTAGAGGCATGTTAGACATGAACAGGGGTTAAAGGTCGCTTCTAAAAAGGTAGAAACAGTAGAAATAGTAGAGTCTTTAACTTGAGTTAAAAACATTCTGAGAACACAGGATGTCAGAGAAAACACACTGAGCCCGATGAGCAGATTACAACATGTGGAGTTATCTACATTTGACTGATGGGGGAGCTGATAAAGACATCCTGTATAAATGAAGCAATAGTCAGTGAGGAAGAGACAGTGGTACCAGAGGCTGGTTTAGATGATGCATCAACGGGCCATGGATCGCGTCCTGGTCGTGTTTGTGCTGCTGTGGAGCTCCGGTAAGACCCACGATCAGCGAACTTTATTTAAACCAATATTTAAAAAACTGTGACATTTCTCAGAAATCACAGATAGATATACGTAAACCATATGATTGGTTGTCTTTTGTGTACTTCGAAAAAGTTTCTGGTTTTACGGATGATTGAGTGATAAATCTGGACCGCGTTCCAACACGTTACTACAGCGAAGGTGACGAACTACGGAAGGTCCAAAAAAAAATTCTCTGAGCATGAAAAGAGTTTTGATGTCAGAGTTTATTCTTCCACAAGAAAGAAACAGAGAAGTGAAGGCGTAGAGGAAAAATGAATTATCAATCACAGATCACGGAGGAGTCTGAAATTACGGAAGAGGACTAGGGTCACGTAAAAAATGTTGAGTTAAAGTTGTATTTGAGTTAAAGAATTCTGAGTTTAACGTTAAAAATTCTGGGAAAAAAAGTCAGAATTTTAAGAAAAAGAAATAGATCAGTTGGTAGAGCATCTGCCTCATGTTTAAAGGCCTTATTGCAGGAGCCAGGGTTCGAATCCCAGAAAAAAAAAAAGCCAGAAATTTAAGAAAAAAAGTCAGAATTTTGATGAAAAGAAAATGAGAATTTTAAAGGTACAGTGTGTAAGATTTGGGGCCTCTATTTTCAGAATAAGGCAAACATGGAATATAATATTCATAACGTTTTGATGCATGTATAATCACCTGAAAATAAGAATCTTTTTATGTTTGTTACTTAAAAAATATCCTTTTATATCTACAGTGGGAGAGGGTCCCCTTTCATGGAGGCCTCCATGTTGAAACACCTTATTTATACAGTAGTCCAGAACAGACAAACTAAATACTGACTCTAAACAGGGTCCTTAAAGTGTTGTTTCTCCTTTACATTAGGAAGGTGAGGGTGATGTGAGGAGATTACAATGCAGTGATTGGACCACTAAATGCAACTAAATTCTACACACTGTACCTTTAAGAAAAAAAAAGTCAGACTTTTGAGGAAAAGAAATAGATCAGTTGGTAGAGCATCTGCCTCATGTTTAAAGGCACTGATGCAGCAGCCAGGGTTCGAATCCCAGAAAAAACGAAAAAAAAGTCAGAATTTTGAGAAAAAAAAGTCTGAATTTTAAGAAAAAAAAGTCAGAATTTTAAGAAAAAAAAAGTCTGAATTTTAAGAAAAAAAGTCAAAATTTTGAAGAAAAAAAAGTCAAAATTTTAAGAAAAAAAAGTCAGAATTTTAAGAAAAAAAAGTCAGAATTTTAAGAAAAAAAGTCAAAATTTTGAGAAAAAAAGTCAAAATTTTAAGAAAAAAAGTCAGAATTTTAAGAAAAAAAGTCAAAATTTTAAGAAAAAAAAGTCTGAATTTTGAGAGAAAAAAGTCAAAATTTTTAGAAAAAAAAGTCAAAATTTTAAGAAAAAAAGTCAGAATTTTAAGAAAAAAAGTCAAAATTTTAAGAAAAAAAAGTCAAAATTTTAAGAAAAAAAAGTCAGAATTTTAAGAATAAAAGTCATAATTTTAAGAAAAAAAGTCAAAATTTTAAGAAAAAAAAGTCAAAATTTTAAGAAAAAAAGTCAGAATTTTAAGAAAAAAAAGTCAGAATTTTAAGAAAAAAAGTCAAAATTTTAAGAAAAAAAGTCTGAATTTTAAGGAAAAAAAGTCTGAATTTTGAGAAAAAAAAGTCAAAATTTTGAGAAAAAAAGTCAAAATTTTAAGAAAAAAAAGTCAGAATTTTGAGGAAAAGAAATAGATCAGTTGGTAGAGCATCTGCCTCATGTTTAAAGGCACTGATGCAGCAGCCAGGGTTCAAATCCCAAAGAAAGAAAAGCAGATCTGAATTTTGAGAAAAAAATTTTGAATTTTTGGGGAAAAAAGTCAAAATTTTAAGAAAAGAAAATCAGAATTTTGAGGAAAAAAAAGTCAGGATTTAAAGTCAGAATTCTAAAAAAAATGAAAAAACAAAAAGCTCTGTTGGTAGAGCATTCGCCTCATGTTTAAAGGCTCAGTCCTTGCCGCAGCGGCCAGGGTTCGAATCCCAGAAAAGGAACAAAAAAAAGGTCATAATTATGAATTTAAAAGTCAAAATTCTGAGAAAAAAAAAGAAGTCCGAATCTTAAGAAAAATGTGGGGGAAAAAGTCCGAATTTTGAGAAAAGAAGTCAAAATTTTAAGAAAAAAAAAGTCAGACTTTTGAGGAAAAGAAATAGATCAGTTGGTAGAGCATCTGCCTTGTGTTTAAAGGCATTGATGCAGCAGCCAGGGTTCGAATCCCAGAAAAAAACAAAAAAAAAGTCAAAATTTTAAGAAAAAAAAGTCAGAATTTCAAAACCGTTTGGCGAAATGCTAAAAAAAAGTCACAGCACACCATTCCCAGTCGAGCCAGTTGTTTTGATACCTTTTTTGTCTATATGTGACCAAAACTGTGAGAGGAGTAGTCAACAGGAAAATATACGGAGGAAAAATTAGTAAAACAAGTATGAATAGTGAATGAATAGTAAATAGTGTGCTCTTCTGTAAAACGAATGGACAACCAGAGCAGGGATCTTAAAATGGGGGTTATATGTGCCCTCTGTCTGGGCTTCGTCAGTACTCGGGCTGCAGAGTTCTGTACCAGTTGTAAGCGGCCTACGGTTTTTTGGGAAGACCAGACAGAAGGGCGTTAATCGAGGTGAGGTGATAAAAGCATGAATTAGTTTCTCTGTGTCAGCCTACCTGAGGAGAGGTGAATGAATGAACGTGCTGAGACAGGTAATCTCTTTCATATTTGATTATCTGATTGCATTTTTTAAATTAGCTCATTCCTGCACTGCCTCAGGGCCTCGGTTCAAAACCCTTTTACTTCTGCTTCAAAGCCTGATGCCGTTACGTTGGCTTGGTTACTTTTAGACTACAGAGTTTTTCAGTTACGTGCTATAGTAAATGTTTTTTTTCCACAACCAGTACTGAATATATGTGATAATAATAGTCATACAAACTAAGATGAAACATTAAATATGAATATAATGGGGTATATAAATTCATATATTTCTAAGCTCACTATATAGTTTGTGTCACACTGTATATAATTTGTAACAGTTTCTGAGGACTTTTCCACAGCAAGCTCTGAGTTTGAGTAAAACAAACCCTCCAGCTGCTACTATTAGAAGATACTGTAGATGTTTTAACTTTTATGTTTGTTTTTTATGATTCTCTGCAGGTCTCCAGATAGAAGAAAGTGATGTTTTCAAAGGTAAACAGACAAAGTAAATAATAAAGGAAACGTTACACAAAAGATTATTTGACTAATGACTCTCTTTCCTGTGTTCAGAGATCGAGGACATCCGCTTGATAGGAAGATCCAGGTGTTCTGGTCAGCTCGAGGTGAAGCAGGGTGGAGTTTGGAAAACAATGCATGACCGTGGGTGGGACCTGAAATTAGCAAACGTAGTCTGTAGACATCTGGACTGTGGTTCTGTGGTTCAGACTGCCTCAAAAATTTTTGATAATGATAATAAGGATTCAATGCACGCCACGTCTCCCTGTCTCAATTCTGGATCTAGTCTGAGGAAATGTTTAACTAAAAGGTCGATTGCTTCATACACCATCTTGGACATCATCTGCTCAGGTAATGTTATCACTTTTATATTTGTCACATACATTTTTGCTCTGCTTGAGTTCTTTTGTATTAGAAATTTATCCTGGAGAACACAATGTGCATGATTTCCAAAAAACACAAGACTCATCAGACCACGTTCAGTCAGTCCGTCTCAGATGTTCTCCTCGAAGTGTGTGGCGTTTCTGTCTTTCTCTTTGCATGGTAGAGTCTGAACTTCATTTGTAGATGCAGAGATGAATTGTGTTTACCGACAACGGTTTTCTGAAGTGTTCCTGAGCCCATGTAGTAATATCCTGTATACAATCATGTGAGTTATTAATGCAGCCTGTGCTACCCGATGGGTCGGAGGTCACGGACATTCAGTGTTGGTTCATGGGACCTCACAGGCTCCCATCTCTTGGCTAATAACACCATCTGTAACAAAACCCGTAGTAATATAATCTCCTCCTCTATACAGATAACAAATTTCCTCTAAACACAAACTATTTTCATGTCTTTCTTTCTCTTTCACACTCTGTCTCTTCCTCAATAGACTCTGTCAGTCTGGTGGATGGGACTAGTCTGTGTTCAGGAAGACTGGAGGTGAAGTCTGACCAGTCTGACCAGCGGTGGTCCTCAGTGTGTGAAGCTGACTTTGACCAGCAGGATGCAGAGGTGGTCTGTAGGGAGCTCGGCTGTGGGGCTCCTTCAGTCCTCCAGGGGGCGCTCTATGGGGAAGCGGAGGCTCCAACGTGGACCAAAGAGTTCCAGTGTGGAGGCAACGAGTCTACTCTCCTCGACTGTAAGAGCTCAGGCTCAGTTCAAACCTCCTGTCCATCTGGACAAGCTGTCCAACTCACCTGCTCAGGTAAAAGTTGAGCTACAGCTTTGATTTGACTTTGAAATGTGACTTCATCTGTTTTTAACCAGTTTCTCGTCCGCTCAGAGCCCGATATCGTCCGACTGGTGGGAGAATCCAGTCGGTGTGCTGGTGTCCTGGAGCTGAAACAACAAGGAGAGTGGATGACAGTGGATGATATTACAGATCAATGGAATCTAAATACAGCAGATGTAGTTTGTCGTGAACTGAACTGCGGCTTTGCTGTTTCAACCGGGAGGAAAGAACGGAACTACTACTTATTCATTTGGCAGATCAGATCAACTTGTCTTCAGTCCGGGTCTGCATTTAGGGAGTGTGTCTATACAATGAAGGACCAATCCATTTTCGACCTGGAAGTCATTTGCTCAGGTAACACCAGCAAATTCATCAGCACAAGCTAACATTAGCTAACAACAGTTACAGTTGGCAGCAGTTTACTTTACTGTCCATCAGGAAACTCTGGACCCGAGACCGAACAGAACCTCTGAACCAGCAGTGTCCAGTCTAACAGTGAATACAGCAACAGAACCTCTGAACCAGCAGTGTCCAGTCTAACAGTGAATACAGCAACAGAACCTCTGAACCAGCAGTGTCCAGTCTAACAGTGAATACAGCAACAGAACCTCTGAACCAGCAGTGTCCAGTCTAACAGTGAATACAGTAACAGAACCTCTGAACCAGCAGTGCCCAGTCTAACAGTGAATACAGCAACAGAACCTCTGAACCAGCAGTGTCCAGTCTAACAGTGAATACAGTAACAGAACCTCTGAACCAGCAGTGTCCAGTCTAACAGTGAATACAGTAACAGAACCTCTGAACCAGCAGTGTCCAGTCTAACAGTGAATACAGCAACAGAACCTCTGAACCAGCAGTGTCCAGTCTAACAGTGAATACAGCAACAGAACCTCTGAACCAGCAGTGTCCAGTCTAACAGTGAATACAGTAACAGAACCTCTGAACCAGCAGTGTCCAGTCTAACAGTGAATACAGCAACAGAACCTCTGAACCAGCAGTGTCCAGTCTAACAGTGAATACAGCAACAGAACCTCTGAACCAGCAGTGTCCAGTCTAACAGTGAATACAGCAACAGAACCTCTGAACCAGCAGTGTCCAGTCTAACAGTGAATACAGTAACAGAACCTCAGAACCAGCAGTGTCCAGTCTAACAGTGAATACAGCAGCCTACCGAGGTGGTTTTCTTGCCGGGTTTGGCTCCTGGCATCCCGGGCTGAGTCAGTTCAGTTAGCTACATTAGCTATGTCTCAAAAAGTAGCACAGGTCCGGCTGCTGAGCCCGGTTCTGTTGCCTGCTAACGGCAGATTCAGATAGCAGCAGCTAATTAGTGGTTAGCTACGTTAGCAAGTGGTTCAGTGGCTCAGGAAACTCTGTAAATCACAGAGAGTTGAGGCGGAGCAGCCGGAGGACATCAGAGGGAAAACCAGAAAACATTTTCTCCATAAAATATGATCCAGTTTCACCAAAATCAGTTCACCTGAATTCAACATTAGATCAACATGATTTAACATCTGTTAGAGAATTAAAACTTTACAACTTTCTCACATAAATTGTCTGTCGCTGTCTCTCTTCAGGCTCTGTCAGGCTCGTGAATGGGTCGAGCTCTTGTTCAGGCAGACTGGAGGTGAAGTCTGACCAGCGGTGGTCCTCAGTGTGTGAAGCTGACTTTGACCAGCAGGATGCAGAGGTGGTCTGTAGACAGCTCGGCTGTGGGGCTCCTTCAGTCCTCCAGGGGGTGCTCTTTGGTGAAATAGAGCCCCCAATCTGGTCCAAAAAGTGTGAAGGCAACGAGTCTTCTCTCCAGGACTGTGTTGAGTCCGGCTCGACTAGAAACACCTGCTCACCTGGCAAAGCTGTTGAACTCACCTGCTCAGGTAGAAGAGCAGCTGAAGCTTTGATTTGCTGAAAGTCTATTCGAATGTAAGTGACCTCACTTATTTTACTCTTTTGTAACTGCAGAGCCTGATGAGGTCCAGTTGGTTGGAGAAGCAAGCCGCTGTGCTGGTAGACTTGCGATGAAACACAAAGGCGACTGGAGACCAGTGGATGGCGCCTTTAACCTGATGGCTGCAGCGGTTGTATGTAGACAGCTCAACTGTGGCTCTGCTATTTCAACAGGACGAAGAACTGATGAGTACTACAAAGCTGTATGGAAAATCGCATCTTCCTGTGATCAGCCTGAGTCTGCAATCAGGAAATGTGCTTTATTATGGCATGATGACTCCCAGTATCGTCAGGAAATCTTCTGCTCAGGTAACACGATCAGTGTGTTGTACAGTAGATTCAGTTAGCACAGTTCTGTTTACTTCCTTATTTTTACGTCAGATAGGGAGGGACTTGATTGGTGTTTACAATAGCACTGCAGCTAGCAACTTCTAAAGTTGTGCTTTTGTATAGTAATCAGTGAGACATCATCATCAGACAGCTTGGACCAAATTTTATGACCACCTGATACCAAACAATCGACATGACGGGAGCGTGCTGCAACTCGAGCAAAACTTTCAGGAGATTAGAAATTTGTCTGCCACAGTGAATCGTTTGAAAGGTCATTTGGTGTGAGGTCAAACACAAACTATTTTCATGCCTTTCTTTCTCTTTCACACTCTGTCTCTTCCTCAATAGACTCTGTCAGTCTGGTGGATGGGACTAGTCTGTGTTCAGGAAGACTGGAGGTGAAGACTAACCAGTCTGAACCGTCGTGGTCCTCAGTGTGTGAAGCTGGCTTTGACCAGCAGGATGCAGAGGTGGTCTGTAGGGAGCTCGGCTGTGGACCTCCTTCAGTCCTCCAGGGGGCGCTCTATGGGGAAGCGGAGGCTCCAACGTGGACCAAAGAGTTCCAGTGTGGAGGCAACGAGTCTACTCTCCTCGACTGTAAGAGCTCAGGCTCAGTTCAAACCTCCTGTCCATCTGGACAAGCTGTCCGACTCACCTGCTCAGGTAAAAGTTGAGCTACAGCTTTGATTTGACTTTGAAATGTGACTTCATCTGTTTTTAACCAGTTTCTCGTCCGCTCAGAGCCCGATATCGTCCGACTGGTGGGAGAATCCAGTCGGTGTGCTGGTGTCCTGGAGCTGAAACAACAAGGAGAGTGGTTGACAGTGGATGATCAAACAGATCAATGGAATCTAAATACAGCAGATGTAGTTTGTCGTGAACTGAACTGCGGCTTTGCTGTTTCAACCGGGAGGAAAAAACAGAATGACGCCAATGACAGATGGCAGATCAGATCAACTTGTCTTCAGTCCGGGTCTGCATTTAGGGAGTGTGTCTATACAATGAGCAGCCTATCCATTTTCGACCTGGAAGTCATTTGCTCAGGTAACACCAGCAAATTCATCAGCACAAGCTTACTTTACTGTCCATCAGGAAACTCTGGACCCAGGACCGAACAGAACCTCAGAACCAGCAGTGTCCAGTCTAACAGTGAATACAGTAACAGAACCTCTGAACCAGCAGTGTCCAGTCTAACAGTGAATACAGCAACAGAACCTCTGAACCAGCAGTGTCCAGTCTAACAGTGAATACAGCAACAGAACCTCTGAACCAGCAGTGTCCAGTCTAACAGTGAATACAGCAACAGAACCTCTGAACCAGCAGTGTCCAGTCTAACAGTGAATACAGCAACAGAACCTCTGAACCAGCAGTGTCCAGTCTAACAGTGAATACAGCAACAGAACCTCTGAACCAGCAGTGTCCAGTCTAACAGTGAATACAGCAGCCTACCGAGCTAACTACAGTTAACGGTTATCAATGTTTTCATCATAAAGTCTGTAAATCACCTCAGTACTGTAACGTTATTCCCTGTTGGCCTCAGAGGCTGTGCTCGAATCCAGTCCGGTCCGGCTGCTGAGCCCGGTTCTGTTGCCTGCTAACGTCAGATTCAGTTAGCAGCAGTTAATTAGTGGTTAGCTACTTTAGCAAGCGGTTATGCTAAAGCTATCTGTCCATCATAAAGTGTGTAAATCACAGAGAGTTGAAGCTGAGCAGTCGGAGGACATCAGAGGGAAAAGCAGCAAATATATTGTGAATAAAATCTGATCCAGTCTGAATAAAGTTCTGAAGTTCTGTTTTTGTACAGTAATCAGTGAGGCCCATAGCAGCAGTATGTTCCTGATACAGACTTCATTTTTCAGATTCGCTGCCTCCGGCACTCATCTCCTTCACCTTGATTGACGGGGTTTCTGAGGCCACGCAGCAGGGGTTTCAGGTGCTCCTGGGCTGCAACTTCTCCATCACCTGCTCCATCGAACCACAGTATCCAGGAGGTTCCTTCCAGCTTATCTTCACCAACTCGGCTACATCACAGAACTACACCCAGCCAGCTGTCAATCACTCTGCTCATTTCCTGTTCTCTGCTGCAAGCCACGCCCACCAAGGAGAGTACCGCTGTGTTTATCACGTCTACATATTCTCCCATAACTTCTCTTCTGAGAGCCGGACTCTCGGTGTCAACGTGCCAGGTAACTTCAATTCAACAAACAGCTCCATCTTAAAAACAGAAACGGACAATCACAAGCTGAAACACAAACACAGCTTTCTCTCTTGTTTGATACCAAATATGTGACGTGTAGCTTTTATATCACCCAGTTTATATGTGGAAAAGTCGCCCACCAGGCCCCCAGAAAACAGCCTCAGTCTGGGCTGTGAGAGCCGGGGTAAAGACTTTCATACAGGAGATGTCGAAACCAAAAGTCAACGCTGTCAACTTGTGTTGTTCCGTTGTGAAGTTATGCAACTTACGTTATGTACGTAACGTTACCTGACATGTACGAAATGAACTTACTTTCACTCAAACCAAGTAGTTTTTGTTCCTGAACCAACTTGCAACAGTTTAACTGTTGAACTATTTCTCAGCAAGCTTTATTTTGAAATACAAAACTGACCAAAGAGGCAAAACCTGTAAACTGCTGCACATGTTCCTGTATGACGTGATTTAATGATTGTGAATCTGTTTCAGCCTCTTTAACAGAGCTGCTCATCAGACTGGTGGTCCTGGTCCTGGTCCTGGTTCTGACTGTGGGGTCCAGTGCTGCCGTGCTTTACTACTACAAGGTACACATCAATGAAACGACTGTACGGTGTGAAATCCAAAATTCACTGTTTGTGGTCACAGTTTGGTACAACCGTCAAGCTAAACACTATCTTCTATCTTTCACATCATTAAAACTGTTACTCAGCATCCTGATAAAGATTTTCTGAGTTTAACCAAACTTTAATATTTAGTTTGTTCCAAACGTTGGGACACCTGCATGCTGGGAGTTTGAGTTGTTTTGTGGCTAAAGTGTATCTTCTGTAATGCCTCTGTAGGCCACCAGGGGGCAGCCACCAAAACAAGAGGACAACATGGAGCTGGATCACCTCGGTGGTGCTGAAGACTGTCCAGGTGAAGAGGCAGGAGCCCGGGGGACGGATTAGGATCGCCGAGGTCCACGACCAGATGAAGCACTCTCAACAACAACAGTCAAATTATCATGTCGCCTTCACAAAAAATGATAAATTGACTTTTAAACCATGTAAAGACAAAGTTAACTGGAGAATTATCTGTATATATGTGTGCTTTCCTTATGATACTCTTATTTTTTTAATTCCTGCACTTCAAATTAAAAGCCTTCCAGTGTGATTACCCATCTGAACAGCAATATCCGGAAAACTGCAACATTTACTGGAAATATGGATGAATACAACATGTTAAAGTCATTATTGTGATCCATCATAGATGATCCACTGAGTTGTACTCTATAAACTGCTGTGCAACGTGTTGTAGCATCATATAATGATTGATAATAATGATATAATTGTATCACCAAGTTTGTTTTGCTTAATAAATGTTTTGCTTTTGATATTTCTGTTTACTTTTGATCCTCGAGTCAACTTAAATGTACCAAACAACCTTCACAGCCGTTGACTTTTTCTTGACGATATGAGTGAGGCCTTTTCTTGCACTGTTTGCAGCCTTCCTGGGTGCTGGTTGTAGAGGCATGTTAGACATGAAGAGGGGTTAAAGGTCGCTTCTAAAAAGGTAGAAACAGTAGAAATAGTAGAGTCTTTAACTTGAGTTAAAAACATTCTGAGAACACAGGATGTCAGAGAAAACACACTGAGCCCGATGAGCAGATTACAACATGTGGAGTTATCTACATTTGACTGATGGGGGAGCTGATAAAGACATCCTGTATAAATGAAGCAATAGTCAGTGAGGAAGAGACGGTGGTACCAGAGGCTGGTTTAGATGATGCATCAACGGGCCATGGATCGCGTCCTGGTCGTGTTTGTGCTGCTGTGGAGCTCCGGTAAGACCCACGATCAGCGAACTTTATTTAAACCAATATTTAAAAAACTGTGACATTTCTCAGAAATCACAGATAGATATACGTAAACCATATGATTGGTTGTCTTTTGTGTACTTCGAAAAAGTTTCTGGTTTTACGGATGATTGAGTGATAAATCTGGACCGCGTTCCAACACGTTACTACAGCGAAGGTGACGAACTACGGAAGGTCCAAAAAAAAATTCTCTGAGCATGAAAAGAGTTTTGATGTCAGAGTTTATTCTTCCACAAGAAAGAAACAGAGAAGTGAAGGCGTAGAGGAAAAATGAATTATCAATCACAGATCACGGAGGAGTCTGAAATTACAGAAGAGGACTAGGGTCACGTAAAAAATGTTGAGTTAAAGTTGTATTTGAGTTAAAGAATTCTGAGTTTAACGTTAAAAATTCTGGGAAAAAAAGTCAGAATTTTAAGAAAAAGAAATAGATCAGTTGGTAGAGCATCTGCCTCATGTTTAAAGGCCTTATTGCAGGAGCCAGGGTTCGAATCCCAGAAAAAAAAAAAGCCAGAAATTTAAGAAAAAAAGTCAGAATTTTGATGAAAAGAAAATGAGAATTTTAAAGGTACAGTGTGTAAGATTTGGGGCCTCTATTTTCAGAATAAGGCAAACATGGAATATAATATTCATAACGTTTTGATGCATGTATAATCACCTGAAAATAAGAATCTTTTTATGTTTGTTACTTAAAAAATATCCTTTTATATCTACAGTGGGAGAGGGTCCCCTTTCATGGAGGCCTCCATGTTGAAACACCTTATTTATACAGTAGTCCAGAACAGACAAACTAAATACTGACTCTAAACAGGGTCCTTAAAGTGCTGTTTCTCCTTTACATTAGGAAGGTGAGGGTGATGTGAGGAGATTACAATGCAGTGATTGGACCACTAAATGCAGCTAAATTCTACACACTGTACCTTTAAGAAAAAAAAAGTCAGACTTTTGAGGAAAAGAAATAGACCAGTTGGTAGAGCATCTGCCTCATGTTTAAAGGCACTGATGCAGCAGCCAGGGTTCGAATCCCAGAAAAAAAAGTCAGAATTTTGAGAAAAAAAAGTCTGAATTTTAAGAAAAAAAAGTCTGAATTTTAAGAAAAAAAGTCTGAATTTTAAGAAAAAAAGTCTGAATTTTAAGAAAAAAAGTCAAAATTTTAAGAAAAAAAAGTCAAAATTTTAAGAAAAAAAACTCTGAATTTTAAGAAAAAAAGTCAGAATTTTAAGAAAAAAAGTCATAATTTTAAGAAAAAAAGTCAAAATTTTGAGAAAAAAAGTCAAAATTTTAAGAAAAAAAAGTCAGAATTTTAAGAAAAAAAAGTCAAAATTTTAAGAAAAAAAAGTCAGAATTTTAAGAAAAAAAAGTCAGAATTTTAAGAAAAAAAAGTCAGAATTTTAAGAAAAAAAGTCAAAATTTTGAGAAAAAAAGTCAAAATTTTAAGAAAAAAAAGTCAGAATTTTAAGAAAAAAAGTCAGAATTTTAAGAAAAAAAGTCAAAATTTTAAGAAAAAAAGTCAAAATTTTAAGAAAAAAAGTCAGAATTTTAAGAAAAAAAAGTCAGAATTTTAAGAAAAAAAAAGTCAAAACTTTAAGAAAAAAAAGTCAGAATTTTGAGGAAAAGAAATAGATCAGTTGGTAGAGCATCTGCCTCATGTTTAAAGGCACTGATGCAGCAGCCAGGGTTCGAATCCCAAAGAAAGAAAAGCAGATCTGAATTTTGAGAAAAAAAGTTTGAATTTTTGGGGAAAAAAGTCAAAATTTTAAGAAAAGAAAATCAGAATTTTGAGGGAAAAAAAGTCAGGATTTAAAGTCAGAATTCTAAAAAAAATGAAAAAACAAAAAGCTCTGTTGGTAGAGCATTCGCCTCATGTTTAAAGGCTCAGTCCTTGCCGCAGCGGCCAGGGTTCGAATCCCAGAAAAGGAACAAAAAAAAGGTCATAATTATGAATTTAAAAGTCAAAATTCTGAGAAAAAAAAAGAAGTCCGAATCTTAAGAAAAATGTGGGGGAAAAAGTCCGAATTTTGAGAAAAGAAGTCAAAATTTTAAGAAAAAAAAAGTCAGACTTTTGAGGAAAAGAAATAGATCAGTTGGTAGAGCATCTGCCTTGTGTTTAAAGGCATTGATGCAGCAGCCAGGGTTCGAATCCCAGAAAAAAACAAAAAAAAAAGTCAAAATTTTAAGAAAAAAAAGTCAGAATTTCAAAACCGTTTGGCGAAATGCTAAAAAAAAGTCACAGCACATCATTCCCAGTCGAGCCAGTTGTTTGATACCTTTTTTGTCTATATGTGACCAAAACTGTGAGAGGAGTAGTCAACAGGAAAATATACGGAGGAAAAATTAGTAAAACAAGTATGAATAGTGAATGAATAGTAAATAGTGTGCTCTTCTGTAAAACGAATGGACAACCAGAGCAGGGATCTTAAAATGGGGGTTATATGTGCCCTCTGTCTGGGCTTCGTCAGTACTCGGGCTGCAGAGTTCTGTACCAGTTGTAAGCGGCCTACGGTTTTTTGGGAAGACCAGACAGAAGGGCGTTAATCGAGGTGAGGTGATAAAAGCATGAATTAGTTTCTCTGTGTCAGCCTACCTGAGGAGAGGTGAATGAATGAACGTGCTGAGACAGGTAATCTCTTTCATATTTGATTATCTGATTGCATTTTTTAAATTAGCTCATTCCTGCACTGCCTCAGGGCCTCGGTTCAAAACCCTTTTACTTCTGCTTCAAAGCCTGATGCCGTTACGTTGGCTTGGTTACTTTTAGACTACAGAGTTTTTCAGTTACGTGCTATAGTAAATGTTTTTTTTCCACAACCAGTACTGAATATATGTGATATAGTCATACAAACTAAGATGAAACATTAAATATGAATATAATGGGGTATATAAATTCATATATTTCTAAGCTCACTATATAGTTTGTGTCACACTGTATATAATTTGTAACAGTTTCTGAGGACTTTTCCACAGCAAGCTCTGAGTTTGAGTAAAACAAACCCTCCAGCTGCTACTATTAGAAGATACTGTAGATGTTTTAACTTTTATGTTTGTTTTTTATGATTCTCTGCAGGTCTCCAGATAGAAGAAAGTGATGTTTTCAAAGGTAAACAGACAAAGTAAATAATAAAGGAAACGTTACACAAAAGATTATTTGACTAATGACTCTCTTACCTGTGTTCAGAGATCGAGGACATCCGCTTGATAGGAAGATCCAGGTGTTCTGGTCAGCTCGAGGTGAAGCAGGGTGGAGTTTGGAAAACAATGCATGACCGTGGGTGGGACCTGAAATTAGCAAACGTAGTCTGTAGACATCTGGACTGTGGTTCTGTGGTTCAGACTGCCTCAAAAATTTTTGATAATGATAATAAGGATTCAATGCACGCCACGTCTCCCTGTCTCAATTCTGGATCTAGTCTGAGGAAATGTTTAACTAAAAGGTCGATTGCTTCATACACCATCTTGGACATCATCTGCTCAGGTAATGTTATCACTTTTATATTTGTCACATACATTTTTGCTCTGCTTGAGTTCTTTTGTATTAGAAATTTATCCTGGAGAACACAATGTGGATGATTTCCAAAAAACACAAGACTCATCAGACCACGTTCAGTCAGTCCGTCTCAGATGTTCTCCTCGAAGTGTGTGGCGTTTCTGTCTTTCTCTTTGCATGGTAGAGTCTGAACTTCATTTGTAGATGCAGAGATGAATTGTGTTTACCGACAACGGTTTTCTGAAGTGTTCCTGAGCCCATGTAGTAATATCCTGTATACAATCATGTGAGTTATTAATGCAGCCTGTGCTACCCGATGGGTCGGAGGTCACGGACATTCAGTGTTGGTTCATGGGACCTCACAGGCTCCCATCTCTTGGCTAATAACACCATCTGTAACAAAACCCGTAGTAATATAATCTCCTCCTCTATACAGATAACAAATTTCCTCTAAACACAAACTATTTTCATGTCTTTCTTTCTCTTTCACACTCTGTCTCTTCCTCAATAGACTCTGTCAGTCTGGTGGATGGGACTAGTCTGTGTTCAGGAAGACTGGAGGTGAAGTCTTACCAGTCTGAACCGTCGTGGTCCTCAGTGTGTGAAGCTGACTTTGACCAGCAGGATGCAGAGGTGGTCTGTAGGGAGCTCCGCTGTGGACCTCCTTCAGTCCTCCAGGGGGCGCTCTATGGAGAAGTGGAGGCTCCAACGTGGACCAAAGAGTTCCAGTGTGGAGGCAACGAGTCTACTCTCCTCGACTGTAAGAGCTCAGGCTCAGTTCAAACCTCCTGTCCATCTGGACAAGCTGTCCGACTCACCTGCTCAGGTAAAAGTTGAGCTACAGCTTTGATTTGACTTTGAAATGTGACTTCATCTGTTTTTAACCAGTTTCTCGTCCGCTCAGAGCCCGATATCGTCCGACTGGTGGGAGAATCCAGTCGGTGTGCTGGTGTCCTGGAGCTGAAACAACAAGGAAAGTGGATGACAGTGGATGATATTACAGATCAATGGAATCTAAATACAGCAGATGTAGTTTGTCGTGAACTGAACTGCGGCTTTGCTGTTTCAACCGGGAGGAAAGAACGGAACTACTACTTATTCATTTGGCAGATCAGATCAACTTGTCTTCAGTCCGGGTCTGCATTTAGGGAGTGTGTCTATACAATGAAGGACCAATCCATTTTCGACCTGGAAGTCATTTGCTCAGGTAACACCAGCAAATTCATCAGCACAAGCTAACATTAGCTAACAACAGTTACAGTTGGCAGCAGTTTACTTTACTGTCCATCAGGAAACTCTGGACCCAGGACCGAACAGAACCTCTGAACCAGCAGTGTCCAGTCTAACAGTGAATACAGCAACAGAACCTCTGAACCAGCAGCGTCCAGTCTAACAGTGAATACAGTAACAGAACCTCTGAACCAGCAGTGCCCAGTCTAACAGTGAATACAGCAACAGAACCTCTGAACCAGCAGTGTCCAGTCTAACAGTGAATACAGTAACAGAACCTCTGAACCAGCAGTGTCCAGTCTAACAGTGAATACAGCAACAGAACCTCTGAACCAGCAGTGTCCAGTCTAACAGTGAATACAGTAACAGAACCTCAGAACCAGCAGTGTCCAGTCTAACAGTGAATACAGCAGCCTACCGAGGTGGTTTTCTTGCCGGGTTTGGCTCCTGGCATCCCGGGCTGAGTCAGTTCAGTTAGCTACATTAGCTATGTCTCAAAAAGTAGCACAGGTCCGGCTGCTGAGCCCGGTTCTGTTGCCTGCTAACGGCAGATTCAGATAGCAGCAGCTAATTAGTGGTTAGCTACGTTAGCAAGTGGTTCAGTGGCTCAGGAAACTCTGTAAATCACAGAGAGTTGAGGCGGAGCAGCCGGAGGACATCAGAGGGAAAACCAGAAAACATTTTCTCCATAAAATATGATCCAGTTTCACCAAAATCAGTTCACCTGAATTCAACATTAGATCAACATGATTTAACATCTGTTAGAGAATTAAAACTTTACAACTTTCTCACATAAATTGTCTGTCGCTGTCTCTCTTCAGGCTCTGTCAGGCTCGTGAATGGGTCGAGCTCTTGTTCAGGCAGACTGGAGGTGAAGTCTGACCAGCGGTGGTCCTCAGTGTGTGAAGCTGACTTTGACCAGCAGGATGCAGAGGTGGTCTGTAGACAGCTCGGCTGTGGGGCTCCTTCAGTCCTCCAGGGGGTGCTCTTTGGTGAAATAGAGCCCCCAATCTGGTCCAAAAAGTGTGAAGGCAACGAGTCTTCTCTCCAGGACTGTGTTGAGTCCGGCTCGACTAGAAACACCTGCTCACCTGGCAAAGCTGTTGAACTCACCTGCTCAGGTAGAAGAGCAGCTGAAGCTTTGATTTGCTGAAAGTCTATTCGAATGTAAGTGACCTCACTTATTTTACTCTTTTGTAACTGCAGAGCCTGATGAGGTCCAGTTGGTTGGAGAAGCAAGCCGCTGTGCTGGTAGACTTGCGATGAAACACAAAGGCGACTGGAGACCAGTGGATGGCGCCTTTAACCTGATGGCTGCAGCGGTTGTATGTAGACAGCTCAACTGTGGCTCTGCTATTTCAACAGGACGAAGAACTGATGAGTACTACAAAGCTGTATGGAAAATCGCATCTTCCTGTGATCAGCCTGAGTCTGCAATCAGGAAATGTGCTTTATTATGGCATGATGACTCCCAGTATCGTCAGGAAATCTTCTGCTCAGGTAACACGATCAGTGTGTTGTACAGTAGATTCAGTTAGCACAGTTCTGTTTACTTCCTTATTTTTACGTCAGATAGGGAGGGACTTGATTGGTGTTTACAATAGCACTGCAGCTAGCAACTTCTAAAGTTGTGCTTTTGTACAGTAATCAGTGAGACATCATCATCAGACAGCTTGGACTAAATTTTATGACCACCTGACACCAAACAATCGAGATGACGGGAGCGTGCTGCAACTCGAGCAAAACTTTCAGGAGATTAGAAATTTGTCTGCCACAGTGAAATCATTTGAAAGGTCATTTGGTGTGAGGTCAAACACAAACTATTTTCATGTCTTTCTTTCTCTTTCACACTCTGTCTCTTCCTCAATAGACTCTGTCAGTCTGGTGGATGGGACTAGTCTGTGTTCAGGAAGACTGGAGGTGAAGTCTTACCAGTCTGAACCGTCGTGGTCCTCAGTGTGTGAAGCTGACTTTGACCAGCAGGATGCAGAGGTGGTCTGTAGGGAGCTCGGCTGTGGACCTCCTTCAGTCCTCCAGGGGGCGCTCTATGGAGAAGTGGAGGCTCCAACGTGGACCAAAGAGTTCCAGTGTGGAGGCAACGAGTCTACTCTCCTCGACTGTAAGAGCTCAGGCTCAGTTCAAACCTCCTGTCCATCTGGACAAGCTGTCCGACTCACCTGCTCAGGTAAAAGTTGAGCTACAGCTTTGATTTGACTTTGAAATGTGACTTCATCTGTTTTTAACCAGTTTCTCGTCCGCTCAGAGCCCGATATCGTCCGACTGGTGGGAGAATCCAGTCGGTGTGCTGGTGTCCTGGAGCTGAAACAACAAGGAGAGTGGTTGACAGTGGATGATATTACAGATCAATGGAATCTAAAGACAGCAGATGTAGTTTGTCGTGAACTGAACTGCGGCTTTGCTGTTTCAACCGGGAGGAAAAAACAGAATGACGCCAATGACAGATGGCAGATCAGATCAACTTGTCTTCAGTCCGGGTCTGGATTTAGGGAGTGTGTCTATACAATGAAGGACCAATCCATTTTCGACCTGGAAGTCATTTGCTCAGGTAACACCAGCAAATTCATCAGCACAAGCTAACATTAGCTAACAACAGTTACAGTTGGCAGCAGTTTACTTTAATGTCCATCAGGAAACTCTGGACCCAGGACCGAACAGAACCTCTGAACCAGCAGTGTCCAGTCTAACAGTGAATACAGCAACAGAACCTCTGAACCAGCAGTGTCCAGTCTAACAGTGAATACAGTAACAGAACCTCTGAACCAGCAGTGTCCAGTCTAACAGTGAATACAGGAACAGAACCTCTGAACCAGCAGTGTCCAGTCTAACAGTGAATACAGCAACAGGACCTCTGAACCAGCAGTGTCCAGTCTAACAGTGAATACAGTAACAGAACCTCTGAACCAGCAGTGTCCAGTCTAACAGTGAATACAGTAACAGAACCTCTGAACCAGCAGTGTCCAGTCTAACAGTGAATACAGCAACAGAACCTCTGAACCAGCAGTGTCCAGTCTAACAGTGAATACAGCAGCCTACCGAGGTGGTTTTCTTGCCGGGTTTGGCTCCTGGCATCCCGGGCTGAGTCAGTTCAGTTAGCTACATTAGCTATGTCTCAAAAAGTAGCACAGGTCCGGCTGCTGAGCCCGGTTCTGTTGCCTGCTAACGTCAGATTCAGTTAGCAGCAGTTAATTAGTGGTTAGCTACTTTAGCAAGCGGTTATGCTAAAGCTATCTGTCCATCATAAAGTGTGTAAATCACAGAGAGTTGAAGCTGAGCAGTCGGAGGACATCAGAGGGAAAAGCAGCAAATATATTGTGAATAAAATCTGATCCAGTCTGAATAAAGTTCTGAAGTTCTGTTTTTGTACAGTAATCAGTGAGGCCCATAGCAGCAGTATGTTCCTGATACAGACTTCATTTTTCAGATTCGCTGCCTCCGGCACTCATCTCCTTCACCTTGATTGACGGGGTTTCTGAGGCCACGCAGCAGGGGTTTCAGGTGCTCCTGGGCTCCAACTTCTCCATCACCTGCTCCATCGAACCACAGTATCCAGGAGGTTCCTTCCAGCTTATCTTCACCAACTCGGCTACATCACAGAACTACACCCAGCCAGCTGTCAATCACTCTGCTCATTTCCTGTTCTCTACTGCAAGCCACGCCCAGCAAGGAGAGTACCGCTGTGTTTATCACGTCTACATATTCTCCCATAACTTCTCTTCTGAGAGCCGGACTCTCGGTGTCAACGTGTCAGGTAACTTCAATTCAACAAACAGCTCCATCTTAAAAACAGAAACGGACAATCACAAGCTGAAACACAAACACAGCTTTCTCTCTTGTTTGATACCAAATATGTGACGTGTAGCTTTTATATCGCCCAGTTTGTATGTGGAAAAGTCGCCCACCAGGCCCCCAGAAAACCGCCTCAGTCTGGGCAGTGAGAGCCGGGGTAAAGACTTTCATACAGGAGATGTCGAAACCAAAAGTCAACGCTGTCAACTTGTGTTGTTCCGTTGTGAAGTTATGCAACTTACGTTATGTACGTAACATTACCTGACATGTACGAAATGAACTTACTTTCACTCAAACCAAGTAGTTTTTGTTCCTGAACCAACTTGCAACAGTTTAACTGTTGAACTATTTCTCAGCAAGCTTTATTTTGAAATACAAAACTGACCAAAGAGGCAAAACCTGTAAACTGCTGCACATGTTCCTGTATGACGTGATTTAATGATTGTGAATCTGTTTCAGCCTCTTTAACAGAGCTGCTCATCAGACTGGTGGTCCTGGTCCTGGTCCTGGTTCTGACTGTGGGGTCCAGTGCTGCCGTGCTTTACTACTACAAGGTACACATCAATGAAACGACTGTACGGTGTGAAATCCAAAATTCACTGTTTGTGGTCACAGTTTGGTACAACTGTCAAGCTAAACACTATCTTCTATCTTTCACATCATTAAAACTGTTACGCAGCATCCTGATAAAGATTTTCTGAGTTTAACCAAACTTTAATATTTAGTTTGTTCCAAACGTTGGGACACCTGCATGCTGGGAGTTTGAGTTGTTTTGTGGCTAAAGTGTATCTTCTGTAATGCCTCTGTAGGCCACCAGGGGGCAGCCACCAAAACAAGAGGCCAACATGGAGCTGGATCACCTCGGTGGTGCTGAAGACTGTCCAGGTGAAGAGGCAGGAGCCCGGGGGACGGATTAGGATCTCCGAGGTCCACGACCAGATGAAGCACTCTCAACAACAACAGTCAAATCATCATGTCGCCTTCACAAAAAATGATAAATTGACTTTTAAACCATGTAAAGTTGTTACTATTGTGATTGCTTATAGATTATATAGTAAGACAGATGGTTATATTTTATATATTTTGCTGAGCGAGTTGTTGTAGCATCATATAGTCTGCAGAGTCATGTTTAGACTTTAGTGTTAACGTATCTTATTCATGATAAATGTACCGTCACAGCAAACAAAGTGTTTGCTTCAGGTCAGAGTTGTTGTAATTGTAGCTCTTGACATATATTTTCTTCTCCTGTGTCTGTTCTGTGTGTGGTGACTTAGTGTTGTTGATTTCAGCCAATGAATACTGTTCACCTTCACTTCCAAGGTGTTGGAGCATGTGGCGACCTCCATGTCTGTGAAATGAAGCCAACACAGGAAGTACTTAAAGGAACAATATGTAACTTTGCTTGTAACAGTGATTCCTTACAGTAAGAGCCGAGCAGGTCCGTCTGTTTACTCATGATGATCATGTGAGGTGGGGTGGCTGTGGCTCAGGAGGTAGAGCGGGTTGTCCAATAATCAGATGATTGGTGGTTCAATCCCTGGCTCCTCCAGTCTGCATGTCGAAATGTCCTTGGGCAAGATACTGAACCCCTGTAAGTCGCTTGGGATGGCACAGCATATTCATGGTATGATTTAATACAATAAATATTCGACATATTGTTCCTTTAAAATGTAAATAGGTCATGTCGCCTTCACAAAAAATGATAAATTGACTTTTAAACTGTTTAAAGAGAAAGTTAACTGGAGAATTATCTGTATATATGTGTGCTTTCCTTATGATACTCTTATTTTTTTAATTCCTGCACTTCAAATTAAAAGCCTTCCAGTGTGATTACCCGTCTGAACAGCAATATCCAGAAAACTGCAACATTTACTGGAAATATGGATGAATACAGAGTGTTAAAGTCATTATTGTGATCCATCATAGATGATCCACTGAGTTGTACGCTATAATCTGCTGTGCGACGTGTTGTAGCATCATATAATGAGCAGAGTCATGCTTGGACGAGTGTTAGCCTCACTCATGATTACAACATGAGTTGTTGTCCGTCATATATTTCCAGGTCAGCAGGATCCAGAATACAAGACGAGAGAAGAAGGTTGAGATTTAAATTTTTATATTTGAACATCTACAAAGAAGATTTGTTTACCAGATTTGAGCAAATTTCTATTTTCTGTTTGTGTGATTATGTTTCTTCATTTTATTCCTGATGCTGTTTTCAGTTTAATAAACATTTCCTCTGATTTATTGATATGACGTCTTATTATCCACTTTAGATATTTCTGTTTATTTTTTACATGCACCGTACGACCTTCACAGTAACTGAAACAGACTATTGTACTACGAGTCAGACTTTCTCTCTGTTTGCAGCCTTTATGCAGCGATTCATGTGAAGGCCACAAATCGACCATCTCAACCAAGAGTTTTCAAATCAGGAGTGAACTCACTGACAGAAATGATCAAGTCGAGCTCTGTTTGCAGATTCACGTCTGACTACAAACGTCTGTAACGTAGAGATCCAAAACCTGACTGGTGTGGTGACGTGTTGTTGACACTTGATTGGCTCTGTCATGTTTCAACAGTTTGTGCGCGGTGCTTTAAACAAACAAGCTGATCATGATTGTCAGTTTTAAATACAGATGCTGGATTGGCTCGTCGTGATTAGACAGTGATAGATTGTTTCAGACTGCCTGAATTGCTGCTTCCATTTCCCAGCAGAGAACTTTTAATGGTGACAGGCAGCGCTGCATGTCCTCATCACCCTCCACGAAAAGTCTACAAAATGTCAGCCTGTCGAATAAGAAACACTCATTTTTTCCACTGGGTAACAATCTCAGCATTCAACAAGACTGTTAATAGTTCAGTTGGCACTTTTACCTGGAATCAAGTGTTGAGGTGGAAGGTTGTGGAACCCTGATGATCTATCAAGATCTTAGCAAACACTGAAGTGCAACAAGGATTCTTAACATATGTTTAACTGTCTGAATAAAGAGGTGAGTATCAGCTCGTTCTCATTCCCAACACCCAGCAGCAGTTAAATACTGTCGCTTTAACGCTTTAAAGTCATGTCTGGGCACATTCATGTAGCTTGACGGTATGATGTGCCGTCAAAGTCAGGTGACATCACATAAAGATTGAGAAAGTCCACATATGGATGATGTGGAGTGGATGGATTGGTCAAACATTGGACCTTCACTCAGGAGACTGCTGTTCATGTACTGTGTGAAACCAAAAGTCAACGCTGACTTTTTTAAAGCTGCTCCACAGGAGAAAGCCTCACCAGTGATTTCCCCATTCAAGCCTGCAGGCCTCCATCATGGGTGTTGATGACTTTCATCAAACTCCTGCAGCATCTACAGCAGTTGATGGCCCAGCCCTCTCAAACAGACTTCAAGGTGGTTGTGAGTATAACTGAACACAGTAGACCATCTACATGCAAAGACTCCTTAGCTTTCTTGTGTCGAGTGCATATGTTTCTTAAAAGAGTGACGTAAAATTACAAATTGTGTTTGAGTAAGTCAGGTGCATAGATGTGAGCTCTTGTGGGTTGATCTCGACATTTAAATGAACATTTCTAGCAACTGTAACATCTATTACAAATTATAGTAGGTAAATGTGGTGAACCATCTTACATACTGTAAGGCTTCTTCGAGTTACATCAGGTACGTAACGTAACTTCAGATCTTTTTTCTAACACTGACCAAGTAGTTTTCATGCCTCAACCTAACCTGTATCACACAGCGTTAACCACACAAGCTTTATTTTGAAAGTCTTATCGGATACTGAATGTTTATTCTTGCTTACCTGACAGATGGACGTCACATTTTGAGGAGGATGACCTGACCACACTGCAGTATTTCATGAAGTGAGATTGAGAATAAAACACAGAGAACAGTTTTTATTTCAGCGATAAGGTCATAAGCACTGTGCTGAGCTTAGTGTCTTTCAGCTCACTGTTTTGATTTTGCTTCAGTCTCTGGACTTTGTTTCCAGTTTCCAAGTGAATGTTTAGCAGACTAGACCCAACATTGGACTTCCATCACCAAAATATGAAACCAAATGATGATGGAGGTGTAAACAGGCAATTGCTTGCAAACACTTTGACCATAAAAGCTTCATGTATTTGAGTTGTGTTCAAGACTACTTTAAAAAACTCGTAACATGACTTCCTGTCACAGCGTTCATCTGAAACATGATTTGTTGATTGCCAGCTTGACATTTTGCTTTTCTTCATGTTTGCTGTTGTTCCACTCTGTCAACAATGTCTGTTTTTTTTTTCTTGTGACTTTTCTCGATATTATGGAGGTGGCCGAAGGGGAAAAGAATCAATCCAGTTAAAATCCAAAAACACGTGTTCAGACTATAATAACAAGAAAACCATCTCAGTCAGTCAATGCAAGCTTCCTTTATTGTGATGCATTTTAAAAAGCTCATGAACAAATGTTTGCAAAGAGTCGAAGACTTAGAAGTCACTGACACCTATTTACATTTTAAAGGAACAATATGTCAGATGTTTATTGTGTTAAATCATACCATGAATATGCTGTGTCATTTTAATATTTGCTTTGTTTTCTGGGACCACACCGTAGTGTCGGTATGGAGGACTGGGCAGGTCGTGGTAACTTTTCCACACATAAATTCATCAATTATTTCCCTTGTAAAGTTCTGAAGATTCGACCTACAACACCGCTGTGGGTAGGTATTGAAATCACGTCACGTTTACATTTAGTCATTTAGCTGACTCTTTCGTCCCAAGTGACTTACAGGGGTTCAGTATTTTGCCCAAGGACATTTCGACAGGCAGACTGGAGGAGCCAGGGATTGAACCACCGATCATCTGATTATTGGACAACCCGCTCTACCTCCTGAGCCACAGCCGCCCCACGTCACATGATCATCATGAGTAAACAGACGGACCTGCTCGGCTCTTACTGTAAGGAATCACTGTTACAAGCAAAGTTACATATTGTTCCTTTAAGTACTTCCTGTGTTGGCTTCATTTCACAGACATGGAGGTCGCCACATGCTCCAACACCTCTGAAGTGAAGGTGAACAGTATTCATTGGCTGAAATCAACAACACTAAGTCACCACACACAGAACAGACACAGGAGAAGAAAATATATGTCAAGAGCTACAATTACAACAACTCTGACCTGAAGCAAACACTTTGTTTGCTGTGACGGTACATTTATCATGAATAAGATACGTTAACACTAAAGTCTAAACATGACTCTGCAGACTATATGATGCTACAACAACTCGCTCAGCAAAATATATAAAATATAACCATCTGTTTTACTATATAATCTATAAGCAATCACAATAGTAACTTTAACAATCTGTGATCATCCATACTCCCCATAAGCACATTTGTTGACACCTTTGGTGTCTCTCTCCACATCAGACTCCCTGAAGGTTTTGTTTATTTCAAATTAAAAGCACACAGGAAGGCTTGATGATTTGACTGTTGTTGTTGAGAGTGCTTCATCTGGTCGTGGACCTCGGAGATCCTAATCCGTCCCCCGGGCTCCTGCCTCTTCACCTGGACAGTCTTCAGCACCACCGAGGTGATCCAGCTCCATGTTGGCCTCTTGTTTTGGTGGCTGCCCCCTGGTGGCCTACAGAGGCATTACAGAAGATACACTTTAGCCACAAAACAACTCAAACTCCCAGCATGCAGGTGTCCCAACGTTTGGAACAAACTAAATATTAAAGTTTGGTTAAACTCAGAAAATCTTTATCAGGATGCTGCGTAACAGTTTTAATGATGTGAAAGATAGAAGATAGAAGTAATAAAAAGGTAAGGTAGATGCAGATGTTAATGTGATGCTTTTAATGTGAAACGTCAGTACAGGAAGTCAGAGCCGGCCCAAGGCATAAGCGAACTAAGCGCCTGGTTAGGGCCCCGGGCAAGTAGGGGGCCCCCAAGAGCAATAAAAAAAAAAAAAAAAAAAAAAAATTTTTTTAATTTTTTGCATGTATGAGTGATGCTTTCTGTATGATCAAATATATATTATTGTAAAAATAAAATAAAATAAAATAAAGTAAACATTTTTAGTGCTGCTGCTGATGTAGGCCTATGATTCTTACTGCCGTTCTATGTCAAAGCTCCGCTACCGTTACGTGCCTCCTGCTGTGCAATGTGCACTGAGCATCCAAAGTGCAGGTAGTGTGGGGCAAAACAATGTCGCAAAAAAGGACATATCCTTCAGGAGCAGAGAAAAGAAAGAGGAAGAAGAGAAAAAACGCCAAGATAAAGGTATGTTTGCATGTCATGGAATGTTAATCAGAGATTTGTGAAGCCGTTAATAACATGTTAGCTAGTTAGTTAAAAACGAAAGAGATTTATCTTTCAACTGGCCTGTTATAGCTTAATATTCATACTACAGTAACGTGTTTGTATTTGTGGGGTTGGGTTGACCCTATATATCCCCCCCCTTTTTTTTTTTTTGCTAATGTTTGATAGTAAACATCTGTTTACTAATACAATATGTTTTTGGATCAGGCTGATAGGCAGATGTTGCTCAAATTGTTTGCAGCAGAGCATGGTAATTTATGTGAGTAAAATAAACATTCTATTTTTTATTTTATTTTATTTTTATTTTTTACATCAACTCATAATGTGAAACTTCCCCAGGAGCACTGTTAAAGTACAGAATCAGCCCAGTGCCAGTCCACATCCTCAGGCTCAACTGTGGGAAATACATCAGGTCAGGGAAAGACTGGCACGACACAGTACATTTAATTTCTAGAATTACACCTGAAGGGAAATTAATTTAGTGAAAGTAGCTCATTAATATGCGTGTATATGTATTTCATCTTAGGTTATCTCCATCCTCTACAGAGCTTTGTCTCGCACCTCCATCCTCTGTGCCCACTGTCCCCTCCGTGTCTGCGACCACAGCTGATTTACCTGGTAAGTTAACAGCAAAACACCTTTTATAATTGCTCATTGTACTGCAGAACATTCAGAAATTAATAATTATGTCCAAAACTGTAATTTAATGTCCTTATCAGTCTTTCTTTTTTAATCATTGTATTTCTTTGGTCACTTCCTCAGCAACTTCCACCACAACGTCCCCTTCGCACCATGGATCATCATCAGCTCCGCCAGTTGGTCCAGCTGAGCGGCCTTCTTTCCTCTCAGATTTCGACAGGACTGAGCAGGTAATCAGAGGGCCACCGCCTATTAAGGAGAACTTTTCATTCCCCAAAAGGCATGATGGCCGAAGTTTCCATTATCACTATACCTACAGACAGTTAGTCAATGGGGAAAAAGTAAAGCAGAGCTGGCTGACTTATTCAAGAAGTAAAGACGCAGTCTATTGCTTTGGCTGTACATGTAGATTATGTGTATGTGTAGATTAATGTATAGATTAAAAACTATATGTGGCACCCTGAACATCATTCCTCAGTCATTCATTGGTATTATTTGTATGGTTGCATTGGTATTATTTATGTTATTACCTAGGCCACCCCCTTAAATGTGTAAAGACATGTCAGGCGCATTAAATTCATACTGTAGTAGTTGTGTGAATGATCAACAATCAATATTATTGGCAGTAATAGAGGGCCCCAAAATCAAATTTTGCTCAGGGCCCCATGGAGGCTTGGGCCGGCTCTGCAGGAAGTGTTTAGCTTGACAGCAGCTCAAAAGCTGTTGTACCAAACTGTGACCACAAACAGTGAATTTTGGATTTCACACCCGTACAGTCGTTTCATTGATGTGTACCTTGTAAAACACGGCAGCACTGGACCCCACAGTCAGAACCAGAACCAGGACCAGGACCACCAGTCTGATGAGCAGCTCTGTTAAAGAGGCTGAAACAGATTCACAATCATTAAATCACGTCATACAGGAACATGTGCAGCAGTTTACAACATGTGCACCAAATCTGTGTGTTTTAAAACGTGGACATTATTGACGGTATAAATATGAACGTAGTCTCCGTGACGTCCCCGCAGACTGTCTAAAACCTGGACGTAGTCTCCGTGACGTCCCCGCAGACTGTCTAAAACCTGGACGTAGTCTCCGTGACGTCCCCGCAGACCGTCTTAAATCTGGACGTAGTCTCTGTGACGTCCACGCAGACCGTCTTAAATCTGGACGTAGTCTCTGTGACGTCCCCGCAGACCATCTAAAACCTGGACGTAGTCTCCGTGACATCCCCGCAGACTGTCTAAAACCTGGACGTAGTCTCCGTGACGTCCCCACAGACTGTCTAAAACCTGGACGTAGTCTCTGTGACGTCCCCGCAGACTGTCTAAAACCTGGACGTAGTCTCCGTGACGTCCCCGCAGACTGTCTATCTCCTGGACATGTGAGTGCGCCGAAGAGTCGGCAGGGAGGACTGACCCGAGTTGAGGAGACTTTTCCACATAAATTCGAAGATCTTTTCTCATACAAGTTGCCAAAGACACTACCTACCACCACATTACTGTTTATGTGATGAAATTACAAGCAACCAACAACAATCACCATCAGTAAACAGAGGGATTCATCCAGCTCTCACTGCCCAGACTGAGGCTGTTTTCTGGGGGACATTTCGCCAAAGAGTCGGTTGGGGGGACTGATTAGGTCGTGGTGACTTTTCCACATACAAAGTGGGCGATATAAAAGCTACACGTCACATATTTGGTATCAAACAAGAGAGAAAGCTGTGTTTGTGTTTCAGCTTGTGATTGTCCGTTTCTGTTTTTAAGATGGAGCTGTTTGTTGAATTGAAGTTACCTGACACGTTGACACCGAGTGTCCGGCTCTCAGAAGAGAAGTTATGGGAGAATACGTAGACGTGATAAACACAGCGGTACTCTCCTTGGTGGGCGTGGCTTGCAGTAGAGAACAGGAAATGAGCAGAGTGATTGACAGCTGGCTGGGTGTAGTTCTGTGATGTAGCCGAGGTGGTGAAGACAAGCTGGAAGGAACCTCCTGGATACTGTAGTTCCGTGGAGCAGGTGATGGAGAAGTTGGAGCCCAGGAGCACCTGAAGCCCCTGCTGCGTGGCCTCAGAAACCCCATCAGTGTGGGTGAAGGAGATGAGTGCCGGAGGCAGTGAATCTGAAAAATGGAACCGGAGTGAGATTCCTCGTGTGTGTGTACACACACGTGGCCAATAAAAGTGATTCTGATTCTGATTCTAACTAAATCTGCTGTTAGCAGGCAACAGAACCGGGCTCTGCAGCCGGACTGGATCAGGTTGGAGCACAGGTTAATATTATGGACCTCGCTAGTTTTGGGAAAAGGCTAACATAGCTAACTGATAATATAAGCTAATGTTGTAGATTCTAATGTAGCTAACTCCTAACATCAATTATCTTAGTTTGCTTGGATGTAAAGCTAACATTAGCTAATGTTATGAACTTAATTACATTAGTTTTTTGTCCATGTCAACTCACTGCTAACATTACCTACCATTATTTGATGGAAAAATTGCTAATAAGTGAAATGCTAATTGGTGTTAGCTCGGTCAGCCGTGTAGCTAACTGAACTGACTCAGACCGGGGTGCCAGGAGCCAAACCCGGCAAGAAAACCACCTCGGTAGGCTGCTGTATTCACTGTTAGACTGGACACTGCTGGTTCAGAGGTTCTGTTACTGTATTCACTGTTAGACTGGACACTGCTGGTTCAGAGGTTCTGTTACTGTATTCACTGTTAGACTGGACACTGCTGGTTCAGAGGTTCTGTTACTGTATTCACTGTTAGACTGGACACTGCTGGTTCAGAGGTTCTGTTACTGTATTCACTGTTAGACTGGACACTGCTGGTTCAGAGGTTCTGTTACTGTATTCACTGTTAGACTGGACACTGCTGGTTCAGAGGTTCTGTTGCTGTATTCACTGTTAGACTGGACACTGCTGGTTCAGAGGTTCTGTTGCTGTATTCACTGTTAGACTGGACACTGCTGGTTCAGAGGTTCTGTTCGGTCCTGGGTCCAGAGTTTCCTGATGGACAGTAAAGTAAACTGCTGCCAACTGTAACTGTTGTTAGCTAATGTTAGCTTGTGCTGATGAATTTGCTGGTGTTACCTGAGCAAATGACTTCCTGGTCGAAAAAAGATCGGTCAACCATTGTATAGACGCACTCCCTAAATGCAGACCTGGACTGAAGACAAGTTGAGTTGATCGACCATTTGTAATTGTTGTCGTTCTGTTTTTTCTGCCTGATTGAAACAGCAAAGCCGCAGTTCAGTTCACGACAAACTACATCTGCTGTCTTTAGATTCCATTGATCTGTAATATCATCCACTGTCATCCACTTTCCTTGTTGTTTCAGCTCCAGGACACCAGCACACCGACTGGATTCTCCCACCAGTCGGACGATATCGGGCTCTGAGCGGACGAGAAACTGGTTAAAAACAGATGAAGTCACATTTCAAAGTCAAATCAAAGCTGTAGCTCAACTTTTACCTGAGCAGGTGAGTCGGACAGCTTGTCCAGATGGACAGGAGGTTTGAACTGAGTCTGAGCTCTTACAGTCGAGGAGAGCAGACTCATGGCCTCCACACTGGAACTCTTTGGTCCATGTTGGAGCCTCCACTTCTCCATAGAGCGCCCCCTGGAGGACTGAAGGAGGTCCACAGCCGAGCTCCCTACAGACCACCTCTGCATCCTGCTGGTCAAAGTCAGCTTCACACACTGAGGACCACGACGGTTCAGACTGGTAAGACTTCACCTCCAGTCTTCCTGAACACAGACTAGTCCCATCCACCAGACTGACAGAGTCTATTGAGGAAGAGACAGAGTGTGAAAGAGAAAGAAAGACATGAAAATAGTTTGTGTTTGAAAATTAATATATGGGGTTTTGTTGAGAGGTGTTGGTTCATAATTTGTAGTACTCTAATCTCTATAAACAGATAAATGCATGATCTGAAGACCAAGATTTCAGGATCAGAAACCTATGTAGTTTGAGTAGCATTGACCTCACACCAAATGACCTTTCAAATGATTTCACTGTCGCAGACAAATTTCTAATCTCCTGAAAGTTTTGCTCGAGTTGCGACACGCTCCCGTCATCTCGATCGTTTGGTGTCAGGTGGTCATAAAATTTAGTCCAAGCTGTCTGATGATGATGTCCTCGAAATGCTCAGTCGTTCACATCAAGGATGGGACGAGGTTCAGCAACAGTTTAACAACATTTGTGGACACAGTCTGAATGAATTTCTGGATTTCACCGTCTACAATCCAGAACATCATTCAAAGATTCAGAGAATCAGAGAAATCTCTGCACGTGAGGGGCAAGGCCCAAAACCAACACTGAATGTCCGTGACCTCCGACCCATCAGGCAGCAGCATCTACAGATGAAGTTCAGACTCTACCATGCAGAGAGAAACACAGATATCAACAACATCCAGAAACACAGACGGACTGACGGAAAGTGGTCTGAAAACCAAACCAAACAAAAAAAAATGTATGTGACAAATATAAAAGTGATAAAAGTGATAAAATTACCTGAGCAGATGATGTCCAAATCATTTACTGGAACCGATGACCTTTTTTTTCTATCACAGACCGTATAACCACGAGGACCATAACAGGTAGGCCGACTTCTCCATGGAGCTGAGGAAGTCCGAACCACAGAACCACAGTCCAGATATCTACAGACTGCCTGTGCGTAATTCAGGTCCACGTTACGGTTGAAATACACCTCAAGCTTAGCAGCACACCTGCTGGGTCTATCCAACATCCTGTGCTCTGGACACAGGTGAGAGAGTCATTAGTCACATAATGTCTTGTACAGTTCATCATTTCTATTTATTTTGTCTGTTTACCTTTGAAAAGACTTTCGTCTATCTGGAGACCTGCAGAGAATCATAAAAAACAAACATAACTTAAGCAGTCGTTATGATTCCTGGAAGAAAGGTTGCCGTAGAAACAGCGTCCCGGTTTTCTTCAGAAAGCGTCCACGCTCTTAATTCTGCATAACTTTAAGCCTAAATATATTTTGAACAGGTGACTTCTATTCCAATATTTACTTAAAATTTCATTTTATCTTCTATGTCTAGTGCTGTTATTACAACTCACACTCTCAATGCATTGTTCTGTTGTCTTTGTGTTAAATATGACAAATAACACTGAAAACTGAAAACAACATTTTCTACCTGTTCACAGGTGATTACATATTATTAAGTTACTGGTATCTTTACACAGATAATGTAAAAATTAAATCCTAATATAACAGTAAGAAATCTTTGCTTACACAATGAGGCATTAACTAGCTGCAGCCACCAGGGGGCAGTACCAATGTGGGTAGCTTCACAAAAAGGGCCGTGTCATTCAAACACTGGACAACATGTTACAGAGAATATTTCAATAAGACTGTTATGGAACAAGATAAACCACTCCAGATGTATCTTAAATCAGAAGCTCTACATGTACGGCAGTCTAAAAACACTGCCGTGGTCGTCACTGTCCTCCAATAGGAGCAGCTGGAGGGTAAAAACAAGCAGAGCTAGTTGTTCCTCAAAAGTAACGAATAAAAAAGTATTGATGATAAAAAGTGTGAATGAAGAAAAGAAGGTTCAGTTCAGACTCAGTGACAGACGGATACAGTGAGCGTCATTTATTCCATGAAATATCAATTTCTGGAACGTTAGCATTGTGTTGTTTAAACATTAATATGAATTTGTTTTATTTGCATCTTTTTTTCTTAATTTGACCTTTTAAAGAATAAAACAAAAGTTTATTTCACTCAAACACAGAGGTTGCATATATATAGTGTGCTTTAAAATGTATTGGAACAAATTAAAATTACACTTATCTACCTCCTTATATTTCATATCCAAACTCAATGTTCATTTTTAGTCACATATAATCAGTATTTACTATAGCATGTAACTTGGGAACAATAAATCCTGAAAAAGATCCTCCACACAGCATCAGGCTTCGAAGCAAAGTCTCACGGTACTGAGAACTCGTGGGAAGTCCTGAATCAGACTGTGAGGCGCTGATAACAGCACAGTGAGATAAGCTTGACTTTTTTTTCTCGCATGTTGTCCACATGCTTTTTTCAAAGAGTGTACGATAACCAGCACCAGCAGGTCGACATGATGCAAACATGATAATAAAAAATACTTCATCAAAACAAAACAAACTAACAAATAGAAAAGACGACGTACTTTGAGTGCAGGACAAGAAACCGACAAACAAAGAAGGAAATACAATAGTTGTGTGTTTATGTACATATATATAGTATACATGTACATATATGTAGCAACCAATAATGTAATAACGTCCAGTACTGTAATAACATGCCAATAATGTAATGACTTAGTAATAACTAGACTGATTAGACTTTTTCATCTGACACTGAGCAAACACATGTAGGTTACATGACCACCATATACACTTCACAGTAAGTAATTAAATAATATTCCTCCATACATGAAATTATGAATTTACATATCTAAGCAAATAAACAATATTCTAAATAACCATACTTTACTACGACCATAATTAAGGAGAGAGAGTGCTGCATAGTACGTACGCTTGATGAATGAATGTGACGACTATGTCATCCACTAAATCTGTTTTTGATGAGCAAACTGCACAAAAACTGCAAAATAATCTTTGATTTCCAAGAAATGCAGTCCTGTTTATGTATTACTACATTATCAGATTTTTTTTTAATGCTATGCCAATAACGTAATAACTTATTACTTTGTTGGCATTTTATTACGTTATTGGCTTTATTACATTTAAAATGGCCCAAATTATTACGTTATTGGCAGGTATTACATTATTGGACTTTATTACATTATTGTTTGCTACACACACACACACACACACACACATATATCTATCTATCTATATATATATATATATATATATATATATATATATATATATATATATATATATAGATAGATAGATAGATAGATAGATAGATAGATAGATATAGATATATATATATTTTATATAGTTCTGCCTTTCTAAAGTTAATCTCTCTGATGGTAGAAAATTCTGATAATTGGTCGAGGAACAGCTTAAAAGTTGGAAATGTGTATTTCTGTTATTTAATCAGTATTCTGCATTTTTTAAAAATCTAATTCAAATTCAGGTTTGTCATTTAATAAACAGACGCATGGGTTCATGTTCATTTCTAAAACTGATTTTGTGAAACAATGAATCAAATCCTAGAAACTTTTTAACATTTTTAAAACAGATGCATGAATGTCGATGAGCTCGACTTTAATGATCCACCATGGGGAATCACTTATTACAGCAGCTGACAGAACACAAGGTGGATCAATAAAATACTCATTAATAAAAATAAAATAAAATAAACTCAGACTAGAAAAATAAAATAAAAGTTAAAAACACCTTTCAAGTATCCAGATATGCATGTTGGATCATTTAACAGAAATAACAGACAGGAAGTGTTGTCAGTTTTAACTAGAAGGAGGCTCAACTGTAAAACATCATCTTAAACGGATCTATTGGTGATTTATGACAAATATGACACAGTGCAGGAATGTACGCTGATCCTGGGTCTTACCTGAGCTCCAGAGCAGCACAAACACGACCAGGACGCGATCCATGGCCCGTTGATGCGTCGTCCAAACCAGCGTCCGTCACTGTCTCTTCCTCCCTGACTGTTTCTCAACATATATGTCTTTATCTGCTCATCAGGCTCAGTGTGGTTTCTGTCTTTGCGTCAATACTATTTTTTTTTACATAGATTATATGACATCCTGTGTTCTCAAGAAGCTTTAACATCATGAGAACACAGGATGTCTAATGATTCTTTGATTGCCTTTAATCAGACTGTGTGTTCCAGGAAAAGTTTGAAGAGCGTGGACGCTTTTGGTTGACAGTTGGGTGTCGTCAAAGATACGACGTCCATGGTTTATACTATTCAAAATATTCATGTATATGTCTAATCAGTTAGGATCACTGTTGTAGTCAAGACCACCTGAAATGAAGGTTTTCTTCTTTGGTAGCAAAATGAGTAAACAAGAAGACAAACGTGCATTTAGTTTTGCTAGTTTGGTTGCCTCAACATAATGTGCTCTTCGTGGTCAGTCTAAACCAAAGTGATGTTTGTGTTCAGGTCACTCACCTCTCTTTTGTCTCCTCTCCAGGGTGTTTGGACTTAAAGAGTCCCCAGGGTACCTGTGCACCAATTTAAAGGTTCCAGAAGATAGTGAGTATGCCTTTGCCAATAGTTGACTACATAAGGCTGCTAGCTTCAACAAGAGCCGCTGCCAGGACCGCATTTTGCCCATGGACCTCAATATTTCCAGCTCCTGGGGCGGCGATTAGCTCAGTTGGTAGAGCATCCGCCCCATGTACGAAGGCCCCGTAGCGGCCCGGGTTCGAATCCGACCAGCGGCTCTTTGCTACATGTCATTCCCCGTCTCTCTCTCCCCACATTCCTGTCTCTCTTCAGCTGTCTCTATGCAATAAAAAGGCCAAAAGAAAAATATTTTAAAAAAAAAATATTTCCAGCTCCTATATGGCCATCCTAACACCACCTAAACCAAGGCCAAGTCAGGACCAAGACCAGAGTGCAACAAGACTCAAGACAAGACCAGTTGGGACCAAGTCAAGACCCAGACCAAGACATGATGAGACAATATATACATAGGTAGGTAACATGTAGAGCTAATATTTGCTAAACCTCTTAGGGTGAAGAGGTTTCTGAAGCTAACATTAGCTAGCTTATAGACTTGTTTTTGGATGTAGATGAATGCTTTGTAGTTCAGGAAATCAAACTTCATTGCATAAGATTTGGCTTTCCTCTACTGTCTCCTGCATTCAGTTATTGGTTGCATCTGAAGCAGGAACCGCCAATCACAGTAAATATGTTAAGAAATAAAAGAGAAGTCTTGAAAAAAATTCGGTCCTCTGAGACAATACTTCCAAAAAGTCGCCTTGAGACTAAGACTGATTTCGAGTGCCGTGACACTGGTTAGGATAAAAAAATGTTCAATATGTACACATTTCAGGACAAGAATAAAGAACGTGAGCATTTGCAGCATGAACAAAACATTATCAGATCTGGCTGGTAGAACTGCAAAGCTGGGTTATAGTTGGCTGGCTGAACTTGCTCGCTAACTTATCGCTAGCAAAATATTATCTGAGAAGATACTGTATGCTGTCAAATTACTTCACCAGCTAACATGAGCCATAATGCTAACGTATGTGTGAAGACAAACAGTTACTTTAACTGGCTAACATTAGCTTTGTTTGCTAATTGGTAGCTAGCTTACATAGCAAAACTAGTCAAGCAGATTAGTTGAGATATGAGCACACACACATTTTTTCCAAGAAAAATACCTTTTTATTTCATTATAAATCCACATAATTGTATCTATGAAAGCATAAAATCCCCATTTCGCATGTTGTCGTGTTTTTCTCCTTATCGTGGTCATTTGTTTTGTCATATTCAAAGTAAATCATGGGTATCAAACCATCGAAGACTGTAAGGTGTATGTCACATACAAACACAGACACTGTCAAACAGCAAAGGGGGGACGGGAAGAGGGGGGACGGGACAGCGCAAGTTCTGCTGGCCATCTTTTAAAACCGCTTAATAACATTTAACGATCTTGAGTGCCAGCTTTTAGTAATAGGAACACTTATGGTAAAGTTCACCATTGTTTCGTATGGGTACAGTTGCTTTCCAGTGTCAAACAGAACATCACCATTTTTCACCATCGAATGTACGAGCCGGGACGTCGTCTGTGCTTTAAGTTTGGCTTCGAGTGAATCCTCGCCGGTGTTCCTCAAGGCTCCATTCTCGGGACACCAAGTTTTTGTTTTTTTTTTTCTTTTGTTTTAATACTCCGACATAGAGAGAATCAATCCACCATGGACGCAAACACACTGATTATTTCAACATTATCTAAGTCATTCAGAGCCAGAAGAGTTAGATTGGTAATACTGGAGAGTATACTATTCAGTTGTTCATGAAAATGAGAGCGAGAAAGAGAAAGAGAGAGAGGGAAGAGAGGTGAGATGAAAACATACGAGTAAAGTGCCAGAGAGGTTCCCCGTTGAATTTGACAGTTTGTTGTTATTGATGCGTTTGAGACAAGACGTTGACAATGTGCTCGTGTTTTACTCCATGGCCCAACATGTATTTTCTCTTCGACTGCTAAGAGAGGTGTGCTTAGAGAAGTCTGCATATTCTCCCGATATTGTAATTATACTGTCATAATACTGTAGTAATCCTTTGGCATATGACTGTATGCTGGGGAAAGAGAGGAGAGGTGCCCAACGGACATCGGACGAACCACAAACGAGAACTTCCTGGAAAAAAAATAAAAATTCGTAAAATGGGTTTTCTCCAAATCTGGAGTAATCCGATCGGTGTATTCCCAGAGCAGCGTTTAGCGTCCGCAACTGTCAGAATCAGAGACTAAATCCACCCGACGCCCCTTTAAAGCCCTGTCAGATCATCGGATACTTCCTTCAGAAAAGAAGAAGTGATTCCAGGCCGTGTTCGCTCTGATTCCTCTGATCCGATGTTTCAAGCTCCCAGTTAAGCACCGAACACAAACAGGGTTCAAAGCCCGGGGCCTGGCCCACATCCAACATGTCCGCTCCCAGCAGTGTGGAGACGTTTGCATGTCGACAGGTAGGCTGTTTATCCTCCGCTAGCTGCCCCGTGGGATGTTCACATCACATCCCGTCTGGTTCTGGTGTGGGCCGGCGTATGAGGGTGCGTCTCTGGGTCGAATACCTGATCAACGGGGATCACGAGAAGGACCATGCAACCCATTGGGGCACCTGAAGGAGACAAAAGAGAAAGAGAGGTAGAGATATACTAAATGACTGATTGACTGCTGCAATTAAAGGTGCATTGTTTGATTTAGTGTTGATGATCAACGTGATATTATGGGATGGCGTATAAATACTTTTGCAGATTGCGCATTTCATAAGTTTTGGATGTGTAGGAAAGTTAAGTTAGGGTTAGGAAGACTTACTTAAGTTATGTATGTTACATCAAAGAAGAAGTTTTAGAGTTACAGGACAGGAGCGAAACCCGGCAAGAAAATCACCTCGGTAGGCTGCTGTATTCACTGTTAGACTGGACACTGCTGGTTCAGAGGTTCTGTTGCTGTATTCACTGTTAGACTGGACACTGCTGGTTCAGAGGTTCTGTTACTGTATTCACTGTTAGACTGGACACTGCTGGTTCAGAGGTTCTGTTACTGTATTCACTGTTAGACTGGACACTGCTGGTTCAGAGGTTCTGTTGCTGTATTCACTGTTAGACTGGACACTGCTGGTTCAGAGGTTCTGTTGCTGTATTCACTGTTAGACTGGACACTGCTGGTTCAGAGGTTCTGTTACTGTATTCACTGTTAGACTGGACACTGCTGGTTCAGAGGTTCTGTTACTGTATTCACTGTTAGACTGGACACTGCTGGTTCAGAGGTTCTGTTGCTGTATTCACTGTTAGACTGGACACTGCTGGTTCAGAGGTTCTGTTACTGTATTCACTGTTAGACTGGACACTGCTGGTTCAGAGGTTCTGTTGCTGTATTCACTGTTAGACTGGACACTGCTGGTTCAGAGGTTCTGTTACTGTATTCACTGTTAGACTGGACACTGCTGGTTCAGAGGTTCTGTTACTGTATTCACTGTTAGACTGGACACTGCTGGTTCAGAGGTTCTGTTGCTGTATTCACTGTTAGACTGGACACTGCTGGTTCAGAGGTTCTGTTACTGTATTCACTGTTAGACTGGACACTGCTGGTTCGGAAGTTGTCTTTAGTCCCGGGAAGGGAGACACTAGCTCATGGCGCCAGCAGCAATGCAGAGCAGTGGAGTCGTGACCCTGACATGGTTCTTGCTATGTTTTTAAACCTAAACACTTGAAACATCACATTTTTTGGACAACAGAAGAAGAGTGCAGTTATTCTCTCCAACCATGTCGAAAATCACTAAAACAAACCTCCCACAGTATCTGCTGTGGTCGGCCTGTGAGGTACTGGTGACTCAGTGACAACTCGGAGAATTCAGCATTTCCTGCCGATACTTTGGAAACTACCTCGTTCACGCCCACAGACACTTCTGTACTTGTACTTGAAACACAGACCGTGGGCAAACAAACGGCATCTTTTGTCTGGTAAATAAAGCAGATGGTGAAGTTGTACTGTGGCGCATGGAGAGACTCCTGGTAAAGGTGCAGTCCAGCTTTAATGCCAGTAGGTGGCGCTCGAACTACAGTAAATCTGAGTGCTGGAACGACTTTTGTCCAGTCAGATCACTCATTTTAAAAAAAGCTGTAGGCAGCATAAGAAGCTCTGATTGGTCAGCAGTCTGGCCAATCAGAGCTCAACTAAACATGAACATTTAAGCAGGACATGAATAATAATTAAACTGAATAATTAATCAGAATTAAGACAGAATCAGGAAACACAACTGTTAATTGGCTAATTTAACATTTCTGTTCATTAGCAATTTTAAAATGTATCAATTATTTATGATAATTAATAATGATAATAATAGATTAGACGGCACAGTGCCCGCTGCAGACTGTAGTGTTTAGTAAAAGGACGAACTCAAACGTTGCTGCTGCTTTAAAACTTAACGAGCGACAAAACAAAGCCAGAGAACGTGTTAAAGCGACGAGGAGGAAGTGATGAAAAACAAAGAAAGCTTACATAATGGAGCGACACCAATCTGCATACTGTGGGAGATCAGCCGTTATATAATGGCCCAATAAAGAGGAATAATGTTGTTTACTAAGGCAAGGCGATATTTACAGAGCACTTAGAGGCAGACAGGCTGCAGGCCTGCTAATGGCTGCTCTCCTCTTCCTCCTTTCTCTCTCTCTCCATTAAAATGTGCTCATTGTGTTTCCACCAAGATCTCACCTTTCTCCGCCTCTTCACCCTCCAGCGCTGTGAAGCTGAATGTAAATCTGAAAAACACAAAACCGACGAGTTAAAGCTCAAACTGATTATCGTACGAAATCACAACTTCATAACTTCATTCACTGATTTTATGGAGAAAATGTTTTCTGGTTTTCCCTCTGATGTCCTCCGGCTGCTCCGCCTCAACTCTCTGTGATTTACAGAGTTTCCTGATGGACAGTGAAGTAAACTGCTGACAGCTGTAGCTGCTGTTAGCTCATGTTAGCTCAGTCTGTTAGCCGGGATGCCCGGACTGTGAGCTCAGAGCACCGGGGGGAGTGTTAGTGTTTGTACCACAGGAGTTTTGGACCACCGGGCAGAAGAAGAAGAAGAAGAAGAAGAAGAAGAAGAAGAAGAGGTTTACAGGCCCAGCAGTCAGCAGCTTCTATGGACATAATGGCAGAGGAGAAGAGAGTGAAAAGACGCCGAGCTGGGCTGACTGCTGTTGGACTAGTCAGTAATATTAGCTGGCTGCTGTGTCTGCTGTTGGTGACCTTGTTGATGTTTGGCTGTTAGCAAAGTTGTCGACTCGCTAGTTTTTGATCAGAAGTAATGTAATCAGAACAAATACTCGAGTACAGTGAACATAGTTACCACAGCGGGATTACACTCTGACACTGGAGACAACAAATCACAACAAACACGTAATAAAATAAAACCTGTGAACACACATTCAGAGAAAACTATTTTTATGGAGAGGCTTTTGAATATAATTTGCAGCCTAACATTGCCACCGGCTTCATGAACGCTTTGAAATGACGTGATTTTAATCTGCTGGTTGTTTGTGGAAAGAAAGCAGAGATACTGAGAAAAGGAGGACGGATTGTGGGTTTATAGTTATTGAAGGACACAGAGAGAGGGAGAGAGAGAGACTCCTAAAGAAAGACAAAGAGGGAGAGACAGGAGTGAGGATTATGGACTCATATTTAGTTAGCGAGACAGAGAAAGAGGCAACCAAACAGAGGAGTACAGATGAGTCACTGAGCCTCTAGACACAGTTATTGACGAGAAAAGATGGAGGGATAAAGAGGGATGGAGAGAAAATGAAAACTCAGGGATGGAGAGGAGGTGGAGGGGGGAGATTGGACACGAAGAGGACGAGGAGAAGTCTGTAAATAGAAAACTGAATCCCAGAATTTACAGCTCAGCGAGGAAAGAGAGAGAGACAGAGCAGTTATCTATCGAGAAAACTCATCTTTCATTGATTCATCCTCCGTTCATCGCTTCTTTATTGTTTATTTGTGACTTGTAATCAGGTGAATCGAACACACCACTGACTATTTCACTGATTTTGGTGAAACTGGATCATATTTTATGGAGAAAATGTTTTCTGGAGCAGCTACAGTTGCACCAAATTCAGTGAAATATGTTTGTTTTTTAGCATTAACGGTGGCCAACGAGAGCGCTACAACAACCCAACATGTTTCTGGATGATTACCCTGTTTGTCTCCTCGTCAATGTCCTGTTTTGTCTTCATGTCTTTCCTCTGTCTTGTCCACATTTTGTCCGTCGTGTCGACACTCCTCTTTCCTCATCATCTCCCTGTTGGCATCGCTTCGAAGCTGCAGCTCGTTTGTCTTAATAGAAATGTTTTGGACGTTGTTCGTCACACTGAATGCGCGATGATTAGACATGTCAGGCGCTCTTACTCGGTTTAGCTCGTTTAAAACTTGTTTGACCATCTCGACCTGTTGGACCTCATTTAGGAGAATCACATTGTTCTGCAGCAGACGGATTCAAAGCCAGGACGCAGCATGATGTTTGTGTTGCACGGTGAATTAGATGACCTGATTCATTGTTTTGTTGTTATGAGAAATCATATCACGGCACTTGTTTTTCTTATCAAAGGTGACTTAAACCTTCAGAAATCCTCATGAAGGCGTCTGAACATTCTGTTTTTTATCTTCAGCTCCGGGTGTGAATGCAAAAACCTTCCCTGGATACATGAGGGTAAAAATAAAAGCACATCACCGCGTGGAGTGACCACCGGGTGTCACTGTGACTCTGAGTGTGAGCTCTGCGGCGGTGTCCAACAGTTTCCTGCTGCTCGGCGTCATGAATGAGGCCCCGATGCCTCGTGGCTTTACAGCGATGCTGTCTGTGGGTGTGTTGAACTCGTGTGAAGCTGGTGTTCATGCTTCTGTTTGGGTGTCCCTGTCCTAAAATGGAGGATGCCTCGCAGCTCTGGGTGGTTTATTCTGTTGTGTGTCCAATCAGGCTGCTGGTGCATTATACTGAGCTAACCTTACAATATGTCTGTTGTAAGGGATTTGTGGGATCATCCAATGTGGACATAATTCCTCAGGATATGGGGTTACGTCTCTGTCACATCGCAACCACAACTGTGTGGTTGAAGCGTTTTTCCCTCCAGATTTGGTCATTTTTCTGGTTTATGTTCTTCTAAACACGTTAGTTTGAACCAAAGTTGGATATTACACCAAGTAACCAACTGAGGTGGTAGTAGGCCAGAAAATCCAGTGCTGCTCCAGGCAAAATGATGTTTTTGTCAGTGGAGTGTGCTGGCTTTGAACACAGTGATAGAACTGCTGCTTCTAGTTAAACTGAAGGATCTGTCTCTGCAGGAATCCTTTCCGTAATGCTTCTTACACCGGCCGTTCTTTGCGAATATTTTCACACCTACGGTATATTTTGACCACACCAAGGTGGCGTTACATTGACAGTGCACAATTGCCAAGAAGGAGCCGGTGTCATGCCAGAACCGGAGCTGGGCAATACATGAGTTAGTATCATGGATCACGTTAGCTGCTAAATTTATATGTAAAGCTGTAAATAACACATCCATATGACATGTTTTACAGTAATGTTAGCTTTGACTTTGGACTGTGTCGTAGTCGTTGTCGGTCATTTGTTGACGTTAGCAGACTTCCAACAAATCACAAATCTTCCACGTAATGTCGCTTTAAAATAATATTAAAGCAGAAAAATAGTCTGCAAGTGCATAAACATGTTTTTTCTGTCCGATGGGAGAGAGTACTGATGGCATCTCGGGGAGTGGTGAGTCAGGCTGACCAACAAACACCAGCTCAGTTTATACAGAGTGTGTTTATACCGTGTGTGTGTGTGTTTGTGTGTGTGTGTGTGTGTGTGTGTGTGTGGTGGATATTAAACCCACAACAAATGGCCTAAGGGCCGCTGAGATTGCTTTTATGAGAAAGAAACATTTGTTTCTACGTGTGTGTGTGTGTGTGTGTGTGTAGGCATGACAAACTGTGTGTTTAGACATGAGGTATCTTATTACAGCGAGGAAAGAAGGGACAATATGATGAGTAGATAAAAAGAGGATGTAATGTTGTAGAGGAAAAGTGGATGGTAGAGAAATTACCTGAAGCGAAAAACAAAGATGGAGGAAGAGAAGAAGGAGGCCTCCACCACTGTGCATTGCAGCTAGCGCTATGAGCTAGTGTCAGCATCTACCTTCCAGTGAATACAGCCGGACCCGAACACAACCTCAGAACCAGCAGTGTCCAGTCTAACAGTGAATACAGTAACAGAACCTCTGAACCAGCAGTGTCCAGTCTAACAGTGAATACAGTAACAGAACCTCTGAACCAGCAGTGTCCAGTCTAACAGTGAGTACAGCAGCCTACCGAGGTGGTTTTCTTGCCGGGTTTGGCTCCTGGCATCCCGGGCTGAGTCAGTTCAGTTAGCTGCACGGCTGACCGAGCTAACCACAGTTAGTGTTTCACTACTTAGCAATCTTTACATCAAGTAATGGTCAAGTAAAGTAATAGCTACTCTAGCAAGTGGAAAACCACATCGGGAAGCACTCTGCTCCGGCGGCGTCAGACGAGTGCAGCACCAGAAAATACCTCAAAAGTGACTTTTTTTTGGTCCTTGTTGGTCCAGATTCAGGAGTACAGGCTCAAAGTACTGACACACAGAAAACACGTGAACAAAGTCAACACAAAAAAGTCACATTGTGTTGCTCGTAAAACCAGATTTAAGAGAAACAAAAAGAACGATACGCGTCACGTGACCCTCAGGTACAAATGACTGTTTAGTCAAACAGAGAAGCGAGATGCTCACCCCGACAGCGTCAGCGTCACGCTCCATCCATCGAACTCCACACATAACACAATATTTCAATTCACAGCGAGATAAGACGAAGAGAAGCAGCTCATAAATTGTGTGAAGAGGAGAAAATCCTCCAGAGCTTTGATAGATACCTCACGACAGGGTATACATCTCAATTTGAGAGTGAAATTGGAAGCAGAAATATCACAAGATAAAGAAAAAAAGAAGCTACGGTGAAGAATAAGAGACAAACAAAACGACCTTGAGCTCAGAAATGAAAGAAGAAGAAGAAGGAGGAGGAGGAGGAGGAGGAGGAGGGCATCAAAACAAGTCATTAAAATCAAACAAATGACTATCAGGAGGGAGGAGGGCGAGACGCAGAGAGGAAAACCTGTTTGTATTTGGGTGGAGGCATGTTTGCCCAAGGTTGGAGGAGAGAGCGAGACAGGCAGGAAGTAATAAAAGGTAATAACAAAGAGAACCTGTGTGTTCGTTTTCATCGTCAAATAAACTCCGAGCGGAGACATGAAGAAGAAATCATCCCGTCAGCAGAGGTTAGTCTGCGGGGACGTCACGGAGACTACGTCCAGGTTTTAGACAGTCTGCGGGGACGTCACAGAGACTACGTCCAGGTTTTAAACAGTCTGCGGGGACGTCACGGAGACTACGTCCAGGTTTTAGACGGTCTGCGGGGACGTCACGGAGACTACGTCCAGGTTTTAGACAGTCTGCGGGGACGTCACGGAGACTACGTCCAGGTTTTAGACGGTCTGCGGGGACGTCACGGAGACTACGTCCAGGTTTTAGACAGTCTGCGGGGACGTCACGGAGACTACGTCCAGGTTTTAGACAGTCTGCGGGGACGTCACGGAGACTACGTCCAGGTTTTAGACAGTCTGCGGGGACGTCACGGAGACTACGTCCAGGTTTTAGACAGTCTGTGGTAAACACTTGATTGAGTTACCAGTTGACTCACTGGTCGCCTCCCCACCTCCCCCACCTCCCTCACCCGTTACAGCAGGAGTTACTCACCAATGACAGGAGCTGCTCCTCGGCGTAAGGTGGAGTTTGGCTCCAGGCACCAGCAACAAATCAAAAAAAGGGGGAGGGAAGTGGAGTATTGGTTTGGACTGAGAGATTGGTGGGTTGTGGATTTGATTGACAGTTTCTTGTGTGTTATTGGGAGATGGCGTCATCGTCATGGGCGGGGTTTAAGTCCACTACAGTCGTCCCTCGAAGAGAAGCTCCACCCATCCCCTCCGTTGACGATGACGGTTGGGAGATTTTATTAGCACCTCCGCCTAAGAGACAACAAGATGGAGTCAGATTATCAGGAGCGGACGACAAAGAGGAGCCACATCGTCCACGCTTCGTTCAGTTACCCTGCCCTGCAGAGGACGAGGACGGAGGCAGGGCGAGGACGTTGGCTCCACCTCCACCTCCTCCGTTGGTCTGGGAGCAGACGTTAGCTTGGCGAGCGGCGGCCTTCTGCTTGTAGTGGTTACTGTGCAGCTTGTACTTCATCAGGAGGATGAAGATGAAGACGAGGACGGAGGCCACGATGATGCCCCCGATGATGATGATCATGGTGCCGCCCAGGAACTGGAAGAAAAAACACGCAGAGATACGACGATTTATTGGTGACACGTTTTTACCGTTTTATTGGATCTGACCTCAGCATCATGATTTGTGTTCTTACAAATTCATACTTTATGTTTGTCTGACACAGTTTATCCAAACGTTAACACACTAACCTGGTCTCGTATCGAGTGACAGCCTCCGTATTCCCTCTCCGTAATGAAGGAGACGCAGCCCACCAGCTTGGTGCCCGTCAGCGCCGTGATGCCGTCGTCGTAAACGGCTAAAACACAAAGCTCGTAGTCCCGCGACGACGCCAGGTCGCTCAGCAGGAAGTACTTGTGGTTGGCGGGGATCATCCTGAATGAGCAAGAGAGAGACAAAGACGATTTATTTTATTTAGTGGACATCTTCCAAAGGTTCAGTCGTTCACATCAAGGATTCTTTGCAAGCTGCAGACTGAAGATCTGTCCCTGACGGTCCTCATGCACACGTTGTCTTTGTTGGTCCTAATAGCTTCTGTTCCAGGTGTGCTGAAGAGAAACACAGGTAGAGATCTGACACAACGTTCAGGTGAAGAGAAGAGCAGGAGTTTTCTAATAACACAAAAGATTAAAGCTCGAGCAGAAAACTGAAGTGGAGAGAATATATACAGAGAGGACAGACGGAGGGAACGAGGGTGGATGGAGCACTTTCAATTTCCAACCTGAGAATCAAAAGGTGTACCCAGGTGGAGATTAAAGAGAGAGGGGAGGCGGGAAGGAGAGGAAACAGACAAAGAAGAAAACAACGAGGAGACGAGGTGAGACAAAGACGGAGAAGGAGGCGAGGGAGGAAATAGAAAGAAATGTCACAGTGGAGGACGAAGAGAAACGAGACGAAGAGACACGAGAAAGGTGAAGAGATCTGGATCAGAACCTGAACCAGAGCAGAACTCCATGATGATGAACACCAAGAACATTGATAATAAATGTCAATATAATAAATAAACATCAGGGATGATTAAACACTAAAACCCTGTAAATATACGGAAAATAAAGTTTTTACAGTAATAAAATTACAAACATTATCTGTAAATTAACAACCAAATGTTATTTTAAGTATTATGCCAATAATCAATCATTAAGAGAGTTTTTTTGTATTTTTAAAGCGAAAAATCACGAAATTATTTATAAAAATAATACTGTAAAATTACAGACATTTACTGTAAATTAACAACCAGACTTATGAACTATTATGCAAATAATAACAAATTACAATGAAATAAAAAAAACAAAACATTTATACAGTATTTTTCTACTTTCTTAAATCACATACAAATTTATGTAAAATGACAGTAATTATCTGTAATTTAATATGCGGCTCGTTATATAACTGTCCATACAAACAATTTAATGTTTTTCTTTGTAATTTTATGTTTATGTGTATGGTCACTATATTTGTAATAATTCAGGGAAAAGCTGTAAAATAACAATATTTCTCTGTAAAATCTTGACTGAAACGTTCAGTAAATTTATAGTTTTTGACTTTTGAATTGTGATATTTTATCTTTACATTTAAACTCTGTATCCTAATTTATGGAAAATAACTTATTACAATATTTTTCTGATTATTTTAATATTTTATACAGACGTTATCTGTAAACTAGCGACCAAAGTGTTATTTTAAGTGTTCTTAAGACAGTTAGTTCTCATTTTTTTACAGAAAAAATATTTTAATATTTTTACAGTATTTTTCTGCTTTCTTAAATTACATGCAAAATTTACTACGTCCATATATTTACTGTGTACTGTGTATAGAAACATGAACAATCTCTTGACCTCTCACAGTGTGTGTTGTGGTTACATCTGTATTCTCTACATGTATGTGTGTGTGTGTGTGTGTGTGTGTTCCTGCAGGTGTACACATCCTGTGTGTTTGCTGTGAGTACCTGTGTGTGTCCTCTGTGTGTGTGTGTGTGTGTCCTATATATTATTCAGGTGCAGAGCCTATTTATCAACACTGGAGCCGAGGTGACGAGACAACGAATGGGATTATAAAGCCAAGCCTGACCTGCTGCTCGACTGTGTGTGTGTGTGTGTGTGTGTGTGTGTGTGTGTGTGTTTCTATATGGTATAAGGGAAAAGATGGAGCGATGGTGTGAGTGTATGACAGTCGGTCTATTATAGAGGGGTCTATAAAACTGCTGCAACATCGTGAGTCAGACTAATGGTTAAACGAAGGCCTGAGGCCGTCACACACACACACACACACACACACCATTACTGCCTGTGGCCTTGCTGTTGCTCGAGGTAAGTCATGTTTCAGCCCGAGGGTTCGATACTGAATTTTACTCAGCAAATACAGAAACAGTGCGACGGTCGGCCGGTCAGTTCTCAGCTCAGAGGACAGGAAGTCACTCCACATGATGGCTGCGATAAAGAAAAACGGCATTCTGGGAAGTCTTATTGACCTGTTATTATTTGAATTTCATAAGATTAAAGGACAATTTGTAGCTTTAATGTTTGAAAGAGGCACCGTGCCTCGTTCAGTCTCCTCTGGTCCGTCTTTGTAAAGATACACAGCCGTGAATATTTTCACATCTAATCAGTGAATTAAAGATTTATTTTGACCAGACCAGAGTTGGTGATCATTGGAACAGCAGAAAGAGTAATGAAGGTGGTTTTGGTGAGTTTTATTTAGTTTCCGTCCACCTTGAGTGGAGTTACAATGGTAGGATGATGTGTGAGATAAAAATGACTTTTTGTCAATGGAGTCTGGTGGTGAACGAGATCTTTGTACTGCTGTCAGACACTTAGAATAACAACCTGAGCCTGTCAGTGGCAAAACAAACACTTTGACGTGTGCAAAGATTACGTTACGTTACGTGTGCCGGTAAAACTAAAAACAGTTTTTGTCAATGGAGTCTGGTGGGGAACATAAAGACTGTTTGTGGTTCGACAAAAGACCAAGGCCAAAAAATGTTCACATCTAACTCAGTGAATTATGGATTCATAACAGGCGTGGTGATTGTTTGAACAGTGAAAAGATGAAAGGTGGTTTATTTTGTTCATGTTCAGTTTTATGATCCTCTGTTGGGTTAAATTACTGGTCACTCTGTCAGTAGAGTCTGGTCAGTTGTAGCGGACACTGTGTGACCTTTAACCTTCATGCTGAGGCTTTAACTTGTTTTTTTCCATGAACAGTTTCTGCTCAGATCTCACAGATGACTTCACAGACCTGCTGTGAATTATCACACCATGTGTCTATTTATGAAGCACTCTGCCTCGTGCAGCAATACGTTTGACGAGCACATTTCTATTTCGACTTTTCCCGTTTTCACATGCAGGTTTCTCATTTTGAGTTTCCCGTTAAACACTTCATCACTGCACTTTGACTAATATTAAAAGGAAGAGCATATGCTGCTACAGATGGTACAGATGGATCCGTGTAATATTCATTTATGAAAGGGTCACTACACTGATTTTACACGTCAAAGTCAATTTACTCGTCATGGTTAGTCCGACTCAGCCCGTGAAATCAGTTCTTCTGCGGCTCTGGAGGAGTTCCTGTTTACAACTGTTACATTGTAGCTGCTGTTAGCTAATGTTAGCTCAGGTATATAGGTATGTCGTGACAGAACTGGAGCTGGACAATACATAAGTTAGTTTAATGGGCCAACAAAGTAACCTGCAAACAACAAGACAGACAATTTACAGTCAGATCAGCCCAGGGAGTCTGGATGATGTTATCAACCCAAGACGATGCTTGTTCTTTTTCCTCTCCCTCTTCTCCATCTCCTTTCCTCTGCTCTCTTTCTGTCCTTATTGATATTCAGAGGATGAGAGGCGATGAAAACTGAGGATATGCAGAGAAACTCTCACCCTGACCTTGTGTCTACGGTGTGAAGGGAATTATCCATGTATATTTTATACCTTCATCGTCCTGTGGTATCTCCATGAAGTCACCTTTTCAGGAGTTGAAACAGCAAAATAAATAGAATAAAAGGTGATGCTGTTGAACCTGTAGGTGTAGGTTCAGGTTCTTCTGTTCCTTGAAAGCATCTTTGGTCGTTGAACTCTGGTTCTCGTGGTTCATGTCTTTCCTGGTGGTAGATTATTGGATTATTTGCTCAGTGTCTTCGGATAGCTGACGGCTTGCTTGCTGCTTCCCTCAGGTTCAAAACTAATTGTGTAGCTCTGACTCGCTGTTGTCAATTACACACTCAGCCTGTTGGCCTGATCTCAACCCCCTGTAGGGTTTTATATTGGTTTACCTCAATTCAAAAAGACGTTCTCCCATCATGCCTCTGTGAATATAACTGGTGGAAAAGTACTGGACAGCTTACAGGGACTTTGTTTCTGTCCATGCAGATATTTAAAAAACCGCAGATACGTTATTTTAAAGCAGTTCAAATGTCCAGTTGAGGCCCCCAGTCTGCACGGACGTCACGGAGACTACGTCCAGGTTTTAGACAGTCTGTAGTTTTAGGGAGCAATGATACTTGGTAAAGTTTTGGAAAAGATCGCACCTAATGAGTCAATGCTGACTTTTGCTTTTACACGGCACCTGAACATCAGTCTTCTGGGTGAAAGTCCTGTTTGTTTGACCCATCTGACATCCTGAAGAAGCCTCTTGGATGAAAGGTGAAATGTCTTCACAGATCTACAACCAAGTCCAGTTGCCCCAGATTGAACCCTTCTCGAAAAAATCAGGGAATACCGTTGCTAAGAGGTCGCCATGTGCATCATTAAGCCATGACCGCCCATGACCTTGTCACCGGTTAACCTCTGCCTTCCTTGGCCTACCTTTAATAGGTACTGACGACTGCAGACCGGGAACACCCCACAAGAGCTGCAGTTTTGGAGATGTTCTGACCCAGTTGTCTAGCCATCACAGTTTGGTTCTTGTCAAAGTTGCTCAAATCCTGACGCTTGCCTGACTCTGTATCGAGCCAACACAAGTGATACAAACACAGAATAAATATACAAGATCTGGTTATACTTTCAAAATAAAGCTTGCTGAGGTTGCAGTTTTAGGTAGCAACAATACTTGGGGTAAGGTTTCGGAAAAGATGCTGACTTTTGGTTCCACGCGGGACACGAACCGCAGTCTTCTGGGTGAAAGTCCTGTTGGTTTGACCCATTCATCCACCCCAATCTCCACCAAACGTTATACTGCTGCTGGTACTCAACTCCATACACGCATGTACTTTAAACGTCAAGGCGAGGCACGACACGATATCCTCGAATGGATCGGTGGGTCTGTTACACTTACAAACCTGCTACCTTTCCTCTAAAAGAAAGACCCACTGTAAGCTGACGTGTCCGGAGGCAGGTTGAACTACATTTCTCTCAGTTGAGGACTGTGTCATTTAATAATGGAGCATAAAACGAATAGACGCTTACAGCCAATTCCCACATACAGAATGTGAGCGTGGAGTGATGGGGTGGATTTAGTCTGGTTCCTCGTATGAAATCCTGAGTGGCTGTATTTTATACGGTTGTGGCCACTGCATTATTCACAAAGCTGTCATGAACAGAACCGAGAGGCAACACTTGAGGTCATGCTTCTCTCTGAGTCCTACATGGCACCCAACATATTTCATTTCATTATGAGCGCTGCATTATTCAAAACCTTAAATGATACCCGCTGCCATGCTGACATATTTAAACTGCAATTATCTTGGATCTTTACTGATTTTCATTATGCAGGATTCAAGCTTGCTCTCTGTGCCCAAGGCAAGGGTAATAGAAAATATAAAGCTTTAGTATAAAGAATAACCTTCACTGGCTGTGAGCTACGAATCATTTCATTTGAGTGCATCATACCTCAGCCTGCTTTGAAAGAAGCTGGAGGACATGTTTGTGTGTCCTACATAAACTGAGGTAGTATAAGAGCTTAATTTTCTGTTTTCATTGTAAAAAATGAAGATATGTTATACATTTCATGAATTTATTCAGCTTCATTCTTCTATTCTACAGAAAAACCTAACAGGAACTTAAGATGGTTTAGTGTGATGCAGTGAAGGTCGCTCACTTTAAGACAACTTTGCTAACAGTCAAACTTCATCAAGGTCAGCAACGGAGCTGGTGTCATGCCAGACCCGATACAGTTGGTATCATGGATTACGTTAGCTGCTGACCTCATTTGGAAAGTTATACATAACACATTGATCATTGAAGTAATCCAAACAAACAGTCCTTTCTGTTTGTCGTCCTACTTTTTACTGAAGAAAATTTAAAAATGGTTTTGTGAAAGATGAGCTGCGGTTGATTTTCTTCAATAGTCTGAGGAGCACAAATTAAACTCTATATTCATCTCCATTGTTGAGGTTTACAAGGCTGAGATTTCGAAACCTCAGTCTATTAAACCGAAACTATCTGCATAGATCGAGACGGTCTAATTATGTTGTGTTGTAATGGCTGAACTGGTCTCAACAAAGACTGCTGACGGGGCCCTCTGAGGAAAAACAGGATTGTCTGGCCTTAGGGTGACACTTATGAGCGGTGAAAGCAAGTATAAAATATTCAGACTTTTATGCAGAGTCATAACAAAATATAAAATGCCAGAAAGATGCAAAGTTGCAAAAGAGAAGTCTGAGTACCATCAGTAAACTCTGACTATTCAACTTAAGACCTGAACTAAGACTTGGACTAGCTTGGACATCCGGAGGTAGCTCAGAGCCAGCTGAGGTGGTTCGGGCACCTGATCAGGATGCCTGCTTGGCCTCCGGGCACGTCCAACTTGGAGGAGACCCAGAACCCACTGGAGGGACCTCATAGCCCATCTAGCCTGGACCTGTTGCCACTGCAACCCAACCTCGGATACAAGGAAGGAAATGGGTTTCTCAGTTTTTTCACTTCGACTTGGAAAACAGAGCTCCTTTTCTCAGATTTTGTTTTTTTTATTTTTTTTTAAAAACAATTTATTTAAATGACATTACAAGAACTGAAACCCATTTTTAGCATAGACATGTTCAGTTATTCTCTGATAACTACTTGTTCATGCTGATTTCATAAATTTTTTTTTCCCCTTCCCAAAAACAAAAACAACAACAACAACCCTTTACCCCACCCCCCCACCCCCGGTCCTACATAATCTTGTTACAGATCAATAAAAGTAAATAAACAGTAATCAATACACATCTTTCCTTCTTACCATAAGCAAATACCCAGATAAATAAATACACGGAAAATAACAACATGCAGCAAAGTGGATTAGATTGAAATGAGGCAGAGAGGGAAATGAAATATGGTAACAAGTTGATTATTAGAAGTGAGCATTTCATTTGTCCTGTAGTGTCTTTAATTTAGCTATGTAATTAATCATATAGCTCCAAACAGAATCCAATTTTTTAGGTGTCCCCCTCAAATTATATTTAATTTTCTCCAGGTCTAAGTACAGCATTAAGTCCTTAAGCCACAGGGAGGTTTTGGGAGCAAATGGTGACTTCCAATCCAACAAAATTCTCCTACGTGCTGACAAGGATGCAAAGGCGATACTATCCTTATATTTATTCCTAGTTATCTCAGATTTTCTCAGATTTTGAACAATTAAATAGACTCCAGGTTTGGATGGAAACAGATTTAGACTCATGAAATGCAGAGAAAGTGAGTCAGACGGCGAGAAAGATAAAAAAAGAAAGAAAGACAGATGGCGAGGAGAGGAGAGTGGGCATCATTAGCAGGAAAAGGTCAGCGTGGCCTCAGGTTGGGTTTTCTGTGGAAACTTACTACACACACATGCAGGGATGGGTGTGTTCAGGAACAGTGTCTGAGGTCAGGAGATAATGGTGTCCGATTTAGTTACCGCTCCTCTTTGTGTGTTATGTGGAGGACTTGGAAACCAAAACACAGAGAGATGTTAATTCTGCTCGATGTATAAAGACTGAAGTCAACGGGTAGAGACTGTAGATGTGATTTTTGGTCTGATGGTGGCGCCAGAGGAAGTCACATGGTTGAAAAGCATCAGAAGATTCATCTGTTACCGGGTATCTAAAATTATAAATGTCTTTTTTTATGGAGTTACTCACAAATAGCCAACTAAATTGTCAGTCAGACTAAGAAGAGTCCTAGCCGAGCAATTTTTCATTATTCAGCTAGTCACATTGAGTATCAGGGGATTGTCTCTTGTAACACAGGAAATCACTTCCCATGCACTGCTGCTAATGCTGTTATTTGCTAGTTAGCAGTCCTATTAGTGTACTCCACCTGGGAAAGTACCAGTGGTGGTGTTCATTTACACCACTTAGGCTCCAAGACCGTCAGAAGCCAGTTTGTCAACAGGGAATAAAAGGTGATTTACAGCGGCTCTGACTATGATGGTGAAGGTACGGCAGGTTCGAGTTCAGGTGGGATCAGGAAAGGAGCGAGTTTTCTTTAGCTCAAGTTGATTTGCATGTTACGTTGTAGTTGGAAGTTATTTATTCCCATGTTTTGAACAATGAGACTTCATCCTGTGTTGCAATAAATTAACAAAATGTTCAGTCTCCTTGCTGGTTCTTCTGAATCATTTAGATTTAACAGGCGTCTCCATTCATGCCGGTTGTAAAATTAATTTTCTGAAGGCTCATTACAGTTTCTGTATTTACCTCGCAAGGTATTAACAATGTCACTTATAACAAACTATTTTTCTGATGCACCCAAAACTATATATTTAAATAATAAATCTGCGAATGTGCAATTTATCTATTTTATTGCACATTATGTGACACATCAACAAGACAAATGTAAAATACAGCTGAGGCTGATTCTTCTGGAGCCAGCCTCAAGTGGACGTTTGAGGAACTGCAGTTTTTGGCTTCATTTTAAGTCACGGAGGTTTCTGTTTGATCATAACTGAACTGTCGGAATGACTGCCTGACGTCTTTTTGCTGATGTGAAGAAATTCTCACTTGGTTTGAACTTTTCTCAGAAACAAAGACGATGTAAGATTTGACCTCCTGCTGTCTGCAGACTCTGAGTTTGAGCGGGAGAGAAAACCTTTTGATTTGATCTGAGCCTTTAAAAGCCCGGCTGTCATCTCCTGTACGGCATGTTTTCTAACCGGAGACCCGGCGGGACAAAATGACATTTGGCTGATGGAGGAGGAGGATGGAGGATGGAGCGAGGGAAGAGAGGAGGAGGAGGAGGAGGATGACATTACAATGACTTTCTAAAAGGGTCTGTGCACTGATGGAGAAAGGGGAGGTGTAGCAGGAGAGGAAAGCCGATGCTTCATCATCTCAGCAGAATATGATCAGCTGTCATTTCCCTCTTCTTCCTCACTTGCATCCACCCATCTCTGTATCAGCTGAGTCAAGGAAACATCTCTCCCTCCTCCATCATCACCTCTTTCTCGTTTTCCATTCTTTAATCTCTCCTTCGAGAGCCGGGCGGGATGGTAATTAGAAAGCCAGCACACACATTCACACACCGCTGTGAGCTTTATAAACCTTTTCATGCAGACACACACTTTCCTGGTCCGGGACAGAAAGAGAAAGAGGTGAGGAAGAGAATATTAAAGGAGGGAGAATCAATAGATTCATTTCCTGCTGCTGACAGAGGTTGATCTCTCCATGGACCCATAATCCTCAGAGTGTGTGAAAGGGAGAGTGAAGGATAAAGTTGGTCGGGTTATTCTTGCCCCGGGGCAGAATGGAGGAGAAGAAGAAGGAGGAGGGGAATATTGTAAAAATACAACCTTTCCTCCTCCTTCCTCCTCTTCTTCCTGCTCTCACTGGCGCCTCCCACACCTCCACTGAGAGGAGGAGGAAATGTCGATCTGTTATCTCGACTTTTCTGCCAGCGCAGCACGATGAACTGGAAACCTTAGCACGGGAGGAGGAGGATCCTTCATCCTTCCCTTTCACACTTCCTTCTTCCTTTTCCTCACTGCTATCTTTTGCCTTTTTCCTCAGATCCACATATAACAGCTGTTTCTGGTGTCACCAAATGACGTATAAAATCAGTGTTTGTGATTTGTTGCCTCCAGTTTCAGAGTGTAATTCCACTGTGGTAACTATGTTCACTGTACTCGAGTATTTGTTCCGATTACATTACTTCTGATCAAAAACTATAAAGTCGACAACTTTGCTAACAGCCAAACATCAACAAGGTCACTATCACTAAAAGTCAGTCCCAGATTTACTCTTGTCCGGCGGCTTCTTGCTCGCTCACTCTCTCCTTTTCTCTTCTTAGCTTCCTCCGTCAGCGTCCTCTTCGCTCTCTTCTCCTCTGCCATTATGTCCATAGAGGCTGCTGACTGCTGGGCCTGTAAACTTCTTCTTCTTCTTCTTCTTCTTCTTCTTCTTCTTCCTCCAGGTGATCCAAAATGCCTGTGGTACAAACACTAACACTGCCCCGGTGCTCTGAGCTCACAGTCTGGGCAGCCCAGCTAACAAACTGAACAGCAGCTACAGTTGTCAGCAGGTTACTTCACTGTCCATCAGGAAACTCTGTAAAGAGCTTAGTTTAGGTCCATTTCATGCTGGTAAGTGTTTGTGTTGTAATGCTCCTCAGTGCTTTATTACGAGACAATTTGCAAACAGAAGACATTTAATTTGAGGATCTAACGGAGGGAGACCAGGTACAGTAACTTTGCCATTTCATCAATATAAACTGGAGAAATTCTCTGACCTCACTGTATTTTCTCGCCTCTGTTTTGGGAGGTAATGTGTTTATGCTTTGTTTTAATTGCCTTTTGTTTTCCCACTGTTGCATTTTCCATTATTTTTAGAACAGGTCATTATACCAGACTGAGACTTTTTAAATAGAAAAGGAAGGAGAAATATTTTTTTGGTTGAAGATGATGAATTAAATTTTGCAGATGAACTTCCTCTGGCTGCTCTTCGAAGGTTGTTTAAGGTCCAACTCCAACATCTCTCTTGGTCTATGCTGAACTCTTGTTGGCTGCTCAAAATGTCTCAGCTGGGTCAGGTGATTGTGGAGGTCAGGTCATGTGACACAACACTCCGTCACTCTCCTTCTTGGTCTGATAGGTCTTACAGAGCCTGGAGGTGCGTTTGGAGTCGTTGTCCTCCCCAGTAAGCTCAGACCAGATGGGATGGCTTGTCGAATGCTATGGTAGTGAGCAAAGCACCTCCACACCATCACACCTCCTCCTCCATGCTTCAGGGTGGGAACCATACATGTAGATACAATATAATGTCCAGGTTTCCAATGATCTAATGTCCATTCCTTGTGTTTGTTGGTCCAAGCAGTTCTCTTCTTCTTGGTCTCCCTTAGTCATGGTTTCTTTGCAGTAATTTGACCATGAAGGATTCATGCACTCTCTACAAACAGTTGATGTTGAGATGCAAGATTCAGGATCAGGACAGGACTGGGAAAGATTTAAATGGGATTTAGGACAGGACCAGGATGGGATTGGGATTTGGGATTGGGACGGTAGCAGGGTGGGATGGAAGGACAGTATTATAACGGGGTTGAGACAGGATTGGGATTCGATGGGGATTGGATCATGATTGAATCGTGAAAGGATCGTGACGGTATTGGGATGGAAAGTTCTCAGCGTGTACGGGAACTCCTTGAAGACTTTTGGAAAACCCATCGAGGTGACGATCTCATGAAGCATACTTTGCTTGCTTAACAGCTCAGCGCAAACTGCTCTCCGAGGCTGGTGGGAAGGAAAAATGGTGAATTAAACATCTGTTTCATCTGTAATGCATAATTTGTTCAGCTTGAGTCGTGCTCCCCTGCAGCGCGGGCAGCACTGATAACCGCGATGATGGTCGCTGAACTTCTAAAACTTTCATTGCCCCATTTGTCATGCCATTATGATCGGGCAGCAGCAGCCTACAGGGACCTTCCTGCTTCCTCCTTCCTCCGCCATCCCTCAACGAACCACCAGCGCCGCCGCTCCACTGCAGCTGCTCGGTTCACACAGTTAATGCAGTTCAGCAGTATTGGACAGATCCCAAATGTGAATGTGAAGCAGGCCGGTGAATAACAGCAGCTCGACTTTCCCCTGATAAAGATAAAGGTTAGAGAAAGGCCATGAACAGTTTGGTCGAGTCATTTGTGGGGAAGCTGACCACGTCCAGACTTTTTTAGATTCAGATTTTAATAGGGCTTGGAGAAAAAAGGTGTCGGGAAAATGTGCAGCGAGAGACGAAACTCAACAGAGCAGGTATTTTTATCACAGGTGTGCAGGTTTGAATGCTTCTGCTGATGGTGCAGGTTATATTGTACAAAATGTTTGTTGTTAGCTGTTGACTTGTCGTTATTGTGGACGCTGACTGTCAGTTTAAGAGTGCAGAGGAGACGCAGAGAGCTCCTCATGTAGATTTTAAAGACTTGTACACTTTGATCCACTCGTATGTAAAAATGGTACAAGCTGTGCAGACAGATGATTTTGAGACATGTTTTGTCCAGTTTGTAAGTCTGTTTATGATGCCATGAGTTTATGAAGATTCTCAGTCATCCACGTCGTAGGATATCAACCAAACTGGGCCTAAACGTCTACTATCATGGCCGACTTTCTTAATTTTATATTGGATTGTGCAGCTGTTAAAAATTAGAAGGTAGAAAATGTCCCATCTTTAATGGACATTTTTTCAATTCTTTATATTCAGTAGTCTCTTCTCTCAGCTAATGTTTCATCGGTTTCAGCCCCGGGATGCCAGAAGCCCAACCCGGCAAGAAAACCAGCTCGGTAGGCTGCTGTATTCCCTGTCAGACTGACGGTTCGGAGGTTGTGTTCCATCCCTGGTCTGGCCGCGTTCACGGGAAGTTAGTTGACATTAGCTTACCGTTTTCGTTGCAATGCATAGCACTGGAGGTGTAACGCACACACAAAGTCTGACCGGCAGAGTCTCTGTAAAGCCCAGGACCAGACTGCAGAGGCGGGGCGGAGAGAGGGCAGAGTGGGCGTCATGAGTCTCTTCTCTCCACAGCGTTTGGTGCGGAGGCCAATAACTCTGCCAGAGAGCTGCACTCGTGTTGTAAAATGTGTTGCACTTAAAGTAAAAAGTATAAGTACCGACCCTGTGAGCTAAAAAGGGTGCTTTCACTTGAAGTCCTGGATTATAACGGAGGGCAGGAAAGTCACAGCGACAGAAGTGGACTGCCTGTTCACAATGAAATTAATTTATTTCAGTTCTCCTTCCCAAGTCAAATATGACCTTTTCTATCACTCAGTGAACTGACATATTTATTTTCAGTATATTTCATTTTATGTTCAATGCATAAGAATAACAACAGCTTGACAAGTTGGAAGTGAGAACGTTTGGTGCTTCAGATTCTGGACCACAATCTCCCGCAAGCAAAGGGGTTCACACAGAAACACAAAAAACCATCCGTCCTGAATCGTCGACAAAAAGTCAAAAAGTTTTGACACAATACCGAATGTTGTTTCGTTTCCCAATGATAACCTGTTAGCTTCACACACTGTTATCAGGTGAGTCTGATGAGCTGAGCGCCCTCCTTCGGTCGAAATCTGCCGTCGGCTGCACTGCAGCAGCTCTGGGCTGAAAAACGCTGAGCTCAAGGGAACAAACAGCAGCAGGTACAAAAGCAGAGAGAGCGATTTTGTTTCACTGCCACATTTTCCACATTTTCCCAGCCAGAGAATCAAATCTTTGACCTTTGAAACACAAGAAAGCTGCATCTCTGTGCCTTCAGGCTGCCTCAGCACAACGAGCGTTAGAAGAAGAGAGGCAGCAGTCGACAGTACCTGCAGTAAATACTGAGGATACTCAGCGGACACAACATAACTGGAGAGCTCCATTTCTGCCTGTGCTGCGTTGGTACAGACACAAACTCATCTATGTCTTTTATTAGTGCATTTTTTTAAGTTAGAAAAGCTTTTTGGTTAATGGTGGAAAAAGAAATGTATGTCCGTCCATTTCCTTTGTTTTATCCAGGATCAAGTCACATGACGGCAGGTTTAGTAGGGCATTTCATGTATGCATGCATAAGGCATAACCATACCAGATGGGCTATATAGTCCCTCCAGTGAGTTCTGTTTCCTGATAGTTGGACGTGCACAGAAATCCTCCATAGGAAGGTGCCCATGTCTGTACCACCTCAACTGGCTCCTTTCCACGTGAGTTCCACGCAATGTCGAAGCTCCTCGCCATCTCTAAGGCTGAGCCGGGACACCCGACAGAGGAAACTTGCTCTTGTATCTGCGATCTCATTCTTTCGGTCACTGCCCAAAGCTCGTGACCAGAGGTGAGGGTTGGAACGTAGGTGGACTGGAAAATCTTAACTTTTGCCTTCCGGTTCAGCTCCCTTTGAACCACAACGGTCCGGTTCAACGTTCAGATTACTGCTAGCGCTGCACCAATACCAACGGTCCATCTCAGGCTCCATTTTCCCATCACTCGTGAACAAAGATACTTAAGCTCCTTTGCTTGAGGTAGCCCTGAGGATTGGAAACAAACGTCGGTTTGTGGCTCCGTAACAACGTCAAACTGTTTTCCACCTTTGATGGACAAGATTCATAATTACTAGCAGCTCAAGGTCTTAGTCACTTCAACAGGGAAAATGATGATGGGATGAGATGGCCCCACCTCCAACGTTCACTCTGAAATCATCCATTTGGTCGCTTTGCACTCGACCATGTGCTCTCTCCAACTGAAGGTAAGAAAATGGTCACTTGAGTGCCTTTGGTTTTTGGTTGAAATGAGAATCGAGGCCGTGGACACATTTCAAACTGTCATTTGTCAGCCCTCCAAATGCTTCGTAATGACACTCAATTATACAGTCTAAATGACGTTGCTAGGTTACAGAGCCGGCTAAGTGGCTGATGGGACCATCCAGTGGTCACTCAGTATCGTGGGCTGATAGAGAGTCCACACTCAGCCACTTGGCAGCTTGAGCCTGAAACATGCTCTGAAATCCACATCTGGTGATTAAGATGTGCAAATCGCGTCAACAAGCTGCTGCACGGGAGGACTCGTGACGGACCCGAAGTTTCCTTCAGGGAAGTTTTAGCTCGTCAAATATATGGACGAGACGCCACACGCACTGAAAATCCACATTTCTGTGTTTATTTGACTTCACTTTGTCTGTTTGTGTCTGTAGATTTCACCTACAGTTAGCATTAGATAATGCCTTATTTACGTATTTGAACATAGAATATCTAAAACTTACAATACAAAAAATAATTCTTAATACTCCATTCTTAATGTAAGTAATCAACTGGGGAGGTGTCGTGGTCATGGAGTTTAAATTTTGACCCCATTCACCTGTAGCGTTTTGCAAAATCTATGGACTTACAGTAAAAGTCAATTTTCTCAAACCGTAAAAAACTAACTAAAAAAAAAAGGTACGCGGGAACGGCTGCCAAACAAAAAGACAAAAAAAAAAAAATTTAAATAAATGTCAAAAACTGTAAATTTACTGAAATTGTCAGTCAGGATTTTACAGGCAAACACTTATTTTCCAGATTTGTAGATTTGTAGATACACAAGCTGTGTCCCAGTTCAGGGGCTGCATCCTTCGAAGCACGTATTTGAAGGCCGATTACGTCACAACGCCGCGCGAAGGCTGTCCCAATTCGAAGGCTCCTTCAAATGCGGCCTCCTTTTCCCTCTTTTTGAAGGATGCACCGCAACTATCCTTCGCGGCCTCCCATATCCCAAGATCCTTTGTGCGCCGCTGTTCAGTGCCGGGAAAATAACAACGGCAACACCAAGCGGCGTGTTTACCTCTCGGTCCCCTATCCGCAGATATACGAGCCGACGGAGACGGAGCCGCTTCTCCCCTTCCTCCACCAGCAAAGCAATTAAAAATAAAATCTAACATTTTTTTTCTTTCTTCTGTCTGTTTTCTTCGTTTTCTTCGTTTCCTCAACTGACGACTAACTGACAGGCAACGGCTACGTTACAAAGTAGTATCAACTGACGGCTGGTGACGCAACCAGGAAATGCTTCGAAGGTCCCTCAGAAGGAGTCGCCTTCGAAGGCCGCGAAGGCGACTCCTTAGAAGCATGCGGCCCCTGAATTGGGACACAGCTACAGTCTATCTATCTATCTAATTTTATAGCTTTGTATACAAGATTAAAAAACAAGACAACTGCTGTTATAATTTTTCAAAATTAGGAGGTTGAATATGAAAGTACACATAAACGTAAAACAAGTTACAAAGAAAAACATTGTTTTAGAATGGACTTAAACATTTATATAATGAGCCACATATGAAATTACAGATAATTACTGTCATTTTACATGTTTACATTTACATTTGTATGTAATAACAAAACAAACAGTAAAAAATACTGAATAAATAATATATTTCTCTTTATATGTGTATGTTTTCTGTACACAAACTATAAATAGCTGTAATTTGTCATTATTGTCATAATACTTAAAATAAGAGTTTGGTTGTTAATTTAAAGATAATGTCTGAATTCTGTACACAATTTTAAAAAACAGAAAACTACTGTAAAGAGTCAGCTACACAAAGGTGAAACTAATTGGATTCACCTTAAAAAATACAATAATAGTAGTATTAGTATGAATAATATTGTATTTTTTGCACTAAATAACAAATTTATATTTGATAGTTTTGTTAATTTACAATGTTTTTGTTTTGTATTAAAACAAACAGAAAACTACTGTAAACATTCAGTTCTTTTCCTTATGTTTTAGGACATTCAGTGGTTGTTTTCAGCACTTTCCTCTTTGGACATTAGATTTTTGCATAGTCATGGTCAGAAATTATCACTTCACATTAATCTTAATGACTCGTCCAGGGTGTACCCCGCCTCTCCGACCCTGATAACGATAAGCAGTTATGGAGAATGGATGGATTAATCTTAACGATCTGTCCCGCTCTACCTCTTAATGTTCATATTTTTGCCATTGCGCCGTTTAATTCCCGTTTCGCAGTCTGCTTCAGGCTCAGTACTTTTCCTTTTTGCAGCTGAGACTGATTTCCCAGCAGGATTAATCAACGTTTATCTTCTATTATCACATTTCTTTTTTTATGTCTCCACCTGTCTGAACCCTCCTAAGGGTCCGGACTTATCGCGGCTAAGAGTAACACCATTAAATATAGGAGGATGTCGGGATCGGGTGGATTTTCCCTCCACAAAGGCAATTTGATGAAGCTCTGAAAGATGAATGATAACAACATAATTCCTGCATTTTTCATAAAAGTTAAGAGCGTTTAAGACCTGAACTGATAAGATATCTGTTGCCTGGAGGCAAATCACTGTTTTTATTTGATGTTTTCTTCAGTTTACTCGTCTTTTGTTGCTCACTGAGCAGTTCACTTCCAAAAAAGCCTGATGCAGCCTCCTATGCCAGCGAGGAAGACCTTGGTGGTGATAACTACCCACACAGGGATGATATGTGATTGGAGCACTCACACTTCTTCTACTACTTGTTTTTATTGTGTAAGAATTGTTTTTTTTCACCTGCTAACAAATGCATAAACATATAAATGTATATAAACATAACCAAACGACCCTGAGGAGAAAAACATCTTGAATTGTTGGAAACACAGTCAGCTGCAGTGAAATGAAATATGACTACCGCTGGCATGAAGCCAGGAAGAAAAATAAAGATTGCCAAGCTGAAACCTCCATCACTGTGAAGTGAAGCCAACACAGGAAGTGCCAAAAACTGCAGTTCCTCTTGTCGTCCACTTGGGGCTGGCTGCAGAAGTGAGTCAGTCTCCATAAGTCCCCATGTTAAAATGTCCAACTTCACAGCAGAAATAAACATGTTTACAGACTGGTACAAAAAACAGTTTTGGTCTCTATAGCTAATTTCCCCGTTCATGACAACTGTACTGAGGGTGAATTTTTATACAACTCACCTGTTCAGATTATATTAAGGCTTAAAGTTATGCAGGATTAAGAGCGTGGACGCTTCTGGTGGCTTTGAAGAGAGCATATATTGATGTAACTGCTTCAGTTTCCCATTGGAAAGAGCTGTCTGACAAGGTAAAGCGGTGAAATCCTACTTTAAAGAATCAGCCCATTTTAGGTAGAAAAGTTCCATATTAAACGTCCATTTACATTTCTACACAACTACACAGTTTGTTTGGAAAGCTGCATCACTGTTTTTCTCTTTACTTTGTCAGTCTGGTTTCAGTGTCAGGTAGTCATAGAAAGAATGTGTGTGTAGAGCAGTGTTTTCTAGTATAACCCACACCCTCTGTCTTACCTGTATATGAGAATGTCGTCTGTAGAGCTGTTGTACTGGATCTGGTACATGCGGACTCCCGGTATGTGGTTCTGCGGAGGCCATCTGATGGTAGCAGAACTGGACGTTAGATCCGACACGCTGACCCTCTGTTGGTCCGAGCGGGCTTGACCTCCGCTGACGTTGGACTTGATGGATGTGGGGATGTCCGAAGGCCCCGGGTCGGGGTCCAGCTTAGGGTCAAAGTGTGGCGAAGGGTTGACGACTAACTCGACAGGAGCTGTCGCCTCGCCGGCAGCGTTTGACGCGATGCACGTGAACTTTCCAGAATCCTGGAAACCATCAGGAACAGAAGATAAGAAACATTTATATTTGCTTTTAAACAAAATTTACATTTTGGGTTTAAGAACTCTCTACCAGCGTTATCTTAGTGTTAGATGAGCGTTATTTTGGTGTTTTAAGTACATTAAACATGCTTTATAATCACCAAACAATGTATCTGTCATTTCTCGTCAACATAAACGGTTTACAGTTAGATAGTTCCTTAAAAATTAATCAACTTGTTTAAAACTTCAAGATCATCAAGAGCTGAAATATAATTGTGATTTGAAGTCGAACAAATGAATCCACATCTGTACCTTGACCGAGGCCTTGAGGATGTCCAGCGATCCGTTCTCGTAGCAGACGGTTCTGGACGTGTTGCCGATCAGTTTTCCGTCAGGACTGACCCAATGAGTCGAAGGCTCGGGATCCCCGATGGACTTGCAACGCAGGCTGACCTCCTGACCCTCCATCACGAACATCTTGGAGGTGTGACGAGTTATCATCGGAGGCTCGCAAACAAACTCCTCCTGTTGGACAAAACAATAACGGATAATCAACATTTTGGACTTCATCATCATTTCATGCAAACTCTACATCATCCCTGCATACAGAGGTCCAACGGGCTCAGGAGGAGCTCAGACATTTGAAGATGAAATGATCTCAGTTTTTTCAGCTGTAGCAATATTTAAAACCCACCCACTGGCACCTAAGGCGGTATAAAGCGAGCCAAAACCCTGGTAAAGTATTACAGCTAGGCCAAGCAGGGCCAGCTGAGGCTTACCAGGGCTTACTAATCATTCCTACCACTCCAAACCTTTTTTCTGAGTCCTTCTCGGGTCTTGTTACCAGCAGAGATGATTGCTGACCTGATGACCGCTGGGGATGTAGCTTCAAATAAAGCACTGGTGCCTTTCAGTCTTGTATTACGCTCTAACCCTCAATTGCTCCCATGGAGCTCAGAGTAAAAAGCCTGTGATTGAACTGGGCTGCTCCCCCGGCGTGAGCGAAGTGTGAGAAGTCGAGCGTTGCAGTGAAAAAGTGCATGAAGACTCATTCAGTCTTAAATATCTGGTTTGTCCTGATAACCCTCAAACTCCAGCCGGCGTCCACTTTTCGTCCCTTTCAGCGTCTTGGATTTTTTCAGCTTTCCGTCGGACCTGATGTGTACGTAGCCGAGCGGCATTCATCGATTTCAAAGCAGGGATTCCCTTGGCAGCTAATGGCTAAGTCTGACCTCTGATGGATGCCATGGAGCCTCACACTCGTCCTTGCAGCAGGAAAGAGGCTATTAAGTCTCTGAGTATTAATATGCCCAGACACTTTGGTGACACGGAGGTCTCTGAATCGACCTCTTTACAAGGCTAATCCTCTTATAGTGATCCTCACTGAAGGGGGGGTCCATGAGACTATTACTCGAGGTGAGGCAAAGGTCTGAACATCATCCTCTCTGAGATGATGCCAATTAATCCCATCTTTATCTCGAGGTGCACCGCCGCTTATCGTTGTAGCTCTCAAACAGCCCGGAGGGGTCGGTCCTCCAGGTGAGGTGAAACCTCTCTATATGAACCTCTTCAGGGTCACATCTTGAACCTTAATTCAGCCGTTATCCATCCGAGCATCAGCAGTATTTTCCCAGCAGGTTCACACGACCTTTAGCTTCACACCATCCATCTGCAGAGGGTCTGAGCTGTAATGCTGTTGGTGGTTATTGGCTTTTATGAGATTAATCATCAACAAAGCAAATGTGAAGAAGAGGGAATGTTTCTTCAGGTAGCACTGGATGTAATATTTCATAAGGAACATAATAATGGCAATACTAAATATCTGGTACACACTGTGTTTGGCTTAAACCCTTTTTGTCTGAGACACAGTGCAACTCCACCAGTTTCTCCTCCTTCAGTCCAACAGAACCGAGACTTTGACCAGAATCCCCTCCATGTTTACTGCTGTGCAGCCAATCACCTGCTACCCGGTGGTGCTGAAGATGGTGCTCCTATTGGTTGTTGACAATGTTCAAGTGATTGAACATCACTAGATTCTGATAATATTTTTGATTTTATTGGAAAGTCAAGATGAGAAAAAGACTTCAGACAGCTCGGAGTTTTATGACATCTTAAACCAAATGATTGGCAGCGCGACGCAACACGCGACAAAACCTGAAAATTGGTGAATTGCAAAGTTAAAGTAACTTTTACTCGAGACTTTACTTAAATCAACAACATTGTGATTTCTTAAAAAGGGGAATGGTTTACTAAATGATAAAATAAATAAACAACACAAGAAACTGCTTTATGGTGTGTTCACACAGAAAGTGAATAAAATCTTTAGAGGCCGAGTTTCTGGAGGAATAAACACCCGGAGACGTTTACTGGCAGGAGGAGAGCTCAAAGTTTATTTTTCAAACTTTTGGGATTAAAATGTGGATTTATCTTCACTCTGGTTTATCAACCTGTATGCAGCAGCGAGCAACGGAGGTGTTGACCTCCACTTGTAGCCGTCTGTGGGCACCCAGAGCTCCATGATACGACTTCATATTTATACAGAGAAGGAGACTGACGAAGAAAGTTAGTGAGGAAGTTTTACTGTGAACCAAGTTAGCATATAGGTCTGATTTTAAAAGTTGTTTGCTGCCTTGAGGATAGACCGGACAAAGTATCGGCATTATGACGTAGCTCGGCATTCTTTTGACCTTTTACAAGGTGAACACAAACGAAGGAGTAGAGCAAGAAAAAAATTAGACATAAAGCACAACCAGAAACAACTGGACCAGGAATAGAGTTTAGAGTCAAACATCTTGTTTTGCTCATAATGACAAAGGGTATTGATATATTGATTGACAGTGAGATAGACCCATCGAGTCATGTGCAAGCCTCACGCCAACAGAACACTGGGACTTTTAGGTTAACAGGCTCATATTTTATTTATACAGTATGTACTTTATATAGTCCAAATTTATATTAATGTAAAGTTCCTCTGTTAAATACACCAATAAATCAATCAATGCGACAGAAACCTGTTTTATTGTTGCCTCTTGTGGTTTAATTTGACTCTACACTCATCTTAAATCTTATTTTTTTATCCCCTCTGTTTCTTCTAACAACAATATAATGCATAATTTAATACATAATGAAACGTCACGGTTCTTCTGCATTTTTTGCATGTCACACTGCATGACTCCACACTTTCAGGTTCACTCCTCTGTGACATCAACCATCTGCTCGAGTGTCCTTGAGAAGTAAAGTTAAGCTTCAGGGTTTTAGTGGATTATCACAGCGAACACACAGAAAGTAATTTCTATGATCCAGTGTGCGTACATCATGGATTTTTTTTATGTGAATATTTGTATTAAAAAGCTAATGATAACCTCGGGCTCCAACAAGTATAATATTTGCGTTATTATTCCCACAAAGGTAACAAGATTAACGGGAGGCCACGGGGCGTCTTTGTGAAAACTTAAGATGACCCTCGGAAACTGTTTACAACTTTGTAAGCAAAGAATCAGGTTTAACTCAGAGTTTAGACCCAAAAACTCCATCTGAAGAGTGATACATCTGTTTACTCTGATAATAAATAATACAAAACCATTTCATAGCAACCCCTGGGTTGTTATGGCTTTTATGGAAAACCGTCTCAGACAGTGCCAGGTCAAAGTGACCTACTCCAGATCTTGGTATACCCCAAAAATCTATTGGACCAGAAGTAACTTGTGTGGCTCGTTGGCGTCCATCAGATTGGTGGCATTTGTCTAACCCTGTTTTCTGTTCAGTACAAATGTGAGGGTGTTGGTATCTACGGTCTTTTTCTGGGCAACACTCCTCAGATCGTCTCCTCAATTTCGCCACAACTCAACTAAAATCACACTTATGATGAACCTTAATATCTAAATATATATAGATATTTTCTTATTAAGCAGTTTGCTGCTACTATTTTGTGGTAATTCATGGGTTTAATGACATATCATGTGATTAATATCTGCAGTATCTTTAACAAACCTCTCGAATGGTCCAGAAATATTTGCCAGCCAGGTCTTTAGGTGAAGCACAGGTCTCCAGGTCGTCCTCTCGGGTCAGTCGTCGAAGCCAGACCAGCTCACAGTTACAGTGAAGAGGGTTCCCACCAAAACTCAACACCAGCGCCGTGAGAGGAGAACCCTTCATCTTAGCGTACACCGGGATCCGCAGGAACAGCGGGTCAGGAGGGATCTTCTTCAGCTTGTTGGACGTCATGTCCAGTCTGGTGATAGAGAAAGAGACACAAGGAGAAGGATGAGTCTCGAACTTTGACTTCATTTTGAGGCGTAACATTCAATAAGGTGAGATATGAAGGGAAGTGAGGGTGAGCTGTTCTGCCCTCCCTCCTCCATCTTTCTTTATTAGATTGGAGCCGAAAGAATCATAAACGTCTTCTGAAGGTGAATAAATCTGAAAACTGTTTCCACCATTTCACTTTTTTTAAATGAAAAGTTCCTGTAAAGAACAATCTCTCTCTTTCCGCCTGCAGCCGAAGCACCGATGGTGAAATTCAGTCATATAAAAGTAGATCAATTTCTTCACTTTCAATTATTTCACAGCGACACTAACAGCACTTTTTTTTTTGTAAAGGATGTAAAGGCTTTTTCTTCCCCGGCTCCATTCACATCATGAATGAATGGAGAGGAAACAGAAGCAACTTTGTGGTTTAAGGGCAGAAGAAGAAATTCAAACGTGGATCCAGGTTCACCTTAAAGTCCCCACGAAGTCAAACTTGATCTTTAAGTGTCCTCTGTCCTCCAGTGTCTGTCCAACACTGACACAAAGTCATGTTTTCAGTGTTTTCAGGTATTCTTCATGGTATTTCAGAGTTTAACCATAAAACCCCCTCGTGGCCAAGATAACCAATTAATTAGCTTTAAATGTCGACTTATATCATGAAGACCAAAGTATTCAAAGCAGACAGAGCACAGATCTCTATTTTAAGTTCTAATTTATCCAGTGTTCGATATCATCCATTGTGTTCAAGTGCTGTGCTTCTTATTCCTGATGCCTGCCTGTTTATTCAAGAGCTACATTCTTTATATTTCATTGTGTTGTGTGTAAATCCGTCTATTTAAAGTAGAACTAGATGACGTTCACACAAAAACTATTTTCCAGGGTGTATTTTTTTTGTCCTTGAGCCGCTGCAGCGTCTCTGGGAATTGAACAGTAGTTTGCCCACCGAAACATCGGACCTGATGACTGGTAATAATGTTGGAAATTCAAACGTTCACTGTTGTCAGCAACAAAACGCAGGAAAGTGTATTTCCACCCCCCCCCCCGAAAAGTCCCTCCAGAAATATTCAACAACGATGACTTAACAAGAAGTTAATAGCTGTTGAGTGCAGCGAGCGTGCTGCACTTTACAAATTTCAATTATGTTATTTCATGGGCAGCGGCCTCGCGGTGGATTAATTTGTCAGTGACCGCTCACCTGTGCACACGGACACATTCACAGCTACCTGCTGGTCCAGAAGTTTCCTGTCTCCAGGGAGAAAATCACCCTTTATAATAAAAGCATGACTGTTTATCTGAACCACATCAATTACTGTTGGTCGTTGGGACGTGAATTGGAATTGATTACTCTTAATGGGGTTAAATTGGGGTTTTTGTAAACATATTCAGCTCTTGATATTTACGATACCTGAAAATGACTCAGTAAGATGATCACAAAGGTTGGAGGTGAAGGTGACGTTCCTGTACAGTTGACAGGAAGTAAACAGACCCTATCCGAAACAGGTTCATGTCACGTTGCTTCTTTGAACGCTGCAAAGATGTGGAGCAGTCTGAGGCCAGTATAAGAGCTCTAACATTTTCCAGCATCTACTGCTGACGTGCCCTCGGGCGAGATGCTGAACCCCCAGCTGCTCCGGTGGAGCTGCAGCGTAGACCTGGTTTTGATGGGTGTCTCCCAGCTGTGAGTGAGGAAACAGGAGTTTTCCTGCAAAGTGCAGCGAGCCTCAAAAGCTCAGATTCCATTAAAGTGAGGTCTGACATGGAGGGATTTGCTCTGTGTTGCATCGCCTGAACCGCCTGAAGCTGAAGTTTTATGTATAATTGGTTTGAAAACTAGCTGAATGGAAAAGCAGCTCATCAGGGAGGACGGATGCTGTTGAACAAAACATTATTTGGAAATGGTTTACTTCTTTAATTCTTCTGATGCTTCGGTCAGAACAAAACGTCTATACTCACAAAGGACAACGAGTCTGTTATCCTGGATCTGGTCATGGAGCTACATCCATCCAGTAACCATTTTAGACAGTCTGTGGGGGCGTCACAGAGACTACGTCCAGGTTTTAGACAGTCTGCGGGGGCGTCACAGAGATAACGTCCAGGTTTTAGACAGTCTGCGGGGGCGTCACAGAGATAACGTCCAGGTTTTAGACAGTCTGCGGGGGCGTCACAGAGACTACATCCAGGTTTTAGACAGTCTGCGGGGACGTCACGGAGACTACGTCCAGGTTTTAGACAGTCTGCGGGGACGTCACAGAGACTACGTCCAGGTTTTAGACAGTCTGCGGGGGCGTCACAGAGATAACGTCCAGGTTTTAGACAGTCTGCGGGGACGTCACAGAGACTACGTCCAGGTTTTAGACAGTCTGCGGGGACGTCACGGAGACTACGTCCAGGTTTTAGACAGTCTGCGGGGACGTCACGGAGACTACGTCCAGGTTTTAGACAGTCTGCGGGGACATCACAGAGACTACGTCCAGGTTTTAGACAATCTGCGGGGACGTCACGGAGACTACGTCCAGGTTTTAGACAGTCTGCGGGGACGTCACGGAGACTACGTCCAGGTTTTAGACAGACTGTGCGCCAGTGGTCGCCCCCTGGTGGCTGGCTGCAGTATAGGTCAATCTACATATTAAATAGTTTTCTACCAAAGATGGTTTCTGTAATTTTTGGTCGTTCTCATCACTATTGCTTGTTTAACTGCTAATCTTTCTGATAAGTTTAATTGGTTTTAATTAGTTACTTGATGCTTTAAACAATCGCTCAGTCACTACTGCACAAACTCTGGCTCCAAAAGACGTCACATTGCTAAATATAAAATATATTCAGGAGTGTTTCTATAAGTTAATAACAACAATCATTAGCTTTCAGTTCAGTTCAGTTGCTGAAACATGTTCAACCTTTCGTCAACGTCACTTGTTATGAGCCGACCACACAGAAAACTAAGTTGAACTTTTTGTTATTCATAAATGCTAAAATTCAAGATTCTCATGGACTTTTTATTTGATGGCCTTTGTGCATCCTGACCTGGCCAGTTTGTGCAGGTTGGAGAAGATTCCCTCGGGGACGCTCTCTATGAGGTTATGGTCGAGGCTCAGGGTGTTGACGCTGACCAGCTGGGCGATGGTCTCCCAGGGAATGTCCACCAAGTTGTTGTAGCTCAAATCCAAGTCCTCCAGAGTCTCCAGGAAGTCCTGCAGTAAGACCAAAGGAGGGCGAGGCGGAGAGGGTCGGATGGATGGAGATAAAGGGAGAGGAAGAATAAAGAAAGGAGATCAATTACACGGTCAATACTGTGCACTCAAAGCATGTTGTTTTTTCTCTAATTGCCTCCATACAATTCTCATAATCAGAACACAGTCAAACAATACAATGAGCAAGAAATACATAGAGGGAGATGGAGAGAGGATGAGAGGACGAGGGCTTGAAGGAGAGTGATAACAGCCTGTTGATCAGCTAAAGTGTTGTTGTCGTCGCTGTAATTGCTCTCATAATTCAGACAATCATTCAAGTGTTTGAACGTCACAAAGCCTCGATGCTCGTCAAAATAATCTGTGTGTTATTGCTCTCCAAACAAAAAGAATCTAATTTTTTAATGACAGAGAAAACTTTAAGAGTCGTGAGGAGGAAAATCCGTCCAAAAAACGGATTCTCGAGAGTCCGACTGCTGAATGTGACTCATATTTCGGCTCCGGTTCAGCGTGGATGGATGAGTTTACGAAGCATCTGGATCTGGACCTGGGGTTCTCCAACAGTCCTCATGGCCAGATGACACAATGGGTTGTTTGTGCCTTTGGAATAACTCGAGTGTTTTCTGATCTGTCATGGCACTCCAATAAAACGTTCTCCAACAAACACAGACGTCTGTTACAGTGCTACAGCTGTCCTCGTTTGGATCTGTTTGGTTTGTTTGATGAAATCTGGTCGATTTGCCATTCTTTCAAACTCGCTTGCATATCCACAGCAAAGATTCAGAGATTCAGCCCCTTTAATTCATATTTTGATGTCTTATAAGTGGTGTTACCTTTTCCAACAGCCTGTAGGCGTCTAACGCTCTGGTGTGACTCGATTTATGATTTCAAAACCAGATCTGTCGTCAATTTCTGGCTCACGAAAAAAACGAAAATCTTCAGATCGTCTTTAAATGTTTCCGATATTTCTTGTATGTTTGAAGATGTCTTGCCTCTTTTGAACACAATACAGGAAGTAGATATCCGCTTCACTCTTCATTTCGTCCACTGTTTTTTTTGGATGTTGGTGGCCAATGTTTGATTGGTGCCAAATTTACAGTGCAAATACATTCAGAGACAACGAAAAGAACTGTTGTCTGAATTATGTCCAATGTCAACGTTTTAACGATTCTTTCATGTTACAATATCTCGCATGGTGCGACGGTATCTCTGGGTCTGGGAAAGATGTTGGTCACTGAAAATAAACACTTTACGAATGACAGAAGATCTCCGCAATCATTGCACATTACTACAACTCCCCAGGTGATCTTGAAAGATGACGAGAAGGACAACAAATGTCTCTTCGTGCCTCTCATGTCAGAAAACTCTTGAAATCACACAACGCCCCCAATTAAATTAGTCCTGTGCAAATCGGGCTTACGTGGAGACAACATGAACCAAAACAGCGTCACAGACGAGATGTCGCAGAGCAGAGTGCATTGGGATTTAGGGGTTAGTTCTATTCCTGATCTTGTTAGAGAAATAATACTTATATAATGCAAATCTCAGCTGAATTAGAGGAGAGGAGGAATAAAGGCAGGAGACAGAGAAGAGTGACGTTCAGGGTGAAGTTCAAAAGGTCCGGTCCATTGGCGAGTTCTAAGTTCACGTCGCTTCACTGAAAGTCCTGCAGAGGTCTGAGCGGCCGGTCCTGAGGGGACACTGAGGCGGACTTTTAATGAGCAGAGAAAGGACGGCGTCATTTAATGAAATAAAAAAAAAAGGAGGGAAAACAGTTTATTTCAGGGCCGGGTTATTAAAACGGTGTCCAGCTGAGACGGGGGGGGCGAGCTTCAGAGTCTGAGCCAGAAATGTGGCATCGTGTTCACACAGCACTTGACCCTCAGCAGCAGCAGCACAGCCAGTCTGAAGAGCTTTAAATGACTTTGAATAACTTTTCAAACTGGGCTCACGACAGCCTGTCTGCACGCTCGGCTGGTGAATCATCAGGTTTGTTGGCAGCGCAGATCCAAATTTGTCAGATTCAAAATAGCTTTCCCAGTCAAGCACACACTGCACACACATATACAATGTGTGTATATATATATATATATATATATATATATATATATATATATATATATATATATATATATATATATATATATTTGAGGCATTAATTAAATACTCATTTTGTGTTGCACATTGGCAAAGCCAAACTCGATTTGTAGCGCCACAAAGATTACTTTTAAATTGAAATTAGAATTTACAGCTGATGAAGGCCTGAGGGTAATTGGGTCATTTTGAATATCTAACTTTATTTAACGAGATCGTGGTCAGATTTCTTCATATTACATTAGAACATTTCATCAAATGAACAAAAATAAAAGATCATCATCTACATGTCGATGATGGGACAACATCTGCATTAATAACTCAAAAGGTAATATTTAGATAAATATTCATAATGATGTTTTTTTATTAGTGTATAATCACCTGAAAATAAGAATTGTTCTGTTTTTGTTACCTTACAGTCAGAGTTTTGTATCTACAGAGGTCGTAGGTTCTCTTCCACGCAGTCCAGCTATCACGATGGAGGTTTTTCGCCTCCTCCTCCCTTCCTCGTGTTTCCTGTCATCTCTTCTTCCCTCGTCTGTCTTGTCTTTCTGTCTTGGGCGTGGCCTCCATCCTGCCTCATCACCTGTTCCCCGTCATCCAGTCAGTCCAGACAGTTTGGGTCAACCTCCCAAACCTTCCTCCTGATAGCAGCGTTCTCCTGCCACGTCCTGATCCGTCTCGTCTCCACACGGGTCCTACAGCTGCACTTTATCATCTGGTTCTGGTCTCTGGCTCGTGTTTGCTACTTGAGTCCACTACCGCTCAACCTAATGACCCTAACCTGCTGACATGTTGAACTGTGACATGTTTCAACAGTGGCTCTACAACACTGGTTCTCAAACTGTGGTACAAGTACCACAGGTGGGACACGACCTCTCCCATATATTTATGTGTATGCTGCTCTGTTTTCATATTCATTGTTTTCCAGCTAGTGTTTTTGTCTTACCTTTGTTAACTGGGCTTTGTTTTTTTGTCCTGCTTCCTGCCTCAGTTAGTTTGCTTGTTGTGGCCTGATGTCCCGTCTTCGACAGCCTAGTTTACTTTGCCTTTTTAAACTTCACCTATTAAAACTTGTTTGTTTCGGCACCATGTATTCTTCCTGACACCGGATGTCACAGTGTTCACGAAAAGGGTTCAGGTGTTAGTTAACCCTACCTGAAAGGCTCCCTCCGATATGCTGTGCAGCTGGTTGTTGGCCAGGATGAGGTGCCTCAGGTTCACCAGGCCTTGGAAGTGGGAGTCGTCCAGCGTGGTGAGGCGGTTGGCGTCCAGATGGAGCGCGTGGAGATCCTGGAGGTCGGCGAAGGCGTACGGCCGGATCTGACTGATGGTGTTTCTGCTCAGGGTCAGGTGGATCTGGACGTGCACACAAACAGGAGAACGTTGTGTGAAATTTCTCTGAAAATACTGGAACCACTTTGTCAGTTTGCATCTCAACAAACAAAATGCAAATAATAGAATAATAGTAATAGAAATACAAAGATCAGGACTTTAACGTGTTTTGGGCGTTCCCAGGTGTTGGTCTCGAGGGTAAACGTCTATAAGATGATTTCATCTGGATAAATTTAATAATTCAGTAATATTTCACTTTTGAAAACATGATTTAAAGTTACATTTTTTGTCCTCCTGCTCAGGGAGGTGGACAGAGTTCACGGACGAGTCTCCACCCTGAAGATTATCGAGATTCGGACAGCCAGGTTACGGGATGACCTTTGAGCTCTAAAACCACCCCACATTAATAATATTAGTAATTAATATCAGAGCAGAGTGGGTCAAACACACTGCTGAGTACTTCCCCTCTACACTGAATACACACACACACTTGGTGTGAAGATGAAGAAATATTTTCTATTAACACTCGCGCGTTTGCAAACCTGTTTTGAAGAAGCGCCGCGATTACCGGAGACGTAAAAAAGAAAAAGAACATCATTTCCCACGATGCCTTGTGTGTGAGCAAACATCATCTGTGCAGTTGTTGATCACACCGGAGAGGAAACTTATTTCTCAAACACTAAAGGAAGTCTCCAGCTGCGATGAGCGTCTCTATTTGGTGATTAAAATATCACGATGTTTGGATTTTTTTGTGCACCTCCGTTACGTGATTACAGAGGAATTCATTAGTGAAATTTGTAAGATACGACTGACTTCACCTCAGCCAATATGTTGTGTTGGAGGCAGCAGATGTTCCTTATGTTCTCTGCGCTCAGTGTGGAATAAACATCTCCTCGTTGTGTTGCCTTCAAGTTCACCAAAAACACTTTAACGTTACTGTCAGCACTCAGAGCAGATCTTTCATCTGAATGACTGAAAATCCTCCTCAGATACGATCAGACCATTATTCATCATCCGTGACGCTCAGTGCATTTCAGAAAATGTTCTCAACTCAAGTGAAGTTATTTACTCGTAATCTGACGTCCCCACTTGGTTCAGGCGTCCCCTCGTGTCCAGAACGCCGTCTCCTTTACATAACAGATGTGGGTTATAATATACTGCAGGTGGAGATAACAACATATTTTAAATAAATACATTTGAAGTCCTGTGATTGACCTCGTAAGAGACAAAACAGCTTGCTATTTTGAGCCGTTCGAGTTCAGTCAGTTCAGTCTAAAGCGAGTAAGAAGCCCTCAGTGGACGCCGTTACGTACGCCCACGTAGCTGAAGAAGAGGGAAAATGGTGGGTGCTCTGCAGAAACTCGAGAACAGATAAAACTGACCAGGCTGGACATGTTGGCGAAGTCGCGGTGCCTCAGCGTCGTGATGAAGTTGTCCATCAGGCGGAGCTCGGCCGTCTGACGGTCGATGTTGGGCGGGACGAAGAGGAGGCCGGTCTTGGCACACAGCACAGTGTAGGACGGCAGCAGGTTCTGGCAGGTGCAGCGCTTCGGACACAGCATGTTGGAGGAGGAGGAGGGGAGGGAGGACAGGAGGACGAAGAGGAGGAGGAGGAGGAGAGGGCACGCCAACGAGGAGACGACATCCATGGCTGCTCTCCTGCTGCAACACAAGAAGAGAAGAAGAAAACACTTCACAAATCATCGCTCCTCGATTCAGTTTAAAGATTTATCTGCAAAGATAGAAGAAATAAACTTTTATTACGAGCTGCAAGAATTAAAAACAATAAAACAGTAAAACAATAAAAAGACAATACAGGACAAAGAGCTCTCGAGGTCGTGAACCACGACTGCAAACTCGGTCACCTTTGGTCTTAAGTCTAGATTTCTGGGCCACTAGAAGACCTCAGTATGTAGACCTCAGTCGGTCTCACTGAGGTCAATCATCTGGAGCTTATTTCCCTGGTGCGTTCCTCCTTTTCTACAGAACCAACAGAACCAAGACTTCAACCAGAGTCTGCTTCATGTTTAGTGTTTAGGAGCGCCCCACATCTCGAAAACTAAATTAGAAATTTGCGAGTCGTCTGGTGTGAGGACAAAAACAGGATTGCAGCACTCAAACTTCAAATGTTGGTCAAAGAGATCTTGTAGGTTTGTCGCGGTTTGTTCACGTTAGACACACCACCAGATTTTTGGGAAATCCTCTGAGCGCCGACGATGACGAGAACTTCTGTTTCGTCAGAGTTCAGCTGAAGGAAGTTATCCGACGTCGAGTCCGTGACAGCTGCAGGACAGTCCTGACCGAGATGAGTTATTATTCATCACAGCGACGCAGCGAGCGAGATAACAGCTGCAGAAAGCGCAAGGACATTTTCTGCTTTTACGGCAGCTTAAAATTTATTTTGCAGACATAAGGAGCCCAAAAGTGTGATAGTAAATGCTTCATGAGAGAGGGGAGGACGGGTGAGGCGAGCGGGGGGTGACAGCGGCAGAGAGAGCACAGAGGGAGAATGGGGAGGCGGGAATTAAAGTTGGTGCAGAGCTGGTGCTGAGGACGTGAAAGTAAACTCTACTTATATCATCAATGAAGCTCAGTGCACTCCCAGGATTACATTAAAGCAGCCTGGCTCTGTGTCTCGCTTCACTAATTCATGGATGTTTTCTGTGCATAAAAATGAGACTTAAACCAACTTTTTTCCAGCCAAAGCAATAAAGGAATACATTTACATCGATACTGATTTCCCTCCGCACGTTCATCTCAGCGAGCGCTGAATACAGAAAACAGGCGAGCCGGAGCGACATATGCAGGAGGAAAAGCACAGCAACACACAAACACTCATTTATGCATGACTCCAAAAAGTTCCTCTGACTTAGACTCCGAGCGACCGGAGGAAGGTCGACAGCAGCAAAGAGACGAGCTCTTTTATTTACGGTGCTGAAATATTCAAAATGTGCCTCGACTGCGGCGCAGAATACAGAACAGGAAGGACGCACGTGTCCTCTTAGCAGGATACGAGCTCAGTGTGAGGAAGTAATGGGATGAGATGAATTCAGTGAGCGGGAAAACGATCGGGGGGATTCAAAACCCGACCGAGGCGACACTCAAATGTCAATGGGTAATTGAAGAGTCGGCACACGGCGGGAACGCGAGCGCCGACTGGAAACCCGCATTTATCACCTGAATGAGACGAGCCAAACCTCACAGGAGCTCAGGAACATCAACTGAGGTGAGGAAGAAGACCGGCATCACGGAGGAGGACGACGCACTCTTTACAGGTTTAGTTCAAGCTGAACAACGTGTACACGTGATGGGAATGCAAACTAACTAACGAGAAACTGAAAACCACTTCTGACCATGTTTCTGGTATTTGGTTTGTTTGAGCGCTCCATCTCTGCAGCAGCTACAGGAAACACACAGAAATGGAGTTTTATCTGTTTAATATTAATCTCTGTAAACAGATATCTGCACGTCAATCCAGAATCTGAAGGCAAAGGACTGAGATTTTGGCTCCATCTGTAGTCCGAGTAGCACCATGTTCGGTTGCAAAAGCGGCGCAAAGCATCGACTGATAAACAGTCCTCATCAGGCTGTGCAGGCTGGAGCTAATCCCACTGGGTACATCCTGGACAAGTTGCTGGTTCATTTCAAGGCTGACACACACACACACACACACACACACACACACACACACAGACAAACAACCATCACACTCTTTCATCATCCGTTAACCTGCTGGAGAACCACGCGGACACGAAGGGACCCAAACAACCGACAGGTTTAAACCAAGCAGGAGCCTCTGTGTCCGTGAAGTGAAGCCAAAAACTGCAGTTCCTCTTGTCGTCCACTTGAGGCTGGCTCCAGAAGTGAGTCAGTTTCCCCGTTCATGACAACTGTACTGAGGGTGAATTTTTATACAACTCACCTGTTCAGATTATATTAAGACTTAAAGTTATACAGGATTAAGAGCGTGGACGCTTTGATTGACAGGTGGGTGCTGTTACAGATGGCTTGTTTGAGCAGCCAGGCTTCATTCAGCCCGTCTCAGTCCTGATATTTATTAGCCCGGAGGCGGCAGACCACCAACACGGCGGCAGCCAGAACCGACTCTTTCTTCTTTATACTGTCACTGACTGTACTTTACTCAGGCTTACAGTGAGACACTTTAACGTGTTACGACATGAACCATCAACCATCGTATGTTAGATAACCTCGTCGTTTCACTGTGAGCTCCTTAAATCTGACCCATCGGACCTTTCAGTGAACGACAGACTCATTTCAAACAGTCTCTTAACAAACCTGAGGATCATGTCGCCGCCTCATTGTGCAGTAATGTTCAGTGTGAGCTCACTGCTGCTCTGAGAACAGTTTGAATTCGTTCAGTCAGACAGAGCGCTCAGCTCAGCGTGAGAAAAATGCCAAGCGTCTCTTTTTCAGACGACGCTCACGCCTCGTCCTCCGTCCTTTCATCACTCTCTCCTCGACTGAAAAAGCACTTCTCATTTCAACAGCGTCACTCTTTTTTCCCTCCATCCCTCCACTTATCTCTCCGCCTCAATCCTCCCATCATCCCTCTCTCCCTATCAGTCCGTCTTTCCTCCAACTCTTTCCTGTCGTGGCTCTCTCTTCTGACATCCCTCCATCGTCATCTCTTTATCTCTTCCCCTGTGAGATCGTTCATTCCTCCGTCACTCCGAATAACATCCATTTCCATTTTTCTGTTTCCTGAATGCATCTCTGCCCGACACACGTATGATGAACTGACATGTCGAGTGAAGTTCATATGTGACACGTTAATGAAATGCACGATTGAAAGTTGACATGTTTATTTACATGCTGATTGAGTTTTAAGACCTGCGGGCCTGAATCACACCGACGTTCAGCGCCGTCCTCGTCCGTTTCATGTCTACGAAAACGACCACAGAAGAGAGCAAAGAATCCGCTAACGTCACCCAGTTACAGAGGAGTGTAACCCGGCTCACAGCCAGCAGAGGTCCTTCACTGTCTCGACCGAGGTAAGCGACGCTCGAGGCTACGAAAGAAACACGGCGGTTCATCATGATCGACTCCGTGGAAGATATAAAAGTCTCATTTTAATGAAATGTATTCACAGTTATACATATTATATTCTGTACATAGAGTCCCCTAAATGCTAACTTTAGCATGCTAACAAGCCTCTAATGTCAATGCTAACAAACACACCTTCTATTCTTAGCCTTTGTCAGCTTTGTCCTTTCCTGTCTTTAGATGCTATGTGTTAGCTTGTTTATGTTAAAAATGCAACCAGATGTTGAAGATAAGACCGACAATAGTCAGCTTATTAGCTAATGTTAAGAAAACGCTAGCTAACTTAAGATAGATGTAAATTACTAGTTAGCTAGTTAGCTAGTGTTTTGCGAAACACTAGCTAACTACCTAGCTAATGAATGATTTAAATTAATTAGCTATTTGGCTAAAGTGTTTGGTAACCAGTTAGTTAATGATTAAAGTAAATTAGTTAACTGATTAACTAGTACTTATCAAAATGATAGCTAATTAAGGATTGATGTAAATTCATTAGCTAGTTGACTAGCATTTTTTGATAACATTAGCTGTCAGATGAAACAAGTTAACTAATGACTAGCTTGTTACATAACTAGCATTTAGCAAAATGCTAGCAAACTAGCCAGCTACGATTGATTTAAATAAGTTATTTGGCTAGTGGTTTGGTAACATTGGTTATCAGTAACTAATGACTAATATCGATAACCTAATTAGCAAACTAGCCAGCTAATGATTAATTTAAATTAGTTAGCTATTTAGCTAGCACTTTTGCTCTGTAGCAAAACATCCTGGCTCTGTTCTGCTCTTGAGCAGAACTCAAGCTAACTAGCTACCTAGCAGTTTATATGGATTAGTTAGCTGGTATGACTTTTATCTTTGCACCACCTTCAACACTTATCAATGTAGACAAGGTAGCACGTAGCCTATCTAAGTAGGGAAGGAGGACGAGGAAAGGAAGGAGGACAGGAGGATGCTGACCTCTGTCTTTGTTTAGATTGACGGGCCATGTTCACCTTTGTGCACAGAGCGTTAAATCCTCATCACGTTCTCTGATGTTTACAGAACACACAGCCTCTTTGTGGCCTCGTTTTCTTCAGTATTTCGAACATCCTGCTCAAACAGAGCTGCAGCTTTGTGCACAGACAGAAAGGAGAAAGGAAAAGATAATTCATGTGACAGAAGTTGCATGTTTCCTCCAGTTGGTGGAGATGTTGCCCTACATCTTTACAAACCTGCACACACACACACACACACACAGTGTGTCTATCAAGGCTGAGGGAAAAGGGAGGCCACAGTGCTACATGGAGCTGAAACCAGAGAAACAAAGAGAGGCGAGGCCGAGCAGAGAGGACTTCATATTTATCACACCGGAAAAACTCATTTCTTCTGCCGCCGTCGTCCTCATCGTCCAAACAGAACGTCCTGTTTTACATCGCGTGCTGCCGTGACTCGTCCACGTATGCAGAATGACGATAACTCACAGATATCACTTCAACATGCAGCTCATCTCCAAACACACGACACCTGTATCATGTCTTATCCACACATTTTGGTTAGACGAATAGCTCTAGGTGTTTAAATAGGTGATTTACATACTTAATGAGTAGCAGTAGAGCTAAAGCTAATATAATGCTAACAACTAACACTGAGGATTCAGTTGGTTTGGAGCTAGTGCTAATGTAGCTAACTGCTAACACAAGTTATTGTTATGGAACTCACTAGTTATAGAAAGGCTAACATAGTAACTGCTAATATAAACTAATGTTGTAGGTTTAGCTAGTTTTGAGGTGTAACTAATTTAGCCAACTGCTCACATTAGTTAGTACTATGAGTTTAATTACATTCGTTTTTTTCCCTTCAAATCAGCTTACTGCTAACAATAGCTACCATTACTTGATGGAAAGGTTGCTAAATAGCAGTAGAGCTAAAGCTAATACAATTCTAACAGCCAACACTGAGGATTCAGTTAGTTTGGAGCTAGTGCTAATGTAGCTAACTGCTAACATAAGTTAATGTTATGAAACCTGCTAGGTTTGGGGAAAAAGCTAACTGGTAACATAAGCTAATGTTGTAGATTTAGCTAGTTTTGAGATATAGCTAATGTAGCTAACAGCTACCATTAGTTATCTTAGTTGGCTTGGATGTAAAGCTAACATTAGCTAATGTTATGACCATAATTACATTAGTTTCACCTCCATGTTAGTTTACTGCTAACATTAGCTACCATTACTTGATGTAAAGATTGCTAAGTAGTGAAGCGCTAACTGTGGTTAGCTCGGTCAGCTGTGTAGCTAACTGAACTGACTCAGCCCGGGATGCCAGGAGCCAAACCCGGCAAGAAAACCACCTCGGTAGGCTGCTGTATTCACTGTTAGACTGGACACTGCTGGTTCAGAGGTTCTGTTGCTGTATTCACTGTTAGACTGGACACTGCTGGTTCAGAGGTTCTGTTACTGTATTCACTGTTAGACTGGACACTGCTGGTTCAGAGGTTCTGTTGCTGTATTCACTGTTAGACTGGACACTGCTGGTTCAGAGGTTCTGTTGCTGTATTCACTGTTAGACTGGACACTGCTGGTTCAGAGGTTCTGTTACTGTATTCACTGTTAGACTGGACACTGCTGGTTCAGAGGTTCTGTTGCTGTATTCACTGTTAGACTGGACACTGCTGGTTCAGAGGTTCTGTTGCTGTATTCACTGTTAGACTGGACACTGCTGGTTCAGAGGTTCTGTTGCTGTATTCACTGTTAGACTGGACACTGCTGGTCTGGAGGTTGTGTTCGGTCACTGGAAGGTAGACGCCAGTGTTAGCTCATTGCGCTAGCTGCAGTGCATAGCAGTGGGGGTGTAGCACGCACTTGCTATTGGCTACTGTAAACACCAATCGATACCCGTACGAGTTTCTCGTATACGTTACATCAGAAGCTCTTTGTGAAGCAGAACCCTTTAATCTGAGTGCTGTTGACTCATTTTCAGCAGCACTCTGCTCACAGACACACCATCTACTGCCGGCCACCGAGCAGCGTTAATAATAGATTGAAAGAACTGCTGATTTATTTGAAGCTATAGTCGGGCAAAAGCAATCATTTCCACGGGTAACTAAGCAGCCGCTGAAGCACAAAGAGTTCTCCACACGAGCGCAGCCTTAACGTTATCATCCGTCTGCTGCGAGCTTAACGTTAAACGGAGACGCTCAGGACACGTCAGTCTACGGCTGACGACCTGATTTGATTTGTGCATGTTTGTGTGTCAAAGCAGGCGGGAAACGCTGCAAGTCAATTAACATCCATCAATGTCATTTACAGCAGTGACATGCTAATGCATAGGCACAGAGCAGTGTTCGACTTCATGTCATTTAAATTGAAATGTCATTTTCATTTCAGTCGTTTGGAGGCCGACAGCTTCGCACATCCTGCTAACTCTTCTGTTTACTATTGTTTCCTGAAGTTGCTGCAATTACTATGAGGAAATTTCATCATTTCATCATAAAAACTGATGCTGTCCAAATCCAAATCCCGCCGTCCCAGCAGTCGTTTCTAATCAGATAAATCGGTCCGGAGCGGCGTGGGAACCGAGCTCGTATATTAAAAAAGAAAACACGTCTCCGCTCGCAGTCAGCGTTTTTTTCATGAGGTCTGAACTTCTGTTCAGGTTTCTGATTATTCAGCTTATTTCAAACATCCGCCCTCCCGCTGAGACGACACGAGAACAAGACTGGTAACTGCCGATCAAAACTCTGAAGTTTGAAGTCTGCCAAGAATCCAAAAAAAACAAACCCAGTTCTTGTTTTCTGTTTTGTTTGAATTGTTTGGCATCGAGGTTCTTAAATTTTGAAATAAGTCTGGCAAAAGATTTGAACCATCAGCAGCTTCATCAAAACTCCCCGGTGTGATTATCTGTCCACAGCTGAGAGAAAAACTGCAGAACTGAAGAAGTTATGTCAGGAAACATGCCGTGTTTCTACACCACTCTGGCCTAGCAGTGTGTTGAACCCAACTGCAAGCTCTGCTGCAGATCTCTTTGTATCAGAACCCAAAGTCTGAACCTCACATGGCAGCATTACTGACCCATCCAGAACAAAAATACATAGAACTATCTGAACTTTTGTAGGCGGCAGTGTAAGACGAAGATTTCTCCACAACACACGTGGACATCGCCAAAGTGGAGCTCTGGCAGGGACGTGAAATACTGCAGCAGGTCGCAGCATGCCGAAACGTACAGTTCAATCGTGTATCTTTGTTTCTTTGTTTGAGAAGTGATCTAAATATTCGTAGGCTCACACTGGTGGAACATTCACAGTCCTGTTCAGTTTGGGTCGCCATGTTTGAACGTTTTATTTTATTTTAGGAGTTTGTGTTTTTTTTTAAAAACTACTTGTAGAAAAATGTTTGTCTTCTTGAGATAGATGATGAACAGTAAGATTAATATTGGAACACCTGGAAAGCAGAGTGATGTGTAATTTAAAGTCTCAGTGCGGTTATTCTCGATATCAGCACTCATGGAACGACTCTGTCCAATCAGATTACTTGGTTAGACCAAACTGTTGTTTACTTTTATATAACTGCAGACTCATATTGAGTCCAGAGTTCATTTTAATTGATGCATGTTCAAACACGCCGTTCTTCTTCGAAGCGTTTAAACTCGTCATTATCTCCGAGCTCTGACATCCATTTGAGCGAGGACCCTCTTCAGTATGCACACATACACAAAGCGTACGCCGTGCTCCGTCATCGCTGCAGCACTTTTTCTCCGCCTTGATGGATGTCTGAATACTGCCATTCATATTAATGCCACTGCAGCCAGTATCAATCAGTGTCCGGCAGCTCTGCCCGCTGTGAACGCGGCTCAGCAGTCTCAAAGACTGCAAAGATCAAAGTCAAATAAAAAAAAAAGGGGTTTCATAAAAATTCGGTTTAATAAGGCTTTGATCACGCATATTGCACTTCTCCAGATCAATGATTTCTGCCTTTTTGTCCTGAAAGCTCATTGTGTTCGCTCGCTGTTTGATCGCTGCCCTGCAGCTGCGAATAATAGCGTGGAAGTTTACGGAGCGGGCCGGCTGTAAAAAGCATCCGAGACATTTTTATTTTTTGTTTGTATTTCCAGAGATGGAAGACTTTAAAATAATACAGGAACGCCTGACTGACGTTCTCACTGGAACTCCAGGCGATTCATCGTGCTAATATTTAAATATAATGATGACCATCAATCAGATTTATTCACCTTAGTTTAAAAGTTTTTGGTCCCTGTAAAATCCACTTTACTTCATGCAGCACTGACCCTTTAAAATCCTGCTGCAGCACTTACAGTGTCTGTTTCTGTGGTTCAGCAGTAATCTGAACTCTGTACAACAGATCGTACTCTTACTCCAACGTCCACCGCTCTGGGCTTTCCAAAACTTTATTACATCTGCCGCGTTACTGCACGCTTCTCCAGGAGGTTCTCTGGTTCTACAAGGAGTCGTGACCGGCTGAAGAACCTCTTTATTTAGGGGATGGTTCTTTGCAAACTTACTAAAAGTTCTTCATCTTTATTGGACTCATTTGGTGGCAGAAAATGAAAATGAAATTAAGACTGCGACAATCAGCGAATGGCTGAAGGTTCTGGTCTATAAAACATCAGAACACAGTAAAAAATGTCCGTCCATCAACTCTTCAACAAATGGTTCTTTGAGACTTGGTTGTAGATCATCAATCTGTTGGAAACGGCGTGTTTCATGTGGACTTTAAAGATGAAACATCTCCTAGTTTATGGACAAAGATCTCATATAAAATCAGTGGATTTAAATCACTTACAGGCAGTTGGTAAAAACATACTTTGATCGTGAAAAAAAAAAGCAATCATGAGTAGTATTCCTCTCAGCGGTGAGGGAGGAAGTAATCTTGGTAGATTTCTAATGACGGAGTGTAATCTCAGTATGCTCCGGGACCCCTCCGGTGACATTATCACACCATTTGCATTTCCCAGGCTCCCCTGGGAACAGCTCATCTCCTGAACAAACAGGAATACCATTATCACCGCCAGCCACCGGCCCAATCAGAGCGACTTAAAGCCAGAGATGTTGATAGTTCGCTGATATCAATTACAGACACTTTCGTACCTCCACAGAGCGATGACACCTGTTTAAACCTCCAGAAATATATAAGCAGGCTGTCAGCTGAAAACATATTTTCACCCATTGGGATCCACACTCACGATCAATACTCAGATGTAGTGCCGACATCAGAAAACTGTCTGAGTGGAAATGATTGTATTCTATGTGATCTAAGTAACATCTCATTACGACAATAAACTCAATAATTTGACTTTGTTGACCGGCTTACAGAGTTTCCTGATGGACAGTGAAGTAAACTGCTGCCAACTGTAGCTGCTGTTAGCTCATGTTAGCTCAGTTTGTACCACCAGGAAGAAGAGGAGGAGGTTTTCAGGCCCAGCAGTCAGCAGCTTCTGCAGACGTGATGGGCTTCTTGCTGTTGGACTAGTAAGTAATATTAGCTGGCTGCTCTGTCTCGTGTCGTTGACCGTGCTTGATGTTCGGCTGTTAGCTACACCGAGTCGAGTTTCATCTTTGGCAGATAGAAGCTCCCGTTTCCCAGCATGCTTCAGGACCCCTACGGTGACATCATCACCCCATTACAGATTCCCAGCTTATCTTCTGACAAAACTGGTGCACCATTACTGCTACCAGTCACCATCCCAATCAAACAGAGGTTCAGGCGTACAGCGGGGGTCAACACACACACACACACACACACACACGTCTAACCGCAGGGATCAGCTGTGTGTGTGTGTGTGTGTGTGTGTGTGTGTGTGTGCATCACGGCTGGGAAAAAACAATCAGAGTTATCAGTCAGATCTCAGTGTGAAGCTGAGTCACGTGACACACACACACACACACACAGTTATACTAAATGTGTGTACTTTTGAATGTTTTAAAGCACTGTGATGCTGAGTGTGTGTGTGTGTGTGTGTATTAATTATGTTCCTGAATGTCACTTGTGTGTGTGTGCGCATGTATGAACTCACAATCCAATCAGCTTTCGTGTTCGGGAGAGTGAATTTAAATAATTTTACAAGTTAAATCTGAGTGTTACCGCTGTTTGTACAGCACTGTGTGTGTGTGTGTGTGTGTGTGTCGTTTGGAGTCAGGCTTGAATAATTTTACATAATCCATGAATGAAGACAGCACAGCGGAAACGAAGCAGACATTTGAAACACCAATGAGCTCTCTGCTGGCTAATGCTAATGTGAGTGTGTGTGTGTGTGTGTGTGCGTCATATCTCCTGAACCGAACACGGTAACACAGAACAGGTGATGTTTACCTGTTTGTTCTGGTCAAAGATTAGGCAAGAAATCCTCCTCTGTAGGCTGCTGTATTCCCTGTTAGCCTGCTGACTGCTGGTCTGGAGGTTGAGTTCGGTCACTGGAAGGTAGCTTAAAAACTAAGGCGATCTTCAACATCTCATGTCTATATACTCTAGTCCAAACCAGGAATTCAAGATCAGACAATGTGATGATCAATGTGTTCTTGATTGGCCCAAAAGGTGTCAGCTTATTATTCATCATTCAGTCAGTTCTGCTGGTGTTACAGGGATTGTAACCATTTCTACAGTTAGTCAGCGTTATCGTGACAATAAAGCTTGAATTGAATAAATAAGATGTTCAGGTGTAAACAGACTGACATGAATGCAAAGTCAAATCCCAGAAATGAAACACACAAATGCATGAATCCATGTACACACACACACAAACACACACACACCTGACATAGATAAATATGTCTGCTCTCACACACACAAACATCGAGCTTATTGCTGTTTCTACAAACACAGGCGGCCGTTTGTTGTTAAGAGGATTACCACGTCAATAACAACCAGGAGACATTTTAACATGGGGACTTATGGAGACTGACTCAAATCCGGAGCCAGCCTCAAGTGGACGTTTGAGGAACTGCAGCTTTTGGCACTTCCTGTGTTGGTCACAGCCACGGAGGTTGCCATTTTAATACGCTGCTCAAATTTGGTGATATAAATATACTGAAATTTTCAGTCAAGGTTTTACAGAGAAATGCTGTTATTTTACAGATTTATGTGAATTATAATGTAACACACTTTCATGTAAAACTAATAATATTTACCTTAAAATTACAAAGGAAAAAAGTTAAATTGTTACAAACAACTTGAGGTCTGTACAATTTAAAAACAGAAAACTACTGTAAAGATTTAGCTATTTTCTGTGAATTAGGCTACAGAGGTTGAATGTAAAAGTACACATTTGAGTAAAATAATACTAATTAATTAGTGTAATTAACAATAATTACAAAGAAAAACGTTATATTGTTAGAATGGACATAAACATTAATATATAATTAGCCACATACTGAATTACAGATAATTACTGTCATCTTACATACATTTGTATGTAATTTAAGAGAACAGAAAAAAATACTGTATAAATAATGTTGTAATTTTTCTGTACAAAAATTAGAAGAAAAAAAAGAAGTGATTTATCATCAGTGGCATAAAATTTAAAATAACAGTTTGGTTGTTAATTTACAGAAAATGTCTGTATACATTTTTAATAAACAGAAAAATACTGTAAAAATGTATTTTCCATGAATTGAATATTTTCTTTACTGTGTTCTTTGTGTGTTTACAGCGGTTGTGTTCAGCAGTGAGTGCCGGTAAACTCGATGTGTTGGGTTGTTATGGCATGTTTTCCTTCATCGATGAACAGATGAAGTGATGGAGGCTATGACGAGGATTATGAAAGACTCAATCAGGGTTTGTTGTTCAAATCTCAGTGGGACTAAAAAAAAAAAAGAAGTCCACCCACGGCTCTTTAATATTGTCTTCATGTTTTGGCAGTGTAAATGAGAATTATTAGAGAATGACTGCCAAAAATTCATTTTTCCAACTTTTACCTCAGACGACGGTCGAACGAACAATCAAGACGACAAAACAAGAATCTGCCAAGACGGATGCATGAACATACGCTGCTGCACCTGCTCCTCATCGCCTCCTCGTCCGATAAAGATAAAGTAGATATTAAGAAAAAGACTTGTTTTGTCCCAAATGACATTTTTGGAGCCTGAACAAATGTTTCTGATTTTTCTGAAAGGATACATCACTAAATTTAGATTTGGCTGAGTTCCCCTGCTCAGTGTCTGACTTACCATCCAGTCAACAGCCCTGTCATAAAACCAAACTTTATAAAGGTTGTAATCTTCAGTTTTTGTTTAAATGAACTGAAATACTTTGGTATTTTCCATATTCTCATTGATACAAAGGAGGTTTTAATGAGACTAAACAGCAATAAATGACTATGTTTTAGTGTGAAATGTCTTCTACATGTTAAAACTGTTTATGACACTGTAACCAGCACTAAAGTGTCCTTGTTTAAAGTTAATTTAAAAAAGAAAAACAAAGAAACCTGAAGAATCAAACACGACCCGATGAAAGACGAAAGCTCAGGTGACACTGTTCAATCAAGTTTAGTCGAGTTTTAACCTGTTACGACGGCTCTCTACCTGAATATGTTGACCGTCACTATGAGATCTCTTTTAGGGTTTTTCTGACTGCTGCATAATGCTAAAAACTCAATTTACTGAGTTCATGCTTGTCATGGGTCCTAATTTAGTGTATTAGATACTTGATACCAGTGCTCTGAGCTCACAATCTGGACAGCCCGGCAAGCAAACTCAGCTAACAGCAGCTAACAGCAGCTACAGTTGGCAGCATTTCACTGGGGTTTACTAAGCGTTACGTACTTCTCCTGACACGGAGCCCAAAGTTGCATACATGACAGAGACACCATTCACCTGATTACAAGTCAGTGAAGCATCAACAGGAGTTAACAGACGTCAGTTTATGGTAACAAACATTGTTTGGCTGAAGGTTGAAGATGAAGTTGAAACAATAACATCCACGGTCTCTCTTGTATCATCATCTCTCTAACCATAAATCCTGTGTTCGCTGTCGACTTTCATCTCGTCACACTTCACAAAGACTTACAGCTCTGACAGGAAACACTGCGCCGCTTCCTCTTTTGTTTTGTTTTTTGTCTGGAGAACATTGGAAACCTCTTCATCAACAGCAGCACTAATCGACACTCTCAGCCTCGCAGCGGGGTAATGGACGTACAGAGAGTAATTATGCAAATGTGAGTGTGCACATGCATGTTCATATTTACTCGTGTGTGTCTCTTGAGTGAGCTCTTCACACGCAGGAACAACGGGAGGAGATGATGAGGAGCGAGCGAGCGAGCAGAGGATGTTAGATAAATCAGAGAGAGGAGAGAGGGTGAAGGAGGGGAGGAAGGATAGGAAGATGAAAAAGGAGAGATAAAGGCAGCAGGAGAGCTGACACCTCAACACTGCTGCAGTACATCCTGTACTCAGCACAACACTACAGAGTTAGAGGGCAGGCTGGGAGATAAACACTTTGGAAAAGGATGATGGGATTGGACTCAATGTCGGGATATTTTCACCTGATTAATAATTATATTTATAGTTTATGACGTATGTTACTGTAGAGTCCTGTCTCCATCTGCTCGGGTCACAGTAGCAGGGCATTCCCGACATTCCTCTCCCCATTCCAGCTCCTCCTGGGGGATCCCGAGGCGTTCCCATACCAGATGGGCTATGTAGTCCCTCCATGGAGTTCTGGGTCTGCCCCGGGTGGTCTCCTCCCAGTTGGGTATATCCGGAATACCTCCAGAGGAAACCCAGGAGTCCAGCTTGGACGACGGTATTCAGTGTGGAGTGGGCACTGTTGAGGTACCCTTGAGTAAGGCACCGAATGGTTACCGCGCCACCTAGAGCCACCTAGAGCCCATCTCTCTCGACATTTGTAGGTCTATAATCCCTTTCAGGGCCTGTATATGTAAAAGTCAATGAAAAACATTGAAGGATTTCTGTTGCAACCAAAGCCCGCTCATATGTGATTGGCCAATACTACTCGGACTACAAACGGAAACCAGAATCTCTCCCTTGCCTACAAATTCTGCATTCATATGCAGATTTATAGAGTTTAATTTGGGATTTACTTGCACCACTGAAGTACAATATCACATCAAATGCCTAAAAAACCTACTAAATTACCCAAGGCTCAGGGGTGGGAAAAAGCGGTTAAATCAAGAGCTTTGCCATCCAATTCCAGTCCAGTACATGGTCTAAATTACTACCAATGCTGCACCAATCCACCGGGGATTACAGTCAAATTATTACTTTCACCTGTAATAAATTATGAATAAAATTTACCCCCCCCAAAAAAACAACTTGTTATAACCTTAATTTTGTTTAACCTTTAATTTTTCATCCTCCACTCGAAATCCAACAATCCAATGCAATCCCAGAGTCATTCATACACAGATACCATAACTATTTCAGGACTTTTGTATTTACTTACAATTCTTATTGATGTGAGATTCCTTCTACAGGCCTGTAGGGGTCTCCAAATCTCACCTGCACAGTTTGCTTATTTTCTTTAGATGCCGTAATCGTAATCATGCACACGTCACCAAACAGCAAGTTAGTTTGCAAAATGGAAATGCAGACATTCAGCGGCTGGAAATATTCTAATGGCTTTGAGTTTGTCAGGAGGACAGATGCAAAGAACATCGTTGACAAATGTCCAACGTCCGCATTTCTGTTGACGCTCCTGTCGCTCGTTAACAAGACTTCAGGATATTTGAACTCCTTTGCTTTGGATGAAAGAAACCCGTCTCTTCACCAGAAAACAGGTTGATTTCTCTCATAAGTAAAGGCAGAAGTAGTCTGACTAAAGTTAGATTACTGATGGGGCAACGGGTATATACCCTGTGGAACTATACCCTTAGATTCATGTTGTGTTTGTTGGTTTGGGATCAAACTCAGTACGTCTATCGTCTTGACAAGCCTCTGAAGGTAATGACCGATGTTCCTGAATTTTCCCGATTTCTGGATAATGGACAACAGATATCTGAGCCAAGACGGCTTCTTCTTTGTGGCGGACATTGTTTACAGTCCAATTAGCAACTTGAAATGAAAGACTGAAGTTTGAGAGACAGATTGTTTCACAAGACAAATAGACGTGCGCTAAATGCACACTCTCAATTAAATCTGCTTTTCACCACTCAGTATGAATACTGCTGTTCAGAGTCCACAAGGTTTATTAAAATCAAATAAGTAACTGTGTGCTACGGTTTAAATACAGAGAAAAGTATAAAAATAAAGGCTAAGATGTCAAGAAATGGAGACAAGATGACATTTTTAGTGGATAACAGGTGGACAGACACACACAGAGGTAGTAAAGCCACTATTTTCACATCCTTCCTTGCAGAGCAGCCAGAGGTCAGTGCCTCGGAGGGTTTGCTGTTCCTAACAGGCCTACACTGCCAGCCCTAATCAGCCTGAACAACCAGACCGTTCGGCCAAGGTCCACACAGGAGGCGAGGTCGAGACAGCTGCCACGAGAAAATGAGTCTGCCAGGGCAACGCTGTGGAAGTAAAGAAACCACAGCAACCGGCGGCAAAACCTCACGGGGTGTCGGGGTGCAGCAGAGCGCTGATAAACGACTTCAAGGCTGCTTCCTTTGTGGTTTCAGACTGCGAGGCAGGTAGAAAAACATCATGACTGCATCAATACAGCCCTGAAAGACTGAATCTGAATCATTTAGTTAGTTTTCTTTATCTACAGGATTTAGCCATCGTGCTATAAAATGTGCCCCGTGATGAACTTGACTTGTCCAGGGTGTACCCCACCTCTTGCCCAATGCCTGCTGCGAAAGGCTCCAGCCCCCACGACCTTAATAAGAATGGAATAAGAACGGATCCTCAGTGATCAGTATGGAGGTTAACACAAAAGTGAACGTTACTTATCAATGTTTCCATCATAAAGTCTGTAAATCACCTCAGTAGTGTAACGTTATTCCCTGTTAGTCTCACAGGCTGTGCTCCAACCCGGTCCGGTCCGGCTGCTGAGCCCGGTTCTGTTAGCATGCTACCGGTAGATTCATTTAGCAGTGATAAGCTATCTAGCAACTGGCTAGGCTAAAGCTATCTGTACATCAGGATTTGTTGTATGTGCTACAATTGTTGTGTCGTAAAGCTGAATTTATTTGTTAAATGACACTGATTCTGATTCATTTGAACGTGATGCATCTTCAGAACGCTGATACGAATGTTGCACACTCGTCAAAGCTTCAGTGCTTCCTGTGAAAAATCCATGCCACTAGATCAACGGATAAAAAAATTCAAGCTGAAGGCCAGTCACATCCACTTAAACTCCACTCTGACAATGACAGATTGGTGTTGCTGTTCCCATGGTGCCTGTCTGCAGAATGGGTTATTACTTTCCACTAATGCTGCATCTGCTCGGAGCAGGCAGAGCTGCAGAATTTCTGTAAAACTGAGACAGAAAAGATGAACAAACAACAAGCAACTTAACGCTTAATAGGAGCTTCATTACAGTTTGGGGATGCCGATTCATAGAGGAAGTTGATGTTTGCACGCGTTTCTCATGAAGACCTACAAAACTGTAGGAAACTACCCACAGTTCCAGGTTTTAAATGGTCTGTGGGGGACGTCACAGAGACTACGTCCAGGTTTTGGCAATCCTGATGAAAGCTGTTGACAGATTTGGAGACGAACATGTCTTTGTGTCTAGGTTAACAAATGAATGAAGTACTGTGAGGTGAAATGAATTGACCCTTGCGGATGCTGCACTGCCCTGACACCTCCTGGGTTTAAATATGTGTCACTGTGTGAGTGATGGGATAACTGTGCAGCAGTATGAGTGTTGTTCATACACAAACAAGCCTGAGAATGAGTTTTTTTTTTTTAATGGAGAAACTATCGTTTTATTGCTTCAGAGAATGTTTCCCTCACCACAGATTCGACAGGAAGACCATTTTAAACAGAGAATTTCATTTCTGTTTGTTCCGATCCAGAGACTTTAGTGTCACATTGTCTAAATGCTTTTTGCTGACTTCCCAGCCCACCAGGAAAGGGAATAATGTGAGGAAACAGTGAGAGATAAATACACTCAGCAGTGCAACGCTTTATCCACATACCATTTATTTAGCAGAGCTATAGCTCGAGTCAGAGCTCAGCGTGGACTGCCCTGCCTTCACCTCTAAATGTCTCACTGGCTTTGGTTCCAGTTTGTGGTGTATCTCCATTTAAAATCTGTTTCTGAGACCTTTCACCCTGCTGAGAACATTCAGAGGGAAACACTGTGATCGACACGTCCAACCAAAAAAGGCCAATCTTCCCTTTCCGGTGACCCGAGCTAATAATTTTATCTGGTTTAGTGAACCAAGGTCTAAACACTGATATGTGGTTTAGAGGATTGGTTTACTAGAGGGAAAAGAGAAACTGTGGCATTAATCATCGATATATCAGAAATAAACAGAGTTTTTTTGGCCAGAAATCAATTAATAATGAATTTTAAGATGAACTATATTCATTGAGGAAAAGTCTGTAGATCCTGCTCCTCGCACCTCTCCTTGCATCTCCCTCTGCTCCTCCTCACTCCTGTCTCTGCTCCTCTCCCTGCTCCTCTCTTCACTCCTCTCTCTGCTCCTCTGCACACACACAGGTAGTAATGACAAGCAGCTAATTAATGTAGCTAATGCTATTAGCAGCTAAAAAACGTGCTGTTAACGTTAGCTTGAGAAGCTGTAGCATTTATTAACTGACAAACTACATTTTCTGTCAACTTCCTGCTAATCTTTCTGTACTGTTGCTGCTCTGTTCACTTTTCCCGCTTCACCGTCACTTTCTCTGCTCGCTCACTTGTTGCACACTGCCATAAGGAGCTACGCTGCTCTACGTTACGCTAACGTTATGCTAACGTTATGCTACTCTAATGTGTATAAAGTTGAACGTTACATTTTACGTAGATGTCCTTTGAAGAATGAGAAGAGGGTCTGACAGGATTTGCTGTGTGAGTTAATGACTCAGAACAAGTCCAACATAACGTCGTGTGTTGTTGTGTTCACACAGTGCAAAGAGTAAAAATCATTAGTGGCGCATTGATATTAATGATCTTGAGAAATTTGAGCAGCGGCGCTCTGAATGAATACAGAGGAAACACTGCATTTACATTTACATTTGGTCATTTAGCAGACAAAATGTACATCAGACCACCAGGAGGGTTCATGGACCTTTAACCCATGGACCTTGAAATGCTTAAACCCAGGCGTTTAAGCATTTCAAGACATTTCTAAGGCTCCATGTAAATAAATATCGAACTACTTTTCTTTCTTGCGGCAGAAGGAAGGTTCATCACCTTTTCCTGGCTCCCAAAGAGAAACAGGAGGCAACACCTCCAAAGTTAAATCACTTTAAACCCATCACCAGTCGCCAAGGGTCGGCAAAGTCATGGAGAAAGAACCTTAGTTAGGCTCACTGACCAGGTAGCTACTGTATCTTCAAGGAACAACATACACTTTAAAGGGCTATCAGATCTCTCATCTAATGATGAAAGCTCATCAGAAATGCCTTAGAAGAAGTCAAAAAGAGGAAGATCACTGGGTATCCTTCCTCTTTGCGTTAACAGAGATCTTATTAGTTGACTTTGCAATGTGTCTCTTGAGATGTTGTCAGTTGTCTGTCCAAGCTTTTTTTTTTAAAAAAAAAAAAACACTGTATGTGGACTTTCATTGGATGGATTGTCAGAACAGTTGGTGCAGACATCTGGTGGATCTGTGACAGAAGACCTCTAAAACTAATGACTAAATTACTGTCAAACTAGACACTAGTAAGTGTTGTCATTCAAACCAACCTAAATGATTAGCCTGCATGCATGGGTTCATATACCGACCCCACTGTTTGGAGTAAACAAAGGCGTTTCCTTCCATTCTTTTTAAAGTTGGTGGACAAACATGACAGGAACATTTCAGCCCAGTGGAGCACAGGTTCATCCAGCAATTCACTCAGAAATATTGATCAGTCAATTCACCCATCCAAATATTCAGCTATCCATCTTTGTGTCAACCCACCGAAACGTCCATCCATCCATTCATCCAGCTTAATTGCCATCCATCTCCACTCACCCACGATATCTATTCATCTACCCTTCAGTTCAATTACCTATCCACTTATCCAACCATCCATCTAGACAGCCAGAAATAGGCAGGGAGACCCCACCTCCTCTGAAAAAGGTGCAATAATAAAAGTTGTAGAATAAAAGAGATTGTGCTGAATAGAAGAGGTGTCTTGGATAATGGCCTCAGAGGCCTGAAAGTGTTTGTGTTGACCTCTCATCAATATTCTCCACCTTTCTTCTCCACCTCTGTGCATCAATACAAACTATCCTCTCACAGTCTCCACGTTTCTTCTTCTTCTTCTCTTGTATTCCCGTCATGCCCACCGCCCCTCCTAACCTCTGTTGTGCTAATGTTTCCAGGGGCATCGGTTCATTCTGTGAGAATTTAGTCGGCTTTATCTCTCAGCAGCCACGTTACTGATGTTTGTAAAGAGCAGGGAGTGAGCGAGAGTTCAACCCACACTGCTGCAAACAGGTTTCCTCCCAGAAATAATGAGAAAGTACAGTGAGTTCAAACTGCCGAGCATTTAAAGCCTGTTGTATACCACGTAAAATAAGTAAAATACTATATAAATAATTGTATAACCATCATATAAAATGACAACAAAGATCAGGTTGACAGTTTCATTCTTTTTTTTTGGCCTTTTTGAGCTTTATTTGACAGAGACAGCTTAAAGAGTGACAGGAAAGGTGGAGAGAGAGAGAGAGAGAGAGAGAGAGAGAGATGAGGAATGACATGCAGGAAAGAGCCACAGGTCGGATTCGAACCCTGGGCCGCCACGGCAAGGACTGAGCCTTCGTACACGGGGCGGATGCTAAATGACACCCCGACAGTTTCATTCTAAATATGCATCTGAGGCGGTGTTGATCAACTAAACCAAGACCAGGTTAAGACCAAGACCAGGGTGTATCGAGACAAGACTTTGAGGAGTTGAGACCAAATCAAGACCGAGGCAAGGCGAGACTATGGCCAGACAATATGTAGCCTGTACTCAGGTAGCTAATATTCAGCTGGTAAGTCTCAAAAGTTTCAAATCAGGTTTCCAGAAATGAAGGATTTGTTTAATTATTTGTTTGAATTAGAAATCTTGTTGGCTGAAGATATCCCCGCTGTGTCTTTACTGCCTTGAAATAAAAACATCTAAATAAAAATGGAGTTGATTCCAAGAGGAGAACGAGACCTTCAAAAAGTGGTCTCGAGGCCAGTTTTGAGACCAAGACCAAGTTTGCTTTTAATTTCTTTACATTTAAAATTGTGGCCTCACGTTGCTCCTTCATTGTGGCTCATAACTGTATATTATTTCACACTGGCTCCATTGGACACGCCAAGTTACAAAAATACACTGCATATAAAACCCATCACACATCCAGCTGCTTCACATATTGTGTTTCTAAACGGCATAACAACTAATTACATTTTACATCCAAGTGTTTACGTGCTCGCTTGGCTCAAGACTAATGTGTGCATTCATGTTATGGAAGGTATATAAAGGAGGAGTAGAAAGAGAGACAAAGAGGCAAACTTCATCTCTAATCTAATCAGGTTTTATGGTTTTAAATATTAGTGTTGAGCAGAAAGAAGAATTTCCCAGGTGATACTCCTCCTGAACTTCGGCCTGTGCAGACATGTATCTCATGATTCAAATTCAGATTCAGGTCAGGTTTATCTGTATTAGCAGTGGTGAGGCAGTTTCACTCGAGACATGTTTTGCAGCAGATAATGAAGTCAGCTCGAGGTTAGGAGAGAATCTGCCTTCGCCGGGTATTTAAGGTGGCTTGAGGTGAGCCTGAGGGCTCGTGGCAGTTACATTAAAGAGAGAGACAGCCCAGATGAACCAGAGCAAACACTCACAAATCATTTTGTTTGTTTGGAGAAGCAGATGGTGAAGCAGGGTGTAGTCGAGGGCGGGGGGGACGGGATGCCCTGCTAACCTCAGTCTACCTTTTTTATCTAAGAGTTTACACAGTTTTAGACTGAGAGTAAACAGATCTAACCTTTACCAGCACAGAGTACGCAGAGCTGTTTGTCCATGACGGGGAGATTTGTCGCAGATATCGGTTGGTATTTACAGCCAATGACGAGTGTGTTTTACACGCCACTGCTATGCACTGCAGCTGGCGCTATAATCTAGTGTCAGCGTCTACTTTCCAGTAAAAATGGCCGGACTGAACTCAACACCAGACCAGCAGGGAGCAGTATTGTTGCTGGGTTCGCCTCCTGGCATCCCGAGTTTAAATAAACAGTGTTTGTCAAATATAAATGTAAGCCTGCTGTATTAAACATGCATATATCATATCCACCTCCATGTATAGAAATATTTACTCCAGCCTTCTGCACTATTGTATTCATGTTTTTCAGTCAGACTATGTGTGAATATTAGCCTCTCACTGTGTATAAAAACGTCTCCGTCCAGGTAACGTGAAGCGCTCTCGTACATCTCGTAACGTGTTCGGTGTTTATGTCTTCGATGGTGGACATTAAAACTGGGTCACTATTCATGGAATAAAATATAAACATGGGAGTAAACAAATCTACAGTAAAGACTTCAGCACTCAAACCCCCCTGATGCCATTGATCTGTAATCAGGCTGATGTTGGGATTCATCGCTGGCGTTAATTAGCGCTCATTACTGTATGTTGTATTGAAAAGTTGCCATTTATCTCTCCATGACTGATGAAAGGGATCAGTATTGTTATTTATTCCCTTTTTATGACTTTATAATATAAATATAGCATCAGTATGGGATCATTAACATGAGGAACAGAAGGACGTTTCACTGCAGCTCCATCAGTCACATCAAAAATCGTGTTTATTTATGCACAGAACAAATATTTCATGCTTATGTATGAGGATTTATGATAATATGTTGCTCTGGATCCCATCACATCAGTCCTGTATGTGATTACACAGAGAATGAAATGAAATCATTTAGTCTCATTTCAAACAGGCCCATCTCTAACTAATACATCATAACTGTATATTACTGACTTGTTATTATGTAAAGGGATAATGTACAGTTGTGGAAATTAAACTTTTATGGGACAGTTTTCAGGAGAGATGTTTTTTTGACATATCTGGAGGAAAAACATGCTTATAAAATATACGCACCTGGTTTTAACAGAACTAACAGAGCATACCCTTTACGTCCACTCCGGACACACAGAGTCCGCCTCAAGGTTTGACGGTGACTGAAGCACATTTACTTCCTTTTGTAAAAGTTTCTGTACCGTAAATGGTTCGTTACGTTAGCTGTGAGCTAACGAGAGGGAGAGTTAGTACAGCTATGCAGCAGGCCACAGGACGCTGGTTTATACGAGGGAACTGTCGAGATTTGGACCCGAATCGATCAGCAACAACACTAAATACCCGTACACGTTAGTTTTCATTTGAGAAAAGTGGTTTCTGATTGTGTTTTGGCTGATTTTTGAAGTATTTGAACTGAGTTTGAGGTTGTTTCCAGGTGAAATGAGCTTAAGGCTGATTCATGTTGTGTGTTTTGTGAAGAAAGGTCTGTTTAGGTGAGTTTAAGATGAGCATGACGACACGTCTCTGCCTCTGGCGCTGTGGTTTCCACCTCACTGATCTCCTCCACCTTACTTTCTTAATTTCATTTCTTTCCTCTCTCTTCTACTTGAGCGACTCTTTGCTGTTCTCACCTCAACATCTCTTCTTCTTCAGTGAATCAGAAAACACACTGTGTGTGTTGCTGTGTGATTTCTGCCTCGTCTGTCTAAATTTGGAGCGTTTGAATGAGTTCATGCATGCCTCTGTTTTTAACGGAGCCAGCTTGTTTAGTGAAAATGCCCGAGGACGTGTGCCCGCATGGACTGTCGAGTGTGTTTGTGTGTTTTGCCCAGTGGGCGAGTGGTGCTCAGACTGGCACAAACCCTGCAGGTAAACTGGGAAGCCTGGTGGACAAACACAGCAGGTATGTGTGAGAGGAAGACACGAACACATGCTGAGGTTCATCTCCGTGATAAGCTGAAGACATAAAGACAAGACAGAGACTACGTCCAGGTTTTAGACAGTCTGCGGGGACGTCACGGAGACTACGTCCAGGTTTTAGACAGTCTTTGGGGGTGTCACAGAGACTACGTCCAGGTTTTAGACAGTCTGCGGGGACGTCACAGAGACTACGTCCAGGTTTTAGACAGTCTGCGGGGACGTCACGGAGACTACGTCCAGGTTTTAGACAGTCTGCGGGGACGTCACGGAGACTACGTCCAGGTTTTAGACAGTCTTTGGGGGCATCACGGAGACTACGTCCAGGTTTTAGACAGTCTGCGGGGACGTCACGGAGACTACGTCCAGGTTTTAGACAGTCTGCGGGGACGTCACGGAGACTACGTCCAGGTTTTAGACAGTCTGCGGGGACGTCACGGAGACTACGTCCAGGTTTTAGACAGTCTGTGGGGACGTCACGGAGACTACATCCAGGTTTTAGACAGTCTGCGGGGACGTCACGGAGACTACGTCCAGGTTTTAGACAGTCTGCGGGGACGTCACAGAGACTACATCCAGGTTTTAGACAGTCTGCGGGGACGTCACGGAGACTACGTCCAGGTTTTAGACAGTCTGCGGGGACGTCACAGAGACTACGTCCAGGTTTTAGACAGTCTGTGGGGACGTCACAGTGACTATGGCGCCCATAGTGGGAGCTGTAATTCAAATACTTTGCACCAAACTGTCAAAGTTTTGACCTGAATTCATGAACGGCACGTCTAAATACTGTATAAAATTGTATTCATCTGTAAAAAAAAATGGTTTGAGGGTTTAAAGAACCGTTTGCTCAAAGGTTCTTCACCCTGAAAAACTAGTTTTGGTTCCGGTTAGCACATTTATTTTTCCTCTCCGTCTTCCTGTGTCTTTCTTTGTTTCCGTCACAGATATATGACCTCTGACCTGTAATTAAAAGCTGTATATTAACTATAGACCTGCCGTCTTTATGAACACACACCGAATCTCCGCTAAGTGTTTTAGCGAATGTGTAGGCACACACTCGTCATTAAGGCTCTCTTTCCCAACTGCACATAGCAATTACCGCTCTGCACTGAACACACCGGGCTGGGACGATGATGAATGGACGATAATGGACTTTATAGGACGTATGCATGTGTGTGTGTGAGCTCCCTATTTTTTCCAGGTGTGCTTTGAATCAAGCCCCCGCGGTATATGATTACACGGCTTTATAAGACTCAATCAGACCTTTACGATGGCAGTTAACACGCGGAACAAAGCACACCACACTCAGGATTAACGAGGCTTTTTCAGGAGGCTGTAATCAACTTTAATTTGACTCTTTGTTCTCAGCTTTGGTCTGTTCCAACATCAACTTTTCTTTAAAGGAGCAGTGTGTCATTTCAGGCCACATAGGGGGCGGCGTTTTACCTCCACACCTCGATGCAGTGACAATGTTCAAGATCAATTAAGTACATTTGTATTTATTTGCATGAGTAATTACGACCTGCTGAACCCAAAATAAACTCAACATCATGATGCCGACTTATAAAAACTTGACAAGCAAACAATTTTAAATGTTTGTTTTCTGAAGAAACACAAGGAATGGACATTAGACCAGTGGAAATCTGGACTTTAGATGGTATCTGCATGTGTGGTTCCCGCCCTGAAGCATGGAGGAGGAGGCTGGCTACCATAGCATTCTTCGTTGCCATCCCATTTGGTTTGAACTTAGTGGGAGCTCCACAATGTCCTAACGCCAGTTCAGATGGTTTCGGTTGAATCGGACTGCAAAAGCAGCAAAACGAGCCAGAAACTCCTTCAAGACTGTTAGAAAACCATACCAGGTGAGTGTTTCTTCACTTAGAGACCTCCCTGAGCTTGTAATTTTGTTGCTACAATGATTTCTAAACATTAAGATCAGAAAAAGCTGTTTTGTTTCCACTAATAAAAAATGTTGAGATCAATGCAACGTGAACTACAAACATCAGGTAATTATTCTCCCCCGCACTGATAAACAATGCTGTGACAATAATTGGATTTTTGGCAGTTTCTTAATATTTAAAACAAACTTCTGGCTCTTTGTTATCTTTTCAGATTATTCAGAGCAGTAGTTACTCCTCAGGTCCACATAAACACTCGACTGAACCGACTACACGATGAAAACAATAAAAACAATAAGATGGAAACAATGAGCTCTATTTAATGTAGATATCTGCATGTGTGGGTCTGAATGAACTGCGGTAATTACCCAGTAAACAGTACACTCACAGGCCTACACACTGCGCTTTTCAGGTTGTTGTTAGCTTTGTTTAAAGCCATTGTTCCTCTGCTGGTCTAATTAGACGGCAGGCTTTAGAAATGTGAAGTGGGCCACTGAGGGGAATCGGCTGGCCAGCAGGCGGGGTGAACGAGAGGCCGGTACAGGGTGTACTTTAAAAACTTTAGATTGTGCTGCCGTGGTTCAAAAACATAACTTGTGAAGCATCGAACAAAGAAAAACCAATGCAAAAAGGAACATCAGGAAAGTCACAAAATGAAGGTAGACAGGGAGTTTCCATCCAAATGTATTCAACCACATTTCAAATAAAGCCACAAAAGAAAATATTTCCATTCAGGACAATATTTTGAAGGCCTGTTGCTCGAACTTGAAAAGTAAAACCCAAAAATGTCCAAAACATGTCCCAATTTTTAAGTATGGCATTACAAAAGTTCCTCAAAGTTCCTTCATCTGATGTAGGCTAACCTTCCTCACATTAACATATGAAGTAAACACAGCTACCACCACCTACTTAATATTCACATAAATGTAGTGAAGGAAACATTTTCTTCTGTTCAATTACTCAAAAAAAAGTGATTCAAATTGGGACATGGATGGAAACATGGTGGACATAAGCAGTTGAAATTAGGTTCTTTGGCCTGGACAGTGGCTTTTGGTTGCTGCTGCTGCTTCCAGTGTTTTCACTAGTTGTGCTTCCATCAACATATTTTGATGGCTACCACTTGAACTGGCCACCCTCCGGTTCCCGAGCCAAGTTCAAGACTTGCTAGTTGGACCGGGCTACTGCCGCCGTCCCTGACTCGGTCAACATTGTTGCATCTGTTAAAAGTTCTTTAGCCAGCTAGCTAGCAAAGATTGATTAATGTGCTAGCATAATCAGGCAATATTGGGCAATGTGGCGATTGTTTGGAAGCCTATGTGGAGATTTTTCATTCATAGGACATCCCAGTCATTGTTCATCAACTTCAAGACAACAAACAGCAGCAATAATACCAAGTTTGATTGCTACAGTGTCACATTACTTTAGAAATTATGGACGACTCATATTTATGCAGCCACAACAGCACGAAGTTCAACCAAAGAGGCCAAACTTGGACAAGTCCTTGCTACAAAATGCACATTGATGGAAACATGGCTAATGTAAAAGACCCATGCAGATATAAATATGAGTACAGACTGGGCACACAGCCGGTGTTGACACATTTAACAACTCTGCTAACACTAGACAGCACGTAGTAGATCATTTAACAAAGCAGGATACAAACAGTGGACATGGTGTTAAAGGTATGGACACAGTGGGCCTTTTAAAACAACAGCCACGTCCAAATATGAGGCTGTTAATCATAGACAGGCGCACACCGGGGCTTTTAATAAAGGTATGGATGGGGCTATTCATCAAAAGGTATGGGCACACTGGGTCCCTTTATTAAAAATGCTGCTGACGCTTGCTGGCTGCTGCGATATAAACAAAGACACATTATAGGCTCTCTGTCAAAGGTGTGGACGCATGCTGAGTAGGAAGGTAAAGGACGCACACAAAGCCAGTTCAGGCTGCGAAAAGTTCACTCATCTTTCTAAAAATCGAACACTGTTTGAAATGTGTTCGATTGTGTGTTGGAGGTTACGGAGTTACAGAGCGGCGATTTCTTTGTACAAACTCTGATGACGAGGTTATTTTTCTCTAAAAGCAGCAGAAAACACAAGAGACTCTTTCCTTTACACCGGCCGAGCCGTGAATACAGGTGAAAAGTTCAGAAGTTTACGAAATCCACGTCAGTCACCAAGAGTGATGAACAGGGACGATATTAAAGATTTCAGTCGGAACCAATGGGTGGAGGCTCAGCGAAGTATAAAAACACCAACTAACACATAACCCAAGGTTGATCACAAATGGATAAATGCCAATCATTGCTGTGAATATCTGTCCGTCACTGTTTTACAGGAAACACATAAAAATGAAGAAGTAACTCTACTTCCTGTCTTATTGGGATCATGGTCTGCCTCCTACATTAGCTTTGATTATCAAACTCTGAATTTATGTATTAATTATATTTCATCTTTATGTTTGTTGGCTTTAGATGTTTTCATGTGTGGCTCCAGGAGCTGTTTAATGATTTATGACTGATTAATCAAATCCATTGAGTCCAAATCAAATCTATTCAATCACTGATGAAATGAAGGAAGTACAGTATTTTGATGTAAATTTACAATATTTTTTTTTGTGGAGTTTTTATGTGGAAAAGTAAACATGACCCGGTCAGTCCTCCCTGACGACTCTTCGGTGAACTCTCCCCCAGAAAACAGCCTCTGTGTCTGGGCAGTCAGAGCGGGGTCAGTCCCTCTGTTTACTGATGGTGATGATGTGATGATGAACTCTGCACGGTGGGTCAGGATCTCCCTCACAACACAATCTGACAGCTTCCAGAAGAAACCCGGGGACGCTCTGTGGATGGAGACATTTTTAGCCGGGTGGAAACCCGCCAAAATAAAACTTAATTTTTTGTGTTTTGTCCTTCAGATCGACTACGAAGCGGTCTGTGTGTCGATCTGTCATGGAAATTTCCATCGTCTGTCCATCTGCCTTTGTGTATGTGGGACACTGAACATACGCTAAACCAACACGACACACACACACACACACACACACACACACACGCATGTGCACGCTGAAGGTCAGTCTGGCTGTGTCTGGACGTTGGACGGTGGCTGACAGGTGTCACACAGCACCAGGTAACGCTCCTTGTTTTGTTCTCGCTCCGTCAGCTTGAACCCCTCGACCTCCCGAAAACACACACACACACACACACACACACACACAGACAGTGTTTATTCATCAGCTGTCTGCTGCCCGCCTCGTTAAAAATACATCATTTGTTTGATCGTACCTGGACGACGGCGGGCGTTAACGAGCACACGAGGAACCGGCTGCCACTTTGGATCCTAAGCACCTTAAATATTTTTATTTTCATCATAAAACACCTGAAATAAAAATCCAAACATTTCTGGATTACTGCAGCGGCTCATAAAACACAGACTCTCAGCGTTAAGTGTCAAAACACTGTAAATATTCCTGAAATGAAACTTCCTGTCAGCGTGTTTCCTCACAGCTCTGCTGAGGCTCTTTAAGCTCGTTTAGTCTCAAACTTACAGTAATTAGTTATACAGTTATTAGTCCGACATGAAAACATGTTAGTTTTCTTTGAAGAGTGCAAACTGTTCATCCAACATTAAAAACACGTCGGCTTCAGAACACGGCAGATTTATTTACGACTGTCAGGACTCGTGAGACGAATGCATGTCACTGATTATATTGATGATTTACTTTGTACATAAATCACATAATTAATCCTAATTAATACTTTCATGTCCGCTCAGCCTCCCTGAAGCACGACTGTTGATGTTTTTAAAAGCAGACTCATGGCACCATCGTTCAAAAAAAGTGAGAGAGCTGATGACAGACGGTACAAACCACGAGTACCGTCTGTTCTTACGGGGAACGTAAGATCTCTGCCCAATAAGATGGAGCAGCTAACGGCGCTAACCAGGCTAACACAGGGAGGATGGAGGGTGTAGCATCACAGAGACGAGGCTGTGGCGTTTAACTTCTTAATTAGATGTAAATATGTCACAGAACTACATAAGAAATGAAATATTCCAGGATAAAACTACACGTGTGTTCCAGCTGCTCCTACGTCAGCTCCACAGACATGAAGCCGTACGTTCACGTGTGTTTGATTAACGAGTGTCCTCGTAAAGGTTACAAAGCCTTCATGGATCCGTGAAGTATGAACGTGCACCATTAGTAACCTGAAAGATGATGCTTACACAGAGGCTGTAATTAAGACGCCATTTTAGAAATTCACGTCCCAGAATTGCCGACAGAGGAAGAGGACGTCTTCAGGCCCGCGTAGGCCCGCATGGAAGGTGAACTGGTGGGTGGAGAAGTGCCCTTATTAATTATATATACGTTTATATATATATATATATATATATATATATATATATATATATATAATACAACTGAACCATGTTAGAAATGTAACGTAAGCATGATCAGAGTGCTGACGTTACGTATTGATCATATAACGCTGGAAGCAACTTTTTGAGTTGTTGAAGCGACACAATCCAAAACAAAGTTTGTACAGAAACACGGACACGTAATGAATTGTTCAAATGTCATATTTCTTAAAGGGACAGCGCGGGGAGCTTTAGTTTACTTCAAACTGATAATGTTTATTTTTGAACGTTCTGTCAACGCTACAGAAACATTAGGTAACAGTTAAGTATGATAAGGTTGTCTGAATGTTAGTTATTGGTTGGATAATGGTCGTGTATTCAGTTTCTAACAGCAGTGAATGTTGGATCCTTTAGAAATATGTTCATCTTTGTTGTGCAGAAGAAGAAGATGAAAATAGAGAGTGTGCAGCGAGCTGTCAGCTGTAGAAGTGTAGTGAATCCAGCTGGATACATCCGTCCAGGTGTTGTTGCTGGCCTGGAGCGACCAGCATGCACCTCTCTCTCTCTGTTTGTGTTTGTTTGTGCTGACGGAGAGGAAAAGTTCTCACTTTAACAACAATGAGGAAACCCGGAGGGCCCGACCTTCCACTGACGGATTAACACGCTAACACACAACAGCAAACGCATACATGTAAACAGGTACACACACACACACACACACACACACACACACACACACACACACGGACCGCCTTCACCTCCAGCCTATCGTCAAACAAATCACGAGGCACTCTGGGAGGATATAAAGGGGATTTAATGGAGACCGCCAATATTGGTCTTTGCTTTAATGCCGATTATTAAAAAGTTGCACACAGTTGGAGTTAAAAGAGAGAGAGAGACAAAGAGGCCGAACCAATCCCAACCCACTGAAGATGGATTTATCATTCTGCTTGAAGAGATTATTGCACGGCAACAAAGACTCTTCATACACTGCCAGAGACGAGCAACTGCCAACAGAGACGCAAACAATAAATCCAGAACATGTGACTCGAAAATGATGAGTTCTCTGCAACCTCTGCAGTTCCTCAAACGTCCACTTGAGTTATTTAGTTTAAATTCATCTTCACTCTCGCTTCTTAGCCTGTTTGCAGCAGCGAGGAGGTGCCACCTCCACGATACTACTGCATATTTATATAGAGACCGGACAGAAAAGGAGAGGGAGCGATCCCAACTCCATTCAGAAAACAAACATTTAAAAGGCTCTTTGCCAGTTGAAGTAAGGGTTGACCGATACCCGGCTGATGTATCGGGCCGATATTTGCATTTTTTACTGGTTTCGGCATTGGCCGATGCGCGGGTGCGTTCGCAGATTTATTTATTTTTTCCGGCCTGACTTACAGACAGGCACATCCACAGGCAGCCCTGTGTTGTTGGAGACGCTGGAGAGCAAGTGCAGCGCATACATTGCCCCTCCCTCGCTGGCAGCGTGCAGCTGTAAGTTTTGGAAACCTGTCTCTCTCTCTCTGACTGAGAGCGGACAGAGCAGCCATCACAGCGGTGTGTGTGTTTGTCTCTCTCTCTCTCTCTCTGACTGAGAGCGGACAGAGCAGCCATCACAGCGGTGTGTGTTTGTGCTGCTCCACCTCAAGAAGAGCTTTTAGAAGTATGATGGGAGAAATGGTTTATGCGTGGTTGAATATTCGCGCTAACGTTGATAATGCACCAAACATAGGTGCAACATGTTGCTTGTTTTTAGAGCAGAAACTTCAACAATTTGTTGCTTAAAGTACATTTGTTAATTTTGTAAATAAATGTTTCTTATTTTGGTTAAATTGAGACATGTGTAACATTTGTTATCACTGTGTCATTTTTATCATGTAAATGGAGGGAGAAAAAGCAATATCGGCTAAAAAAAAATCGGCAGCACATATCGGTCATCGGCTAAGGCTGTGTCAAAAAAATCGGTATCAGCATCGGCCATAAAAAATCCGTATCGAATTGAAGGTATCATGGGCAACCAAACTCATAGTTTCTCAAAGTTAGTTTCACCTCTCATCAAAGAGGCTTCTTCAGGGGACGGTGATGCCTTGAGAGTCATGTGAGTTATGGACACACCCCTCCATCCTGTGGGCCGTTAAGGTCACCTGTGGGCCGTTAAGGTCACCTGTGGGCCGTTAAGGACACCTGTGGGTCGTTAAGGACACCTGTGGGCCGTTAAGGTCACCTGTGGGCCGTTAAGGACACCTGGGGGTCGTTAACCTTCTCAGACAAACTTTCTTTGCTTGCCGTCTTGCAGACAGACCTGACAAAACTTCAGCAACCTGATGTAGTTTATATAGTTTATATATTTACTCAAACACGATCGAGGGTTCTTACCTCCTCCCTTCCTAGTAACCTAGTTTACCGCTCACCTGATTAACACCTCACTACCTGCTTCTCGTCATCCAATCAACTTCTGCTGTATGGAAGACAGATTCATCCTCAGAGCCACACGACTCTGTCATGGACTACAGCCACTTTATGGGTTCTGCCTTGCTCTCCTTGTGCCTCGGGAAATCCTGTCATTCCCCTGCCATGTCTAGCTCCCCACAGGAGTGGTGTTTAACTCTTCACAAGCTGGACTTCTTCTTTCCTCTTCTGTTTGTGCTCTGTGAACTGTGACTTCCATCAAGTCCTCAAACGGAGCTGCAGCTCAAAGAGGAAGTGAGCGTTCCTGTCAGCCGAACAGACTCATTAAACCGAAGAGCTGTCCATCCACGAAAGCAGCTGTCTGCGAGCTTGTAACTAAACCTGCAGCTCAGACAGAGAGCGAGACGTTTCCTCTCCGCAGAGACACCTGAATCTGTCACCGCTCACTTATGTAACGTACACAAGGTTGAGGAAGAATGAATCAGCAGAAAAAGGCTGAAAAACAAGAAAACAAATGGGACTTGTGTTCACGTGAAAGGAAAATATAATCTCAGAGGAAACTGTGTTCTTGTTTTGTGGTTGTTGTTCTATTGTGATGTTATGTGCAGCGAGGGGGATGTCATTCAGCTGGAAACCTCAGCGAAGCACAACAGCTGCCAAAGTGTCCTTGAGCAAGACGCTGAGGACAACTGAGGTCTTTCTGCTTCATTTGCTCAAGGTACAATTCAACGTAACTCAAAATGAACTGATTGTGCACGACAAATGTGCTGCAGCCAGCTAATATTACTCACGACAGCAGTCAGCCCAGCTCGGCGTCTGTCTTTCAGCCTTTTATTTCACCAAGCTCTCACCAACCACTAAAAGTCAGTCCCAGATTTACTCTTGTCCGGCGGCTTCTTGCTCGCTCACTCTCTCCTTTTCTCTTCTTAGCTTCCTCCGTCAACGTCCTCTTCACTCTCTTCTCCTCTGCCATTATGTCCATAGAAGCTGCTGACTGCTGGGCCTGTAAACCTCTTCTTCTTCTTCTTCTTCTTCTTCCTGGTGGTCCAAAACGCCTGTGGTACAAACACTAACACACTGAGCTCACAGTCCTGGCAGCCCGGCTAACAAACTGAGCTAACATTACGTAACAGCAGCTAAGAAACAGAGCTAACATTAGCTACAGTTGGCAGTAAAATACTTCAAATTTCATATTTCTTAGAAACTATATGCAAAATATGTAATCTGTTCTATTGAAACTACTTTATGTAAAACAACTCAACTAAACTATGAATAAAAAATGTTGCAAATGTTGATTTCTGACTTATAAGTTCCATAAAATATATTTATATGCCCTTAAAAATATTTGTTTTGTCTCATGATTTTAGGCAAAAAATATATGAGTTCTTATGTCACTACTGTGCACGGTGAAAAAAAGATATGAACATATGTAATGCGCGTTTACATTCACCATGAAAGGGCCCAGAGACTTGCTGTTCTTTGTCTGTCTGGGAGCTTTGGCTCACGGCTCACAGTTATTCCTGAGCACGCCCGTCTGATTTGTTGTTATTTTGGGGACAAAGCGAGCGCTCTTCCCTCTGCAAACCTTTACTGAATCTGGGTGTGAATCTCAGAGACTGCAGGACGGCTGTTCAGCGGCTGAACTCTGACCGAGCTGTGGAGAGGCAAAGATAAAAGAGAATTTCCCTCCAGGGTGTAATACAGGATCAGAGAGCAAAGAACACGAGGATCCTTCTCCAAAAATCACAAAAAAACAATCAGAGGCTTGTCAAGTTTAGAAGACTTCCTGTGAACGTGAGCAGATTTTGAACTGTGTTCATGACTGTCGGCCATATTTATCTGCAGTTCCAGTCAAAACTGAGTCGGTTCAGTCTGTTCAGTTCTTTCTGACAGTCCAAGAACTATTGACTATTGAACCACCTAAAAAAATGTCAAACTATAAAATCAATATCAGTCTAAGTGTACACTGCATATTTACAATATTTTCACCTCTTTACCTTTCCAATGGAAAACTGAAGCATTACAAGTTGCTGTGGATTCAAGCAGCAGTAGACCAGCAGCTCCCGTGCCTTGCAAGGTAAAATCTGGGTTTTGATTATTGATGTCTGGTGGCTTTGGAGAGATCAAGTTCAGTTTCTGATCGGAACGGGCTAACAGCAGGTAAAGAGGTGAAAATATTCTGAATATATTCAAACTAATACTGATTTTTTTTTTTTTTTTTTTAGGTTTACCTGTCTTTAGGTGGCTCAGATATGTTGTGTTGCTGCCCCCATGCCGACCCCGTGCATCAACCTCTTGTCGTCCACTTGAGGCTGGCTCCAGAAGTGAGTCAGTCTCCATAAGTCCCCATATTAAAATGTCCAACTTCACAGCAGAAATAAACACGTTTACTAAAAGGTCATCATGGAGTTGAAAAACTCATTTCCAACACTGAGTCAAAAATCAGCAGGAAAAAGAACAACATGAAGACTTTTTCAGTTTTTCGTGTCATCACACAACACTTCCGTTGCTGGTTCTCTGTGGTTCTTCAGATGCAGTAGGAAAACTTATTTTTCATGATTTAGTTTGTGAATTTAGTTTTTGATCTGGTGGCCACTCACGTCTCAAACTCCACATCCTGTCTTTAGTCTAAACGTTCATCTCCGACCCTCTGCACGGCAGAAGAGTTGAGAAATATAAAGTAAAAATAATCACCACTGCTTGATATCTCCCTCTATGTCGACTTCTTAACAGATGAATGTGCCGTGAAGACATAGAGATGGAGAACACTTTGAGCAAAGGGGGAAATACATCTTGATAATAAATAGTCTTACTGCTCTATTGTTCTTCCAAGAGCTGTGAAATCAAAACCAGGAGAATACACCTGCCCTAATAACAGACTGCACAAATTTATTGTCTCCACTGCATTTATTAACTCTACCGCTTCTCCACGATTCATTCGTTTATCTGTCCCCTGTGGTTTCTGTTCTAAGTGAGCGGAGATGATCGCTTTCTTTGGGTCTCTGAGCGTTGGTTCCCATTAGCAGCCAGCTAAAATCTGTCACAGGCTGAGAGGCTTTTGTTCGCTGCGCCTACTCGTCGCCATTGTTCAACACGAGGAACTCATATCGGCAAACAAAATCCTCTAAAGCTTCACAGAAGAGATGTTTCTCTAATGTGTAACTTGATGTTATGAAGAAAAACATCTGAAATGACGAGAACCAAGAAAACAAAACAAAATGTATCACACACTCAGTTATTCCTGGAGCAAATCTTCACTAATCAACACTTTTTAAAAGAAAAGAAGCTGCTTGTAAAGAAACTTTTCCAACTTTCATATCAGCACAGAAAGAGTCTCAATCTCAAAGTTTCTGTGGCAGTCAGGAAAAATGGGATAAATCCCAGAAGTCACCGCTGATTGAAATTAATGTTTTCAGTCTGCGTTTTGCAGAGACAAACTTCACGTGTATTTTCCCGTGATAATGAATCAGTCAATTCCAAAACATTTGTCAAAGGTCGCAGACATGCAGTATTCAAATCAATGTTCTTATTAACAGCTCAAAAACACCAAATGATGAATGAAAATGAACAGCAGTTCCTTGTTTTTTTTTAACACAAAATAAAATTTTGATTTATGACCCTTCAAGATAAAATAAAGGTAAGAGTTATGAGCTGAGTGTAAACCCACCATGACATCACCCACTGGTTTGTGCACAACCATTTTGGCCTTATGGATGTTGCCATCTTCTTTGGAGCCGAATATGATAAATATTTGGACGAGAGCGTGGAGCTAATGGGTGATGAGTTGCCTGAGTGGCCAGGAGATTGTAAACTGGGATGAAAGAGTTTCCCAGATAGCAAAGACAAGAGCGTTTGTTGTACAAGGTACAAGATCCAAACAATTTACTATATCAATAATGTTACCTGCAATCCCATCACCAACCTAACCTACAAACCAACCAACCGACCGACCAACTCAATGAACCAACTCAACAAACCAACCAACCAACTCCAATCAGCTCTCAATGTTCAACAAACAATCCCATCGCCAACTTAACCAACCAACCAACCAAGTTCCTTATATACACCTCACGAGTCACATGACTAATTACATTATAACATTTTTGCAGGTTCTCATATTCACAATCATACAAATGAACAAACATTATTTAGATAACACCTGCTTACAGACTTGGTTAACCCTGAGGAACATCCAAATATAAATGTACATAAATAAACATGAACACATGAATCTCCAAACTTCCCTCTTCCTCGTCGTTCTGGAACTATCAGTAAGGTGAATGTGTCCCCGGGGAATTCCTTTGGTGCGACACCACCAGGAGAGAGCAGCATGGAGCTGTGAGTTTGTCATTTTAACTCTCAGTTTAATTAACATAATTTATTTGTTTTGATTTACTTGCTTCAACATCATTAGTTGTTCAATTAGCCAATTTAATGTGTTACTATATGAGTTATCAAATATATATCGAGTATCAGTAACCCCATCATTACACTGACTGGTCTGTTCACACCCTGTTTTAGCTGCTTTATGGTCTATTTTCCTCTAAATGGGACCATAATTTACTAAATGAACATCATGCTGTGTGGAAGAAGACTTGAAACTAAAGACTGAGACCATAAACTCATGAGGAAACTGTTTACTGAGCCAACAAATCAACTGAGAACTGAGTCAGTACAAACACACTTCTTCAGTGAAGTCGCCCCCTGCTGACCGTTTGAAATAATCGTCTTCTGCTGTCATGTCAGGAACAAATAATAAAAATGTTGATGCTGTGAGATGTGTTGTGAACGTCCAGCACTGAAGGAAACAGACTTCAACTTTTCACAATACTTCCTACAATACAGCAGGCTGAATCATGCCGAGACAGAAATTAGCATGCTATTTCTCTCAGTGTTTGTCATTTGAAAGAGGTTTTGCTGATATAAATGTAAAGTTTGACAGTGTTCTCTTATTTTTGGACCCCCTCAACAATGGCCGAGTGTGACAAAGGGCGGATGCTCTGGGACGCGTCTTTAACGCAGCTGAAAACTCATTCAGTCAGCAACGAGGATGCTGATTTTGTGAACTGAGCAATCGGCAAGTCAAATTGCTGTTTGTGGATATTGTCCGAATGCGCTGCTCCTCTCTGGGGAGCAGACTCAGTCCTTCTGCATTCAAATTGTTTACAGACTGAAAAGCAATCAGTGTTAAAAAATGAGGCCTGTGATACATTATACAGGACGAGAGCGGAGGGATAAAACCCTTTATCAGCCAGAGATGGATGGATAGATGGATTACTATCAACAACAATGAGCTGGCCTACAGGGAGGAGCTCCAGCACCTGGTGGCATTTCAGCCTCAGGATTTCTTCATCATCCTCTCTGTTTCTTGGATTTGCCTCCACCTCCTCATCACTGATCCCAGCCACGCTTATCTCAAAGAACCTGCTAATCCACCTTTCAAATAAACAGTTTTCACTGAATCTGGTCTGAGCTCATTCAGACAGGACAGTGGTTGAGCGCATCACTTCAACCCTCGTCAAGAAGGCACACCAGTAGGCCGAAGAAGGTCCACTTGTCTCCTTAGATTCTGATACACCACTGAAGGTATTGCTGTATTGTGTGCTGCTAACTGTCTTGGACCACAAGCACTGCAGAAGGCCCACATGTGGACTTTCTCTCTCTTAATACTACGTCACCTGACTTAAATGGCACGTTGGTTAGGAAGAACGGGCCGGTCTGGGACATCTTTTACCTCCGTCCACGGACCCTCCTCACCTCTGAGAGGCGTTTCAGGACCAGCTCTCATCTGTCACCGCTTCATATCTTATAAGCATGTTCATATCTTCCCCTTCCTGTTTCTTCCATTCATTACCCCTACACATATATACACGACTCTGCACTTAACTGCTTTTTGCACTTCTGATTAGATGCTTAACTGCATTTCATTGTCTCAGTTCTCACGTAATGACGATGCATTTAAATTTAATCTGATCTAATATCAGCAGCCATACTCTCTTCCCTGTGGCACCCTGATCAGTGAAACAGTACGTTTTAGTCTCTAAAGTGCTCATTAATGTACCTTTTTAAAGAATAGTGATACAGCAGCAACAAATGAGCCAAGAAGTCTTTACACTCCCAACCTTGTGCACATCCAAGAGCCCATAAAGGCTATTAGCCTCTGATGGAACCACCCAAACACTATCAGAAGCCATCCACTGTTAGTTTTCATTGCCTATAAAAGCATTGTTATTGCCGAGGAGCCGAGCTGATGCCCTGCTCTGTTTTACAGCTGCTGCAGGCAGTCACAGTGTCCTCATCTCTGCTTTAAGAGGCTGCAGATATGCCCTTGATACGCTTGTCTTTTGTTGGAAAATAGATGTGTCCTCGCTCGGTAGGAGGCCAATATGTGCCAATATGTGCCAATACACGGCCACGCAACAAACAAAGGCAGTCATAGAGCCACGTTTATGTATCGTACACAGCAAAAGACCCGAGTGAATCAAATCTGCTTCGAGGTCAAGGACAGGAAGTGATCATCAACTTTATGACAAAGACACATGTTGCCATGTTGTCCAATCATATCCTCAGAATGATAGTTTCATTAGCCACAGCTCTAATTGTCTTATTTAGTGCACCGTTTTTCAACTTTTCCAACCAAACTGTAGCTGCTGTTAGCTAATGTTAGCTCAGTTTGTTGCCTGGACTGTGAGCTCAGAGCACCGGGGGAGTGTTAGTGTTTGTACCACAGGTGTTTTGGACCACCGGGAAGAAGAAGAAGAAGAAGAAGAAGAAGAAGAAGAAGAGGTTTACAGGCCCAGCAGTCAGCAGCTTCTATGGACATAATGGCAGAGGAGAAGAGAGTGAAGAGGACGTTGACGGAGGAAGCTAAGAAGAGAAAAGGAGAGAGTGAGCGAGCAAGAAGCCGCCGGACAAGAGTAAATCTGGGACTGACTTTTAGTGGTTGGTGAGAGCTTGGTGAAATAAAAGGCTGAAAGACAGACGCCGAGCTGGGCTGACTGCTGTTGGACTAGTCAGTAATATTAGCTGGCTGCTATGTCTGCTGTTGTTGGCCTCTAGAAACCTGCGGGGGGCGTCGCAGACACTACGTCCAGGTTTTAGCCAGTCTGTGCTGTCTCAGACTTGTTTCCACATTTTTATGCAGAACACACTCGAACCTTTCAGCAACAGCTGGTGGCCGACACAGAAGATCAACATGCCTGTCACACCTTCTTTGTGTATTCTGTCAGTATGACTGCAAACGCAAACACACACACACACACACACACACACACACACACACACACACACACACACACACACACACACATACACACACACACACACACACACAGCTGTTTGTCTATCTGTGTGTTTACAGAGTGTGTGTGTCAGACAACAAAACCAGCAGATTCACAACAAAGTTCACCACCAACCTGCTAACCTGTGAGAGAGAGAGAGAGAGTGTGTGTGTGTGTGTGTGTGTGTGTGTGTGTGTGTGTGTGTGTGTGTGTGTGTGCTGGCTTCGTTAAAGATCCATTTCTAACTCTGGCAGATTCAATATTTATCAAATAGAGACGCAGGTGTCTGACTGCTGGATCTGAAATTGCCACAGAGGAATGAAAGAGAGATCTGCTTTCAGCCCACATTCAGGTTTGAATATTAACAGCTCAGAGTTCAGCTCAGCCCACACACACAAACCTCAGACATCACATCCATCAGACGTCTGTTCAGGCCTCTGCTTCATCGTTTGTTTCAAGATTTCACCAAATCAGATCAAGAGCCGCAGGACGTCAGGACATGAACGTCCAGTAAAAACTACAAAAACAATCATTCAAGTCACATCCAGGACTGAGGAGACTTACCTGATTTGACGATTTCAGTATTTCTTTATCAAAAAAGAGCCAATCAGGACGAAGTCCAGCTGTGACGTGATGATCTGATCAGCAGCAGCCTGAAACAGAGAAAAACGTTTGGTGAGCTTCTGTTTTACAACATTCACCCGTTCTCGAGGACATTTCAGCTCAACTGGAGGAGCCGGGAACTGATTGTTAGACAACCAATATTTAACCCAGATTTACCTTAAAATTACAGAGAAAAACATGAATTGTTATTGTGGACATAAACATCTATATAATGGGGGTGTCGGAGCTCAGATGGTAGAGCATCCGAAAAATAAAATAACATAGGCATTTACAAAAACGAGAAATAACTGTATTTTATTGTAATTTGTCATTATTGGCATAAAACTTAGCATAACAGTTTGATTGTTAATTTACAGATAATGTCCGTCATTTTAAAAAACAGAAAAATGCTGTAAAAATGTTGCTGTTTTCCATAGATTTATGTATTTTTAAATTTTATTTACATATGTTACTGTACGTACACTAATTATGTACATTAATTTTCTGTTGTTTTGAACATAAGTTCAGAAATATAAGCATAAATAAATGTTATATAATACTTGTTTTACGTTTGTAAACATACAGTAATCTGTAATCATCTGTCATAAACCAGTTTTAGTCGATAACACCTGAACGTCGTTCCAGAGGCTCAGACTTGGCTCAGTGTCACCATGTGGACGGTAAGACAAACTGTGAGAGTCCATCAGTGTGCTGTGGTCGTGGACAGCAGTAACACAAAGCAGGATGTTCAACTCCCCGTGGGGACGGTCATGACTCGAATGTCGAGTCCAACAATGTGGGCCAGTTTGTTAAACTCAGTTTACAGTTCATGTGAAATGAGGCAGAAGGCTAGGCTGACAGAAGTAACACTCTGGAGCGATGATGTAGTTTGAACCACTTTCTAACATCCCCAAACAGAACAACGTCTGGGCACAAAAACAACAAACCACGACGCTCACGCGTGTTTTTAAAGACATGTCTCGATGAGGGACGGGAGCCTGAGGGAGGACTTGTCAAAGCACAGACGCCTCCAGAGTCCGGATTCATCTGTAATCCATCACACGTTTTGTTTAGCAGTAACACCTGTCTCCCATCGCTGTCAGTCAAAACAAGGTCAGAGCGCCACAATGAAAATACACCGTGCACCTGGTCACATGACAACATTCGAATGAAAACAACCGTGTGCTGTAAAGCAGACGACAGTCAGAGATGTTTATAGGACTGTACATTGTTCATATACGCAAATACAAATCTAATTTGACCGTCCAGCATGTCGTATACAGTTTTTTTCTGTAAAATCGGGTAGATAGAGAGAGAAGTGTGTTACACCTCCACCATTATGCACTGCAGCTAAAGCTATGAGCTAGTGTCAGCGTCTACCTCCCAGTGATCGAACACAACCTCCAGACCAGCAGTGAGCAGGCTAACAGGGAGTACAGTAGCCTACCGAGGTGGTTTACTTGCCGGCTAGGCCAAAGCTATCTGTCCATCAAGAAGCTGTGTAAATCAGAGAGTTGAAGCTAAACTGCCGAAGGACAGCAGCCAATCCCATACTGATCTGAACAGAGCTGAACTGAATCTGATTGGATTAGAAACATCATGAAACACTGAGATCTATTCAACGATCAGATCTGATCCTCATCACCGCGTCCCGCTATCGACCCGGCACAATAAACCCAGCACCGCCATGTGAATCGGAGCAGCACTCCCTCCCTCCTGCTCGCTCCCAGAGTGCCGCTTACTGATATCAATGATGGCACACGTCGAGGATGTCGGCGTTTTTAGTTTTAAATGAGCGAGTGGAGACGGCCGGGTGTCATCTCCGGAGGAAGCCCTTTGTACTGCAGAGGACAAATATGTCTGGTTAATGAGACTGTGGTTCAGAGCCGGACAGCACGGCCTTGTGGGAAAGATGCCGCCGCCGCTGCTCTGGTCTTATTAAGATGAGAAGAAAGATAAGTGGACTGGAGAGAGTCGGTCTGACCCTCCTCTGTCTGTAGTCTGCTGACTTTCTGTTACACTCAGCTGTGAACGGGCTTTGGAGGAAGTTTTGTCGACAGCGGGAGACGGAAGTTTAGTAAGAGGGTCACAACGTGGTCCTCAATCTCGCCAAACTGCGACTGTTTCACAACGTTAACCACGTGTTTCTTATTGTTACCATGACGATGATGTGATTTCATCCTTTCCTGCATGTCCAAACGCAGCGTTCGTAACAGCGTCAAATGACATGCGAGAAGCTCTAAAGGCGTTAAATGACACGAGAAATGTCCGTAAAAGTGGCGCCATCCTACTAACTTTTCATCGAGCGCCATCATCAGGCCAAAATATCAACGTGTCCAAGAACCACGGTTTCTTTTTGAAACTAACATAACAAAGCATCTTTAATCCACTCTGCAAAGCACACCTTGGTTGAGACGACAGTTCTCCAGATTGTCTTGGATTGTGGCAACTTAATCTACCTCCAAGAATCTTCTCAATTACCTGGACATCATCCACCAGAGTGCCATTTTCTTTGTCAACCTGTATTCTCTATCCTACTGGCCATCGTCCTATACCAGGCAACAGATCCACTGCTATCAGTTCATGAGTTTCGGTCAGTCCTAAAGTTGGTTTCTCGTCCTAGTTTGCTGCTCATGGTGACCAGGAGCTGTAAAAGATGCTAAAGTCCACACCTTCATTCAGCTACCCTCCTTTATGAACTCATTCTGAGTGATCACTGTACCTACACAGATGATGTAACGTCTTGTATGGACTTGGCAGGTCGTCATTGCGAATGAGAACTTGCACCTTTAGCTGCTGCATGAAGAAGAGGCGTTGGGTTTCAGCAGTTGGAGATTTGTGGTTTGCAAAGTGAGAGTCAGCGTTTAGTTGACATGTCGCTACAAAGTGTTTGTGTCGTCTTTGTAAAGAGTTTAGTGTGATCTCAGCTCGGTCTGCCTTCATGATCAGACTGATACGTCTCAGAGGAAGATAGCAGCTGAAGCTCTGATTCTCAATTCATCTCTTCTGAAGACACGCCGCCTCCTCCTCCACCTCCTCCTCCTCCGCCTCCTCCTCATTCAGAGCAGGTTTCATTTCATTTCTATCTGTGGGCTTTGACCAGTAAGCCCTCCCTCTCCGTTGTATTAAGACATACTTTTCTCCTCTCCACTCTATTCCTCTCCTTTTCTTCTGATCTGTCCATCCACGTCCTTCAGCCCTCAGCAGTAATCCTCCAGAGGACGGACAGAGGGAATAAAGACGAGGAAGGAGGAGGAGGAGGACGGTGCAGAGGGTTAAATGGAAGGCTGGCGCTGATTCTCTGATTTACTCATCTGCAGGATGATTATAACTCTTTCTAATCTGAGCTTTGATGGAGAAAACAGGTTTAATTACACCTGTCACACCTGTACTTAGCAACACAAATGCACAAAGTTGCATCCACCAAAATCTTTCACACCGAGCCAAATGAAGTCTGTTTCCCTGCCAGAGATGCCCAGATACTGTACGACCAAACAACCCGCTGACTGGTCATCACACTCAGACTATCGAAGGGGCAACATCATCCATCACAAGATCACACACGACATCAGCGAGGCGTCAGAGAGGTGTCCGGAGAGGCGTCAGAGAGGCGTCAGAGAGGCGTCCGGAGAGGCGGGAAATGATCTGTTCTTCTTTGTATTTTAGAGGCGGCTAAGCAAACAAAAATCTTTTATGAATAAAAGATGCAGAAAAGTCTCTCACCTGTCAAACGAAGGGATGGAGGAGAGGAGGAGGGCAAAAGGTGAAGGACTGATGGAGGGAAGGAAGCGATAAAACTGAAACGTACGACAGATTTTATGACGTTTTTCTCTCTGTGATGAAACAAACACCTGACGTGAACACGGAGCTAAATAAAGAAACAGACTGATTCTATTAATAATCATCAGCCTGATTAAGTCACTAATCCGCTCTGATCTCTGATTAACACACTGAAATGTTTCCTGATGGACAGATAGCTTTAGCACCTCGGTAGGCTGCTGTATTCCCTGTTAGAATACTGCTCACTGCTGGTTCGGAGGTTGAGTTCAGTCACTGAACGTTTACTGTTCCTGATGGACAGTAAAATAACTGCTGCCATCTGTAACACCGGGGGAGTGTTAGTGTTTGTACCACAGGCGTTTTAAACCACCGGGGGGAAGAAGAAGAAGAAGAAGTTTACAGGCCCAGCAGTCAGCAGCTTCTATGGACATAATGGCAGAGGAGAAGAGAGTGAAGAGGACGTTGACGGAGGGGGAAGTGAATGGGTGGAGGAGGTTTGTTGTTTTATCCTGAGAGAGAAGTAGAAATTCAGCAGGGAGCCGACAGACGGGCCAGAGCCTCCATCCTGCCAACACACACACACACACACACACACACACACACACTATAAATAAATCTGAAAACTCTCCTGATTGGATGAAAACATGCAGCATATTAATACACACCTGAGGTGCATCATGTCATGTATCACATGGTGAAGGATGTCCATGCACATGCATGTGTGTAGGTGTACGTGTGTGTGTGTGTGTGTGTGTGTGTGTGTGTGTGTGTGTGTGTGTGTGTGTGTGTGTGTGTTGGCAGAGGCTAGAGGCTGGCAGATGGTCAGATCCGACTCTCTCTCTCCCCTGTGGGTCCCTCATCTCTACACCTCCTTTCAGCTCCACCTCCAGGGGCTTACCCGTCCGTGTTAAGCCCCCACCAGAACACCTCTTGGCTGGGCACAGATCTCCACCACCTCCCCCTCCTGCCTCCTGCCTGGAGCTAAACTTGCTGAACGTTCTTGGATGTAAATCTCGTTTTTTCTCTGTTTGGTTTGTACATGGATTGAAGGATAATGCCGTCTATTAAACTGTGAGGATGTTTCAAATATCATATTTTCATAGACCCATGAGGCATCAGTGTCTTTTCTTTCATTCCTCAAAGATTCGAGTCTCGATGTCGACTTAAAGTTTCATTTTCACAGCTGAGCTCAGAGCTGACGGGGATATTTAGGATTACACCCACAGACAAGCTGCTTTACCCTCACTTTAAACCATCTTATATGATAAAAAGTGTCTTTATTATTTATATATATACAGTTAATTCACCTTGTCTACGCTGGACTGGAACCGAATAACTTTTTTGCCTAGCAAAGCATAACTTTTTACCTGAATTAAACAGTTATCCTCGAGGATTGCCGCTTTAACAGTTAAAAAAAAATATATATAACAAAGTGCTGTGTGAGTGGAAATACTCTGTCACACCTGGGTTATTTCATATTTTACATAAAATTGAAGGATTACACGGCAGCAGGTTCCATTTGTGTCGAGCAGATGAAACTGTGAAGTCGCTAAAAAAATAAAAACATTTTGATGAAGTACTGAAAGTTGGTCCACGCCTCAGCTCTGTGATTTACAGAGTTTCCTGATGGACAGACAGCTCCAGGAATGCTGACGGGGAGCGGAGCTGGTGTTGTGCCAGAACAGGAGCTGAAGCTAATCAGGCTCAGCAGCCTCTACGGACATGACAGAGAGGATGAAAAATACGTGAGTGAATGTAAAAGTAGAACAAAGTCAAAATAAAAGTCTTAGACAAGAAGAGAAAAGGTGTCGAGTAAAGAGAGTTAAAGGGTAAAGGTGACAAAAACAGACGGATGAGGAGAAACATGAAGACAGAGTGGACGGGAAAGGTGACGTGACAAAGAAGATAAAGAGACACTAAGAGGAGAAAACAGAGGATAAAAGAGAGACAGGACCACTTTGATATTCAGCTCGTAAAGTGAGGAGGGGGGTTCAGTCCATCAGCTCAGGGACGCCGACGCACTCGACCAAATCATCCACCTCATCAGTCATTCAAAACACCATCAGTCAGCCAAGAAATCGCCCATCAGACAGACGCACTCACCCACAGCTCACCTCAGACTCGCCAAATAGACTCGTCTGACTGACTGACACGTCTCACCGACTCTCCTCTGATTGGTGGATAAGATGAGTCTGTCAGCCGAATGACAACAAGTCGTCACCGGTGAAAGTTTGAGATTTTCCATCCAGCTAACGTGGCACCTCGCTACCTTCAGACTGTCTAAAACCTGGACGTAGTCTCCGTGACGTCTGTCTAAAACCTGGACATAGTCTTTGTCTCCTGTGAAGCTCAGTGTGGTGGCTTTGGTCGTCTCCATCTTGTCAGTCCTGCCTCCAGCGGCACCTGTTTAATCTAAGAATGAGCAAAGAGGTGGAGTGTTGGCAATAATGCTAATTTGGGTGACTGTGTCTCAGGTGGTAGTGAGGGTCTCTGGTTCGATTCCTGGCTCTTCCAGTCCAGTCAAAGTGTCCTTGAGCAAGATACTGAACCCCAAAGTGCTCCTGACGGCTGCCTCAGCCATCAGTCTATGAAGGTGTGATGGACCAGAGAGCCGCGACGTAAGTACAAGTACCATCCATCCATTACATTCATGTTGACTCACATGAACACATTCACTCACAGTGAACCCAAAGTAAACTTCCTCATGTACTTTTCTCCATCAGTCTCCTCTTTAGTCCAGCCTCTGTATAAATATGAAGGTGTATCAGTGCAGCTGCAGACAGGTTAAGAAGTGAGAGTGAAGATAAATCCACTTTTTAATCCCAAAACTTTAAAAAATAAACTCTGAGCTCTAACTCCTGCTGGTAAACAGCTCCGGATAAGACCAGAATCCAGCACCGCCTCCGGGGCTCTCCTCTGTAGTCCACACTTGTTGCAGATGTTGATTGGTGTTTAATAGCAACTTTGTGTTGCACCACAAATGCAATGCATTGCAGCTAGCGCTATGAGCTAGTCTCAGCGTCTACCTTCCAGTGACCGAGCACAACCTCCAGACCAGCAGTCAGCAGTCTAACGGGGAATACAGCAGCCTCCTGTAGCAACTTTTCTGACTCATGTTCCTCATGTTGTCACAGGTAGTTTGCCTCACCTGCAGTCCAGTTCTCATGCAGTAATATTGATATTAAACTGAAGAAATCAGATTCGTTGTCTGCACTGCAGGCTTGTTTTTACTGTTTAGCCTGAAATTCACCTTCCATTCACCGTCCTGATCAACTGCTGCCACCACTTGTTATCAAGGACATTTAGTCAATAACTGATTTAGTTTTAAACTTTATTTTCTCTGTCTGACATCAAAGCAGATGGATTTATATTCATGATTGTGTCTTTGCGGTGTGATTATTGGTAAACATCATTATGGAATCATCAAACAGAGCCGAGCCTCTTGTTCTGGGTGTTTGTGGCCTTCAGCAGCTTCACTGTTGGTTCATTATGTGTGTGTGTGTCTTAATCTATTGTTTAATTAAAAGATAAACATCGTTACTGCATCATCAATGACCATCAGGTACTACTTTATATATATGTCAGGGCGACCTTGACTTTTATATAATTCTGTGTTTTTTCTTTAAAGCAACATTACGTAGATTATTTAAAACTTCCTTTTCTCTTCTTAGCTTCCTCCGTTAACGTCCTCTTCGCTCTCTTCTCCTCTGCCATTATGTCCACAGAGGCTGCTGAGACTGGTTACACTGCCTGCTACTAACTAACTAACTTTGACTAACTTGGCAGCAGTTTACTTCACTGTCCATCAGGAAACTCTGTAAATCACAGAAAGTTGAGGTGGAGCAGCTCTCACATACACTCAATGGTTTTCATCAATGCTGTTGACCTCCAGAGGACTGCACTGTGACTCTCCACTCATGAGGGTCAATCACCGATCTATTACTCTAACTGACTCTAACTCTATCTATTCAAGCTCTTGTAGTATTGATCAGGATCAATACTAATACATCTTCACTGCTAATACTCAGAGGCTGCTAACGCTCTTTGTGTCATCACTCATGTTCACGACTGAGTGACTGATGAGGCTGAAAGATCCCAATATTTCCAATTCAACTGATCACCCTCATTGATTACTGACTCAGGAGGATTTATGTGACCTACAGTCAGACTGCAGAGGATTCACATGATCACTTTACTGCTGCTTCATTCAGTCCAGGCAGGCTGCAGCTTTACAACCTTAAATGTTACCTGATGGCTCCACCTATGAAGAGACAGTTAACCTTTCATGTGAAGCCATTTTGAACCATTTAAGCTGCAGTACAATGCTCCAACCACCAGGTGGCAGACACCTAAAGTTGTCTATAATTACATTTGAGTATCAGCACAGATTATGAGAGATTCTTTCTCCTCAGAGTCACCTGAGGCGGGCTGAATGATGCCTGGGTGCTGCAACCAGACACCTGTAGCCACACCCACCTGTCAATCAAAGCGTCCACGCTCTTAATCCTGCATAACTTTAAGACTTAATATAATTTGAACAGGTGAGTTGTATAAAAATTCACCCTCGGTACAGTTGTCATGAACGGGGAAATTAGCTATAGAGACCAAAACTGTTTTTTGTACCAGGCTGTAAACATGTTTATTTCTGCTGTGAAGTTGGACATTTTAACATGGGGACTTATGGAGACTGACTCACTTCTGGAGCCAGCCTCAAGTGGACGACAAGAGGAACTGCAGTTTTTGGCACTTCACTTCACAGACACGGAGGTTGCTGCTTGTGTACAACACAATCTGACATATATATTTATATGTACATAATGTAACAAACATTATATCCTGTATATAGACTGAAGAGTTCACGTGTGTTAAACAGTGTGTGCACGCAAACTTCACATGTGAACATCTGATACATACAGGAAATAAAGAACAAACATACAAACAAATAAAAACTCAAACATCCTCAGGAAGCTCTCCTCTAATTCAGTCGCAGTCAGGCGACATTAGAAAGTCGCCATCAGCATTTTTTTTCTCCTTTAAAGCCAATTAGCTCCTAAAATCGTTAAAGTGTGAGCCGAGTCTGAAAGGTCAACGAACGCTAATGAGACAGACAGACAGACAGACAGACAGACAGACAGACAAAAACATTCACTGTGTTTAATTTTTGCCGCTGAATGTGAACAGAACATTGTTTGTGTCTAGACGGCTCACCAACACTCTCATTCATATTCATCATATTCTCTGCTGATAACACGGATTCACAGCTGTATGATTATTATTATTATTATTATTATTATTAACAGTGTTATTATTATAGACGACGTCCCCTGCCAATGGAAATGTCTCATTTTCATGATAATGTCTTTTCTGTGTTTCTATCTGGCCTCTCTGTTTATTACTGCAGCCGATTCTCTGTGGAGGAAGCACTCGTGACTTCTTGTTCGACATTCAGACGAGCGTCGAGACGCGGAGAGATTCATTTTATCAAACAGGACTTTAATTTGAATTTAATTCAGGAGGTCAGGACGAAAGTTTTCATCCAAAGAGATTTAAAGATCTTCATCTCTCTACAGCCGAGTTAATCAAATCAGTAAAGTTCAGAAAACTTCCTTCTCATCTTTGATAAGAGTTTGCACATGTGCAGAACTGATCAGTATAATGTTGTAGCAACACCAGCAGGTGAATCTTTCATAAATCAGTTTTCTCCCGTGAGTTCGACCACGTTGGGTCACAAGTTGGGAAGTCCTCGACTGAAAATACGTCTCAGTCAACCCAGAAAACCGACAATGAAAAGTGTCATTTTACTCCTGCATGGACTGGGAAGTTTTACAAACACCAAACCAGTGTAAGATTCAGAGGAAGCACACGCTACACACGCTACACACGCTACACACGCTACACACGCTAAACACGCTCAACCTAGCAGAGTAAAAACACTGATGTCATGTCCACAGACGAAAGTGATGCTGCATGCGTACATGCATCATCATATTTTGTTCATATGTTTGTTTTTTTGTTGACAGATACAGTAAAGGGTCTGCGTGACTTCCTGTCAGTCACCAGAATTTAACTTCCTCTGCGTTTGCACGTCTGAATATCTAATTGAAATCCTTCATGTGTCTCTGGACGGCTCTTATTTTTTATGAAATCAAACTTAACGGGTGGCGCCGTCTCCACCCTCTTGGTCCAGCAGCAGATTATTCTGAAGCTTCACAGAGCTCATTAGTCGATGTAACAGACTGGATCATACGTATCTTTCTTATTACACTCTGTGCTGACGCTGCAGATCATTTCATCCTACGAAGCAGAAAAACTTTCCTCCTCCTCTGACATGTCACTTTCTACATTCAGACATGCTGTCGAGCAGAACTGTTCGTTAATTTCACTTCTTTATCCCGCTGAACGCGCCGTAACTCCATCTGGTTAAACGTGGCAGAGCTGTAGTGCTAAATGGGATCACATCAGGTCTTATTCCTGACAAATGAAGCTGCAATGACGCCGTAGTTTAACGTCACATGTATCTGATAACACACTCAGATCTCATTTATCTCCGGACTGTTCCTCGTCTGTCGTGTCGGAGTTTAACGCTTTGATTTAGAGCCACATATTTCCTCAGAGCAGACATTCTCCTGTCATCCATCACCTCCGACTCTATCCTCTTCCTCCGTTGACCGCCCGCCCTGCAGAGCTGCAGCAGGTCATGATGGATTTCCACGGAGCGTTTATAGAAATGAACATACAGCGACAGATTTACTGTTCTCTCTGTAGTAAAAGAAAAGGAGGAAACAGGAAGCAGATTTATGTGCCGACATCTTTCTTGTTTGTCTGTTTTAGAGTCCGTGTCCTTGTGGTGTCGTGCTGGGATGCGTCCTCAGCTTCAGGCTGTGGATTAGTCCACTCATCCGTCCCTGTGTGTGTGTGTGTGTGTTGGACAGGTTTCATCTCTCTATCCGAGGTGTCGTCTCAGGTATTATTATTGAGTTTGAACAAAGGCAGGACAATTCTTACAGAGACGATAACAGTGCAACGAAATGAGACAATCGAGTCGGTCCAGAGAGGCGAACGCTTTCCTACAGTTTTATAAAACATTGAAGAGATATTTCACAGTAATACATGCAGCGTTAACTCTTGGGTTAAAGTCTGAACGTCTGTCTAAAGTTAAAAGGCTCCTGAGCTACAGCCACATTCAGTCCTCAGATCACCAACACTGGATCTCCCCCCACTGAAATAACCTGACCTTTAAAGAGTCGAAGTTTTGACCAGTATCATCTCATGGCTTTTACAAGTGGACAAACCAAGAGCAGAAAAGTTTCCCCCAACATGAAACTATCCAACACGCCTCTAAAGGTATCACTGACATTTGTCTGACATTTAATCCAGAGCAACTTTCTAAGAAGAGCAACACAGACAGTGAAGGAATGACATTCAGTCCTCAGATCACCAACACTGGATCTCCACGAGAGGGACAACTTCTTCTCCGAGAATATTCCAGAAAAACTGAAGTGATCGAGCTTCGGAGAGGCAGAGGTTGAAAGGATTGTCTTTAACAATTCAAAGATAAGTGTGTATTAGAGAGGACGGGACACGATGAGAGAATACAAGTGTCACATTCACACTTGCAGATAATGAGAGCGAGGTTAGGCCGATCCATCAGCCTGACAGCTGCTGCTGGAGCCGACTGCATACTCAAACTCTTTAAAAACCTTCAGTTCTCTTTAATATGAAGCTACATCTCCTGATTATTTGACATGTTACCACCTTATAGGGTTGTCATGACAACCATTTAGCAAATAGTCACCTATTCATGAATCCATGAAGGACGAGGCGACAGTCAGGCTAATGTGGAGACCATATGTAGAAAGGCTGGCAACCTCAACAGGAAGTTGTTGAATTCATGGATGTGACAATATCGGTGCAAACTCGACATGAACTGTGGCAGCGTTACCGTTTACACCCTCAGTACAGTTGTCATGAACGGGGAAATTAGTTATAGAGACCAAAACTGTTTTTGGTACCAGGCTGTAAACATGTTCATCAGTCAGACATGGAGGTTGATCGTTGGTTTGTAGGGAGATCAGTACAGAAGAACGTCCACAAAATCCAGGACACATCAGGAGAAATGATCTGGACTGACACTGGACCAGTTCGTGGTCGGAGACCTACAAAAACACTCTCCGTGCTCAGCACTGGTGGGAGCACACAGCAATCGACAGGAATGAGAAAAATAAATTATCCCTGTGAGGAGAGGTTCTGGGTGTACTCACACTCTCATTAATATTTATACAACACAGTGCAGTTATTAATTCACTGGACCTACATGGTTGGATTGTTAGTGAAGAGGAGCCCTGGAGGTTTGAGATTTTTTATTGTGGTGTGTGTGCGTGTGTGTGTGTGTGTGTGTGTGCGTGTGTGTGTGTGTGTGTGTGCGGTCCACTTTCCTTCAGGAAGTAACATCAGCTGACACTCGAAACTGTTGAACTCATCTGAACTTTTGACTGATTGTTACCTCCTGTTGGTCTACACTGACCTGTGATCAGGTGAATGGTGTCTCTGTCATTCGTACGTCTGTTCTCACACTATGTAACTTTGGGCTCCGGGTCGGGAGAAGTACGTAACGCTTTACGGCACTAAGTCACACACCACCAACTATTTCACTGATTTTGGTGAAACTGGATCATATTTTATGGAGAAAATGTTTTCTGGTTTTCCCTCTGATGTCCTCTGGCAGAAGAAGAAGAAGAAGAAGAAGACGTTTTCAGGCCCAGCAGTCAGCAGCTTCTCTGGACATAACGGCAGAGACATAATGACAAGAGTAAATCTGGGACTGACTTTTAGTGGTTGGTGAGAGCTTGGTGAAATAAAAGGCTGAAAGACAGACGCCGAGCTGGGCTGACTGCTGTTGGACTAGTCAGTAATATTAGCTGGCTGCTGTGTCTGCTGTTGGTGACCTTGTTGATGTTTGGCTGTTAGCAAAGTTGTCGACTCGCTAGTTTTTGATCAGAAGTAATGTAAGACATTTTGGAGCAGTACGTTGAATTTAGTGGCATCTAGTGGCGTATTTGGGCAGTGCAACACTCTTTCTTCCTAAGAGGAACCACAGTGGCAGTAAAAGATGTAAAAAACCTGAAACACCACATCTAGTGTCAGTATTTAGTTTGTCTGTTCTGTAGAAACCGGTCGGTTTGACATGGAGTCCAGGGAAGAGGACCCAATATTCTTATTTTCAGGTGATTAAACACTAAAGAAAACATAGTTATGCATATTATATTCTGTAAATAGAGCCCCCTAAATCTGACACATCTGACACACTGGACCTTTAAAGGGTCCAAATATCCAAATCAAGACATTTGGAAGTGAAAAAAGACGTTTGCTCACACAAATACGGTTGAAAAAAGAAGTGCTGTAGCTGCAATAATTTAAAATTTACAACAGGCAGTTTGTAATTTTAATAATCACTTTTGTCTGCTCTGCCAAATAATTGGTTTTAATTTCTATGTTAATACTGAGCGTTTGTTTCCAGCCTGTCTGACTGCTCATGTTGCCGCTCTTCTAACGAGTCCCCAGATCAGCTATAATATCATCGCAGTAAATGGGAATCATGTCCAACGGCACAAAAAATTTACAAAGCGGGTTTCTCAGCAGACTCTCAATCCTCCTCCTCCTCCTTCTCGTATAGAGGAGTGTTTGGGATTTTTCTTGGCAGGTGGAGGACTAAAGCTCTCCTCGTGGAGGAAGAGGCAGGCAGAAGGTGGATAATCAGGATCAGACTCCTCTCTGTGCTGATGAGAGGTGAAAACATGGAGGCAGGAGGCTTGTTAGGAAATCACTGAGTGTGTGTGAGAGAGATTATTCAGATGTATGCCTGCCTTTGGGCCTGAGTGTGTACATGAAAATACACTTATTTTATTGTTTGAGAGAGTGTGTGTGTGTGTGTGTGTGTGTCGTCCTCCCACACTCCACAGATCAGCGGAGAAGTTTCCAGCATCAGACTCTCTCAGTTTATTGATCGATGCCCTCACTCGTCTTTGACTCTCCGATCATCCCCCTTTTCTTTTCCTCTCATCATGCCATCGCACTTTTACTTAGTGAATACTCCTGAAGGGGTTGAGTGACTCAGATTTTTCATTTCTTGCTGGACAAATTTAAAAATTTGGTTCGCTGTGGGACACTCGATCTGCCTGAAATGATTCTTTTGGGGAAAACGTCAGCAAAGGTGATCGATGTTCAGGGCAAATCAGGACTGATGACTGCAGAGCTGTTTTTGGGGAAGTCCAAGTCCAATATCAAATAGAAAATGTCTATTAAAAGCCTTTTTTAGCCTTTACTTTGGTATAAATCTCTATGAACAGACATGTGCGTAGGCGTCTGACCAAGATTTTGGCACCAAAGGAGATTCTGGTTTACGTTTGAAGCCCGAGTAGCCGAATAGTATTGATTGATCATGTTTGAGTGGGCTTTGGTTGCAACAGTCTGGGTGGAGAGCAAAAGAGGTTGAATGTATTGACTAAAATATAATCTCTTTTCATATGCAGATAACTGTTTAGCAGAAATCAGTTTTTCTTGTAATTCTTGCGTTTCAAGTTACTAATCGGACAGTAAAAGACAGCAAAATATGCCATGAAATATAACTTTTACTGTAACATCTTTATTTATACTGAATTTTAATGGAATTTAAACAGAATGAAGTAATATTTTATATTAGAGACTGTTAACTGTACAGCAAAACACCGTAATATTTAATGGCAACCGTAAAAACAATTGTTTGTTATTTTTTTACAGTGCATCAGTGCCAATTTGCCAAGAATGTAAACAGATGTAGTCCAAAACATCTGGGCAACGTTAAGCGTCCCTTAAAGTAGATCACTGACTAATAACTACAGTAATATAGATGAAACTCGCAGTATTGTTCTGTGTTTCTACATTAACCAGACTCAATATTACTGTAAAAATACAATATTTACAATATGATATTGTAATACACTGTACTCTGCAGTTAAATATAGTTAAAAACATCAGGGCATCATTACACTTCTTGTATCCCTCAAAGCTCCAAAATTATGTTTCCAAACTCGTGATTATCCTTCAAACTAACTCACATTGTTGCCATGGAAACAGTTTTAAGGTGGAGCAGCACTGCTGTACAATTCATTAGCATCCCTCCTCACATGATTTGTTAAGGTGGACTGACCGAGTCAAGTTGAGCTCAAAGAGTTTCACGACTCCTCTCAGGGTAAATCATTTCAGACGTTTCACTTTAACTTTGAGTCGTGCTAAAAAGACTTTCACCTTTCCCCATCATGGATGATAAATATTTAGCTGTCTCTCATCCAGGTGAGTCTTGAAGCCGTTATCAACAAACTATAGCCGCCTCACCGCCGCCGCCACCGCCTAAATCTCTCAAAAGCCACAGTGAAGTCTGAACTTCCCAGCATGCTCGAGCTATTGGAAGCAGCACGGCAGCATTACTTCTTTGCAATTCTCTTTCCCGCTGGAGCCCAGATGGAGACAGAGCCCCAAATCAAATACCCGCAATCCCCCGAGAGAGGAGAGAGGAGTCTGGCAGTGTTAGATTAGATGTAGCCGTGTCAATAATACAGCACTCGCATTGGCAGTAGGCAGAAAAATAAATCTGTTCACCTCCTGCAGGTGATAATAATGGTCAATGAAATATTCTTTAATAAAGCATCTCATGACACGTAATCGCATTTTAAGTAAAAGTAGCTAAAAAAGCTCGAACAGAGGCACCAGAAACACTAAAAATACGAAACATCTGCAGTCCGGAGAGGCAGGAAATATACTTAAAGACATTCATTCAAGAGGATAAGAGAGAGCGAGGGGCAGGACCAAAGAAAATGAGAAGCAAAGAATAGAAATAGAGCAATAAATCCAGATAAAGTAATACCCAGGAGGAGGAGGAGGAGGAGGAGGGGAGGTAAAGATAGAAATTAAAAAGGTGGGAGGTGGAGAGACAAGGAAGGACAGCCAAACAGAGGCAAAGGAAAACATTCATTTACTGTTGTATTCATGTGTTAGATAGCGGTGAGACGGAGAGGGTGAAAACTGAGGGCATTCATTTCAGAAATAGAAAACAACATGCTGACAAGGAGAGCTGTGATGGGAGTGAATAATAGGGGGGAGATAAAGAGGGGGGAGGCCAGAGAGCAGGCGGGGAACAGCCAGAGAAAAAGAGGCGAGAGATAATGACGCCGGGATACAAGGACGGAGCAGCGGTTTTATTATTATTATTATTATTTTAAACCTGAAAAAAGAAGTATTGTCTTCATCCTTTTTAATCCACCTCCTCCTCTCTGCTGCTGCATGCTCTTCTTCTGCCCTTCCCTGTTTCATGACCTGTTTGATGGATTAACATTAAATAATCTTACAATTTCATTTTCTTTAAAGGTTATATACACGAATTCACTGCCACTAGATGTCGCTCCAGAGAAACCAAAAGACTCCATTGATAAAAACAGAAAGTTTACAGAGCAGGTTATCATAAAACACTTTGACTGGACAGAAACCAAATAAAACAAATAAAAACCGTCTTTGTTCGTCTTCCCAACAATCAGAACTGCTGTTTGAAATAATGCCAGAATTCAACGAAATAGATGTGAAAATATTCCTGAAATGGCCACAAAATAATCCTTTAAAAAAATGCTTGTTATTGACTGATTGTGTTTCAACATCTGGATCCTGTAGAGATAATTTTGTTGAAGAGTAGGATCTTTGTGTTTAGACAGATGCTGCTCGCCGCCAGACTCCATTGACAAAAACTGTAATTTTATCTCTCAGCTCATTGAAACATCAGCACGTGATCCAAAGTGAACAGAAACAAATCAAAACTCATCAAAATCTTATTAGTCTTTCCACAGTTTCAACAAACAGCGACTCAGATTTCAAAATAATTCATTAACAAATTAGACGAGAAAACAAAAAATATTCATGTTGAGCTGAAATCAGAGACTTTTATTCTGAAAAAAAAGGCTCAAAACGATTAATCAATGAGGAAAATAGCTACAGATTAATTTAAAGTTGATTTCCTATTCTACCACAGTTACATGTGCAGAACTAGTACCATTCTTAAAGTTTGATTAAAATTTCAACAGTCTGACAGTTTGTGACGTAAAGGCGGCTTCAGCTGTTTTTTTATGTCAACACATGATTAGTCTCGTCTCAATCAATATTCCTGCTGATGGGTTATTTCCTAATTAGTGCTCTCACTCGCCAACGAGTCAATAGTGTAAATGTTAACATGTAATGAATGGCCTGACCTCCGACACAGCAGAGTCATGTCGACCATCCTCTGCATGTATCTGACACTTATAACGAGCATCAGTCAATACTGAAGCCACTTCCTCCTCATCCCGTCTCCATTATCAACACGAACAACATCTCACGTGTAAACTCACTAAAACCGCCAAAACACTTCATAAATGTAATGAGCTTGTACTTTGTTTCTTTACAGCTCTTTAAATATTTTCTACCCAACTGAAATGATCAACGGATGAATCGATAATGAAAATAATTGATAGATTTGTTCTTTTGTATTGCATTAAAAATAAGAATGTATATTTTTTCCTACACACAAAAATTAGGGGTGATGTTTTCCTTTCAAATTCAACCTTCAACTTGTGAAATCATTCATTTTTTTGTAAATCTAAATCACTGTAAGAATCCTCTCAAACGTAACGTCATGCTTCACGATCCTCAGAGGCATTTTCTGTCTTTACTTTCCTCATTGCACGGAGAGGTCAGCGGTCAGGACCACCCGGAGAATCAAACCTCTGGTTGGGATTCAGAGTCAGGGATGAATCAGCAGGATGGACTGCACTGAATCACCCATCGCTGAAGGAGGCGCTTCACGGCATCACCCAGCTGCCATGAGCTGTCAACACAACTATCAATGTTTGAGATTTGCAACAGCTTTCATCGACGTTATCCTCTCACTAATGGATGGACATGAATGTGACTTTTTGTCACCTGAATGTCACGATTAGTCTTCATGAAAGAAAGTGTTTTGTAGAGCTTTATCATCAGTTTAGTTAGAACCAAAACGTCAGAGATCCAGAGACTGTAGATCACTGGACTAAGTGACATATTTTATGGATATTTCATGTTATATTCAATGCAGAACAATAACAGCTGATGAAGTGAACAATGAACCCAAACACTGAAACAATAACTGCAGGAAGGTTGCATGAATTTGGAGCAGATTAACACGTATCAGAGATGAGTTTTCTTTTTTATACAATGCTCTGTCTGTATCATGGATTTCTTTCTTTTTAAGAACTCCTTGATTGTTTTTACGACGTACTTTTCAACAAACATCATCCTGTATGGAAGAAGGCTTAAAACTAGAACCTCATGAGGTCAGAAATCAACTGAGAAGTTGACCCATTTCTCCATAAAACTTCAAATAATCTGACTTCTTTGTTGCAGTCAGTGGGCTGCCCCCTGCTGGCCATAAGAAAAATGCAGGTTTAGGACACTTCAGGACTGTGCTGCTTGACTTTAAAATGAGTAACTCTGAAGAGGAGCAATAATACACTGGACACAAAATAAATAAACTCCCACAACACGAATTGTTAATCATGCGTAAAGATTTGATTTGGCTAAATCTGGGGGAACTTTGCATCACATAAGATCAACCCAAGCTGCATGAGTAACACAAATAAATACATTTACATTGAATTATCAAGTTTGTTAATCCAAACAACTCAAGTAGCAGTCGGGTGTTGTGTACCGTGTTGTGCAAAAACATGTAAATGTGTGTCTTGTACGACGATACGCTGATGACGCTGTTGTTTACATCTATGTTTGGTTCATCTGGTGCTGCAGCAAAAACATCTAGATAGACAGACAGATAAATAGATAGACAGATAGACAGATAGATAGATAGATAGATAGATAGATAGATAGATAGATAGATAGAGATAAGAGAGTAAAGGGTGGCAAAGAGAGGGGACAGCAGGGGAGGGATTGTGGGAATAATACTGGTCTGTTCCACTCAATATTTTAACAGATGGCAAACACACACACAAACACACTCACACTGACATTTTGTCTCTCACATGCACGTCCATACACTCACACTGTGCCCACCAAAATAAACACACATAGACTGGCTGGAAAACTGGGCTGAATTTCAAGAGAAGATGGACAGTGTGTGTGTGTGTGTGTGTGTGTGTGTGTGTGTTTGCTTGTGTGTGTGCGTGAGTCTGCTTGAACGTACACGTGTCCAGAAGTGTGTGTGTGCCGTCACGTGGCGTGTCAGCTGGCCCACATATAGAACATGGCTGACTGGACATGACAATGTAAACATCGACTCAACATGCAACTCCCAGTGGACGCGACAGTCTGTTGTGAGTTTTGTCAGCTGACATCGGCTGTCTCTCGCTTTTAAACTGCTTCCTGAACTAAAAATATACTTCTTACTTATTTTGGAGCAGTGTGGCAGGAGAGAAAAACACCAAACACATATTCTGGAGTTTTTGAGAAAGCAACCAGGAGCTCAGTTTCCATCCAAACGTGTCGCAAATTTGAACTGAATTTGGAAATCAGTAGGTGGCACCAATTCTCTAGTGGGAAAACCAGAAGAAGAGGGTGCAACAAAGAGTGCCAGTGGGAGCTCAAGGTGTGAAAAACAAACGTATCAAAAGTTACGTAGGCTACAGGTATGGAACATAACGTAACATCAGGATGATCTTTTCCTAAAGCTAACCAAGTCTTTTTTTGCCTAGATGAAGTCACATTTATGTCTAAAGCTAACCAAAGTGTGACAAAGTGTTTCACTAGTTAACCAACGCAAACTTTATCTTCAGACGTTGCATATTTACTCTTCTTTATTTGGGAGCCCTGCATATTTATTATTATGCTGGAGGGGTACTACAGTGTCATATTTTGAAGTGACCAAGAGAGACCAAGATGTTGCTTCATACCGCGATATGAAGTGCATCATTTTGTATCTTTCTTTGCATCTTGGGAGCCTAAATGGCTCGAAGAGATACATGTCAAATATGTGAATAATTACAACACCTGTGGGGACTCTGAATCCAAAGTGCTTCATGGTATTTTGCATTAGTTTAACTCCTCTGTGACATATTAGCTTAATGAATTCATCAATTTATTTATCAACATGTAGAAAGAGGAGGGATTGATGGTGGAGATGGAAGGAGGTGAAGGTGGGGAGGGAGAGAGAGAGAGAGAGAGAGAGAGAGAGAGAGAGAGAGATACTTGGCAGGCAAAGTGAAACACTTTGACACGTCCTCATGCTCGGTGAGAGGGACGAGGCTGCTACACCAGCAGGCTAATCTACGGTAGATCAACAGATGGCCTCAGATGTGTGTGTGTGTGTGTGTGTGTGTGTGCATGGTTTTTATTTTTGCATGCATGTGTGTCTCAGGGAATGTGTGTGTAAAAGAAATATTAGAAAACAGCAGTCAGCCCAGCACGGCGTCTGTCTTTCACCAACAGGAAACTCTACAAATCAAGTCTGTGTAGCATCATCTTGATTTTAAATTACACAATGGGGCTTTAACAAATAACATGAGCGTCATTAATATCAGTTATACAGAGATAACGCAGCCTCTTTGCTTCATTAGAAGGTAACAGAATCATACACTGAAACTCAGAAAATAAACTTTCACAAGAATTTAATGAGACGACAGGAAACTATACTGTTCAATGCTCGCTGAACACTATTAATACCCATTATATAAAACGACTCCACTTTCTTAGACATCCGGATGGTAATTATTGCCGCTAATTGTCCCGATAATTCACCATCAGCTGATGAGCGAGGCTCAGAAGGTAAAATCTGTCTGTGTGGATGTTTTACTGTCTTCATTTCGCCTCATTTAAAGAAACAATAAACCTCTCGCCACCACATGGATGCTCGTTCCTGCTGCCGTCCAGCTCAAACTACTGATATTCATCTATTCAGTCTGGCTTTTAATGTCGTGTTTTGTTATTTTATGGTTTTGTATTTATACTTATTTATTATCATGCTTCTGTTTTATTTGATCAACATTTTACTGTGTTGATTTTATGGAGTATTTCATAATTTTATTGTTCTTTTTATTGCTTGTATTATCTTTTAATAGCTCTTTTGTTGTTGTTGTTTTGGTGTTCATTAGACTCTGGATCCATTTTAACATCCTGAGTTTTGTCAGGACTTTAATGATTTGTACAAATTAAGTTTGTTTGATTGATTTTCCATACATCCATCATCTTCCGCTTATCCGGGATCACCGTGGCAGCAGGTTAACCCAGGTGTTGTAGACCTCCCTCTCCTGAGCAATGTTTTCCAGCTCTTCCTAGGTGATCCCGAGGCGTTCCCAGGCCAGATGGGATATGTAATCCCTCCAGAAAGTTCTGGAACTGTTCCAGGGTCTCCTTCCAGTTGCACGTGCCTGGAAAACTTCCGAAGGACGGCGTCCAAAGAGGATCCATATCCCACCATGAGTGTTTCAGAAGCGTTTTGCCCTCCAGGCTGTTATACTTTGCTCTTATTTGGTCATGTTTTTCTGTGCTTCTACCATGAGTAAGTAGTTTTAGTAGTTTCTGTGTCTGACTTCTGGCCAGCACGATCTGCTCTGTAATGTTTGACGCATCATCAGTAAAAAATAGAACAGCCGCATATTTTCCACTCGGCAGAGCTGAGAGATACTTCTAAAAACGTGCCATGGTGCATCATACCCTACGGAGGAAACTTATTTCGGCCTCGCGTAAAGCTCATGACCATAGGTGAGGGTTGAAGCGTAGATGGACTGGAAAATCAAGAGCTTTGCCTTCCGGTTTAGCTCCCTCTGAAACACAACATTCCGGTATCCAATCCGCCAGGCCCACAACATTTTACCAACAAGACCCAAAGACACGTAAACTCCTTCGTTTGAGGACCAACTCACTCCCAAATCAGAGGAAGCGTTCCACCGTGACCTCAGACTTTATAGACTTCGACTTGATTGATTTTCACTCACTGAACACGTCACGTACAATAAACAATGCTGGCTTGATATATATGTGTGTTGTCTTCCTGTCATTTAATGAGTTTCTATTTAAAGAAAATGTTAGTGTGAACATGTCAATAAGAATTAATTACTGACAATAACACTTGTGTTTATATGTGAATTATTCCAGTCTGTCTGCGCAGTGTGGGCAAACATTATATTATGGAAAATGACATTAATTACATGTTTTCATGCATATTCATCAAGGTAATTGTAACATTTTGATGGGATTCTGGCTCACAACTCGATTTAGTTCAGTTCTACATTCGAACATGCTTACATTGATTACATTTTGATTAAACTAAATGCAGACATGCAGGCTGGTTAATGAGCTTCACTGTACAGAGCGTTTACACGTTTTTCAAGGCCAGGTTTGTTCTTCACTGTCTGCTTTCTTTATGGTACAAGACGACGAGCTAGCAAGGCGACTGAAAAGTGATGAGTCTTTCAGGTCATGGTGGTTTGTCGAGAGTATAATAAAGAGTTCAATGTAATCATGTGAAGGAAGAGGAGCAGTTTCCTCCCACACAGGCTGCATAAGAAGAATCATTTGTGTGTTGAAGCCTCAATTAATGACCATCTTAAGAAGGAGGGATGCAGCACATTTTCTCATTAGTTTCTAGACATGTATGTATGTGAAGCCATGTTCAAACAACAAAGACAAACCTTAAGTTATGAAGAGGGCTCTTTCTTTCACACTTCGCCAGTAAACTCCATTAGTCTCCGATCAGATAAAATGTTGACACGAGCGAAACCTTCGCTTTCAGCTGCAAGAGACAGACGAGCTGTAACGAACCACCACAGAAACATGGATCTTCCTCTAATGAACGCTGGTCGGTCGGTTGGCCGGAGACGAAAGCACAAAATAAACTGCAGACCAACAAACACTGGACGTTCACACACACACACAGACACACACACACACACACACACACTCACACTGTTGAATGAATAAATTCTGAGTTCAGTGTAATTTAACCGATACATTGACTCATGTTTCACAAACAATGGAAACTGTTTATGAGACCTTGAAACATGGAGAATAAAATTAGTTCATTAAGCGGTGCACACAGTGAACTCACACATTAGTCACTTTTAAGTGGTTACTTTGATCGTCTTGTTGGAAAGAATTGGAAGAAAATGCACTTTCAGCTTGTTGTGATGATGCATTTTATGTTTGTGCAGCTTTAATAACGGGATCGATGTGAAACAGAGCGTCAGCGTGAGGATGAACTCCCGGTACAGAGGAACTAAACATGTCATCGCTGTATCGAGCTCAGAGAGCTGAAAGTTACATGGTAAAACATGATAATATGAAAAAAAAGGACAAAGAAGTCAAATTAAAAGTTGGTAAAACACAAAGAGACTCCAGGAAAGGTCGTGTTGAAGCTAGAAACTAGGCAAAGAGGGACAGAGGGAGGACAGCTTTGATGGCACTGTCCGTACAAACAGCTTATTACGACCTGTATTTACGTTTATTGCTGGGTGGAGACGCGTGGCGGCTGTAGAAATTATGGCGAGGACAAAGGAGTAAGTCAGGTATCGTAGAATAACGAGGGGCAGTGTCCTCGTAGGGAAACTGACTTTCACCCAAGAGACCGCAAAAATCAACGTTAAAGTTATGTACAGTGGGGGAATAATTATCTGATCCGTTGCCGGTTTTGTGATTTTTGCTATATTTGCCCACTTACAAATAAATGAACAGTCTCTAATTTTTAGGTTTCTTTTAACAGTGAGAGACAGAATGTTAAAATATAATATAAAAGTTATACATTGATTTAAATTTATATTGAGGGAAATAAGTATTTGATCCTGTAACAAAACACGACTTAGTGCTTGGTGGAGAAATCCCCTTTTGCAGACGCTCTCCAAATCTCTAAGATTTTGAGGCTGTCGCTTGGCAACTCGAAGCTTCAGCTCTCTCCACAGACTTTCTATGGGAAAATAAAAAAGCTAAGGACGTCAGGGACAAGACTGTCGACCTGCACACGGCTGGACTACAAGAACATCAGCAAGTAGCTTGGTGAGAACTGTACAATTATTTGATAATGGAAAAAGCACAACATTTCAAACAAAATATTTTAACTCCAACCACGACCTTTCCCTCAACCTAACCAAGCTGTGACTGTTCCACAACGTTAACCACATGAAGACGAAGGTCCGGTACAACGGTGCTCTGGTGTTCTGGTGCTGGTACTCGAACAACTGAACGGGACGAATGACAGTTGAAGTACTAATATTAGAGCACTCAGACTTCATTCAGCCCACCTAAGGTCCATCGATGATCCACGTCTTTGCCGATATTTAGATTAGCCGGGAGGCGGAACAGGCAGGACATCCAACATGGGGGCAGCCAGCGTTGGATGTTTTCAGCTTCAACTCTGAAAACCTGTGGGGGACGTCACGGATACGCCGTCCATCCTTTAAACTAGAGGGCTGCATTGGGATTGGGTCCCGCGGAACCCAACTCAAATCTCGCGGGAGCGGGCGGTATGAACTTTGCTGCGGGCGGGAGCGGGCGGCTTAAAAAAAACACTGCGGGATCGGGATGTAGCCTAGCGACAGGATGTCAATAAATGATGTGGAAAGGAAGCTCAAAGAAGGTCTTTACAGCACAAAGACAAAGCAGCAAGGCAAGTTAATAGCCTATAAAATGACGTGTTTTCTCCTGCGGGACGGGAGAAGACACAAAGTCAATGCATTTCTATTATTGTGCAGGCATAAATTCTCAAAGTTTTGCGGGTCATACACATTGCGGGAGCGGGCGGGAGTGTAACACACACGTTGCGGGTGCGGGCGGTAATGGTCAGAAATTCAGCAGGAGCGGGATGAAGAAAACGGTCCCGTGCAGGGCTCTACTTTAAACTGTCACTGATTCAAAGATTTCTCTGAATGGGCGCCTCCAGAAATTACACAAGGTACCTATATGCCACAGTTTGAAAAAACAAAACAAAAAAAACACCAATCTTGAACTGGATCTGCCTACATTTTCTCTTTTCGTAGACGCTTTTCAATATAGATTTAATTTCCACATTTCACTTAAACACATATTGGTTGTTTTATAGTCTGATCAGTAGAATGCTGCATGCCTTTTCATCAGAGAGAAACAAAGAAACACAAAGGAAGGAGGAAGCAGAGGAGTGGGCTGACATATCAACTCATAATAAATTCTGCCGGACAGAAGTGGTGGGATGCTGCAATCAATATCACAAGATTACATCAGCAGAAGCTAATTCTCGTATCACATCCTCCCCTCACTAAATCAACATGAGAGAGACGAAGAAGGCGAGAGCACAACATGATAAACTATGACTGACAGAGACGGTGGGATGTTGCAATCGGCATCAAACCGACGTCAGCTCCATCTCCTCTTCAAATCACATCTCGGTAAATAAACAAATAAATACGGAGAGATGGATGGAGGGGTGGAGCCGGAGAGGAACGTCTGAAATGATGAAATGTGACTGACAAAAGTGGTGGGAGACCGCAATCAGAGATCAGGCCGACAACGCCGCCGCTTCATGTTGCATCTCCACCTGAAGTAAATAAGACAGAGAAGCAGATGGGAGATAGATGGAGGGATAAGGTGGAGGGGGTGGTGATAAATTTGGAGAGATGGAAGTGGTGGGACGCTGTAATCAACATCACAACACATCAAATCCCACACAGGGTCGCTGTGAACGCCGTTACATTTACATATTCAGCCGGTGAACATCACACCGCAAACGACATACATCAGATGAGGCGGTGACATGTCATCATGTCCTATGTGCGCTGTGATGTCATAACTTTGATGGCTTCAGTGGAGGAAATACAAACCAGAGTTATCACACCAGCACGACATGATTGGAGCCTGATTGTAACCGTTTATGAAGTTCAACAAAAACAGAAAGAAATCAACAATCACAAGTTGTTTTCATTTTAAAAAGCACAACTTCCTCTTTAATGTCATACCAAATGTGTATTTATGTGTGGAAAAATCACCACGATGGTCAGTCCTCCATGCCGACACTTCAGCTAACTGTCCCCCCAGAAAACAGCCTCCGTCTGGGCAGTGAGAGCCGGGTCAGTCCCTGTTTACCAATGGTGACGATGTGAGTACACTTCAAGCAACCCACATTGTTCTAACAAACAGTAATGTCAGCAGGCAAACTGGATCATATGTTATACAGAATATATTTGCTGGTTTTCCATAACTGAACTGACTCAGCCCGGGATGCCAGGAGCCAAACCCGGCAAGAAAACCACCTCGGTAGGCTGCTGTGTTCACTGTTAGACTGGACACTGCTGGTTCAGAGGTTCTGTTGCTGTATTCACTGTTAGACTGGACACTGCTGGTTCAGAGGTTCTGTTACTGTATTCACTGTTAGACTGGACACTGCTGGTCTGGAGGTTGTGTTTGGCCACTGGAAGGTAGACGCTGAAACTAGCTCATAGCGCTAGCTGCAGTGCACAGTGATGATATTTTGATTTCAGCTCCTGTTTTAAATTCAGGCCTGATAAATAAGATGTTTTTTTACTGAAGCAGCTGTCTTCATATTTTAAATGTGTTCGATGTTGTATTGTTAATCTGTGTCGGCACGTTTCCAGAGTCTGTTGGCAGCCGAGGCAACAGGTTGTCTCATATCCTCGGTGTTTGTTGTTTAGTGTGATGTGCATTAAGTGCAACACAAACAGCTTCAGTCATCAGGATACAGCTCGTCTTTTAAAGCCAGCAGACCTTGGATTTAACCCTCACTGCTCAAGTCTCTGCCAGCCTACACAAAGACATTGTGTTGAGAGTTTACACTCTGAACACAGAACGATCAGATGCCTCGCACATACTGACTAAAATATTAAAATATCCAGAAAATGCAGATTTTAAGAGGAGCATGTTGATTCAAGTTCATACACCTGAAAGCTGTTAGGTAAGTTACCGTCTCATGAGGTCAGAAAATGCTCCAGGTTTTATGTCATCTGTTGTATTCGGGGGTCTTCGCCTCATAGTCTCTGGGTCGAGCTAAAACAGTGTGAGCGAGAAAGGTGGCATTGACAAGTTTTACCAGAGATATTCATGAAGAAATGTTGTCAGCCTTTTTGGTTTCAGCTGTAATTTGTACATTTTAAAACACCTCAATGAAGAAACAGCTGGTTAGTCAGTCAAACCGTCTAACAGACCAACAAACGCACTGGATGATAACACTTCATGAGTGATCTACGCATGCATGAAGGTGCAGTACCAGCAGGGGGCAATAATGACGGGGGCTGTTTGTTTTCTGTTATTTTATATTTATTATTATCTTGGCAGTCCTGCCTCCACCGGGCAAGGAGGTGGAATAACTTGAGTGCAGAACAGAGTATGTTAAAAACGTGACACTGCCACAGTGGTCCAACAACAACGGGTTGAAATGACTCATGAGCGTGTCTTTCTGATCTACTACCCCTCTGGTTAAGGTCTAATCACTCAACGTGATTGGTTAAAGTTCATAAATTATGTTCAAGAAGGGGTAATTCTGGGACAACTGGTTGTAGATCCGAGTAGTTAGCCTAGGTGGGATTGTAGACCCGGCCATAACTTCCACTCGGTTTGTCGAGATACTCGGATCTCCTCACCAGTCAGCTGATGAGAGGCCATCAGTCCAGTTAACCCAGATTTAACCCTTATTGAAGAAAGATGACCTGGATGAACCTTCAGACTTCAGGAATTCTGATCTTCATTGATAGAAGATAGAAACATTGTTAAGGAAACAACAAAACATTGAGAGCACACTCAACTGTACACTTACTAGTCTCTCAACCCACATACCGACCTACCTGCCTTTCTTTGTACCTTTCTACTCACCTATTCCTCCACTTACTCCTATGCATTCTACCAACTGACCTTTCTTTCAAAGGTATCGAGAAAATCCTGCAACTGGCTCTTAAAGAAACAAACCCAAAGGAAGTCTTTTGGTCTCCACACACAGCCTTTCATACTTCATACTTGTAGCCCATCTATCTGCACACACACCTCATTTTCACCGACTTCCCAGCACAAGAAAAAGGAAGTTCCCAGCGGACTACCCAGAGTGCATCAGTACATTCAACCCAGCGCTCCCCAGACAGCGCTGCGCTCTGATAGGTCCCTGAGGATTACTGACTGCAGGGGTTTTAACCAATAGGAAGAGGCCATTAGCTCAGATGTATAACGAAGCCTGCTCGAAGCAGAACACGCCAGAAGTATCACATTTCTTCCCCGGCAACAAGAAGCGATAATAAGCCTCGCTCTGTGAGAGTTTACTGGGAGCTATACTGGTGGAGCTTCACTGGTTTCTCCCTCGAGCAACTTCAACATTCAGCAGCAACATCTCCAGAGCGAGGCCGGGGAAATCCCGCCTGTCTGCAGAGATACACGAGCTTACAAGGCCTCAGCCTTATCTGCTCCCTCCCTGCTGCTGCTGCTGTTCAAACTCTACAAGAGAGAGGGTGAGGAGGAGGAGGGAGGACAAAGAGTGAAGAAAGGAAGACAGAGAAGGCAACGAGGAAAGAAAGGAAAGGTTTGGGAGCACTCCTCTCCTTACACATCGAGACATGGAAACCAAAGCTGAAGAGGAGAGACGAGAGTGGGATAACACTCACAACAACAAATCATGAAAACTCCAACGTCTGCGTACAGGACAAGAACACAGCAGAGAAGTTACAGACTGTAAATCACGTCGATAAGGAAACAATATCACGTCACTGTGGACAGGTTAATACCTGCACTGAGGATGCATGTTAGCTTCATATTTTACGTTGAGAAAAGAAAGTTTCATAACGTTCAGCAGGGTTAATGTGATAAAGAGAGGAAGAGGAGTACACCTGGAGGACGAAACATCAGATACAGGTGTGCAGGATGCTGTAGACGTCCGATGAAGTTTCTCTGATTGTTTAAGATGTAAGATGCCATCATGTGCAAATCACGCCTCCTGTCTGTCATGTTTCATCGTGACACAAACTCAAACAGAAGCCTTCGGTGGGATTTGAACTCTAATCTCGTGGACCGGTCGGTTTAATTAGATCTGGATCTGAAGTAAATCCTGCTTCTCTTCCTGCTGCTGACTCTGAAACACTGAGCTCATGTTGGCTCGGCTGAGGATGCTCAGTCAGCTCTGTGCTGTATCACCATGAGTCCGGGGGCACGCGGATATTATGCTTTAGTGGACACAAAATGATGGGTAATTTGTTAAAGTTGGACTTCCAGCTTCACTTTCACCTACGGGCTACAATGGGCTGCTTAATGTGTACTGCTGAATAATGTTTCAACACCTTCTGTGTGACTGTACGAACAGAAAAGTCGTCTGGATGAAGGTCTGTGACTAAAACTGCTGCTGTGATGAATTTAGTGCTGATGTACAGAAGTTGAAGGATGTCTCTGTGAGTCACTTAAACACAAGAACATGTGATAAAAGAGACAACGCTTTGTTTGTTCAGTACTGAGCTCTGCAGCCGGCAGCCATAAAATAGTCTGCAATGTGTAATCCTGCCCACCGTCAATGGATGTCCACTAGAAGTGTAAACAGATGCACTTACACCAGAGAAAGAAGAGGCAGCTCAAAAGCCGAGTTGAGTTTTCTTGGTGAGTAATCTGCGTGCATGAAGAAAAACTACACATGGACAACAAAAAAAATTGCCTTACAGCTGAAAATCACGAGAGAGTCACTTCAACACTGAAGTCTTCGAGGGAAACTTTGATATTTTTCATGTTTTTGTGTTGAAGTGAGTTGTACTCGAGATCGGTCATAGACTTGAGACTGGTCTCAAGACCACTTTTTAAAGGCCTCGGTCTCGTCTCGGTCTCAGACAAAGAGGACTCTGGATTTTAGTTCAAGACTGGTCAAGACTACAACTTCAGGGATGTCACTTAATTATCTGATTTATTTTTAAACCGTCTGTGAGGACACATCAGTCAAATCTTCTGGAATAAAATTTGGTTTCCTGAACTGCAAAAACTGTCCGGTCTTGGTCTTGACTTGGTCTCACCCCCTCAAAGTCTTGGTCTTGTCTCTGTCTCTTTAAAAAGTGGTCTTGAGACTGGTCTCAAGAACAATACCATTCTCGACACGATACTACAACACTGCTGAATACCAGACCAGAGCTTTTCTGAAATCAGCACGATGTGTTCAAGTTGTTGCAGCTTTTCGTCTTCAGTGTTGTCTCGTGATTTTCAGTTTGAAGACGATAAGATCTCTAACTGCCCCAACTCGGCTTCATAGCTACCTCTATTCAACATGGTGATTCTTCACTTGGATCCTGTTATACAAGTAAACATGTTGGTGGAACTGTTTGTTCACAAACTGAACTCTCTCCTGGCTTTTGTATATGTTAATTACATTGATGTTGACAGTTGCTGCTGTTATTACACAAGTTCAACAATTATTTGACCATAAATTAAAGTGAATACAAACACCGAAACGTTCAACCTGTCCAACACATGTAGGATTACAGATACAGATCCTAAAAACAGCTGAAATCTTTTATTATTTTGGTCCTCACAAACCTAAAATCCACCTGCTAAACCAACATCAGACAACTAACTTTTGGTAATTCTTAATTCTAGTTGATAAAAGTTTGTTCATTTGTCAAAGTTTGAGACATTTTCCCAACTAAGAGTTCAGAAAATGTCCTTTTAGAAAACATTGAGTCCGTCTTTGGTAATGTTGGCTAACGTCCACTTGAATCTCATCGTCAACACTTCAGGTGCCGCTGCCTTCAGGTTTGATATATTTATTGTGAAACACATGAAGGAAGTTCTGAGTTCCAGGAGTAGATTGTTCCATCATACAAACTTTCAGGGCTGATATGAATTATTTGGAGCGTCTTTTGTTCAGCGTCTCTCTCAGTGGATGAAATAAAAAGAACATGAGTGGAACTAAATGTAAAACTTCAGGTCTGGTCCTTTAAGACCGGCGGCACACCGGCTCAGACGGGCTCAGACGGGCTCAGACGCACACTGACACTCTGAGTTATGGATGAATATGAGTTTTGGCCTCACCGAGGCAGACTTTGAGATATGGTGGATGGTGAGCTGACGGTGTTGTTGTGGATTTCACACTGTTTTGACTGGAGAGTCTGTTACATGACTGACGGACTCGGGTATACTTTAACCAATCTACTGAAAACCTGTAGCTGTTAACACCCAGAAGCTGCTTGTTTTCTTCTTGCCAAACATGTCTTCCTCCTCCACTTCATCCTCCTCCTCCTTCACCGCCGGTCGCCTGACTACAACCTGAACACAGCTCATTAAAGAGAGGATGTCAACAGCCCACAGAGCGGGACTTAATGAAGAACTTGGACATCCTGTATATCATTTTCTCCAGGCTGCTGACTTCACATGCTAATGTGTAAAAAGGTGACATGGAGACTGGTTTAATGGGATATGTATGGTAATGTGTACATATTATTCACTTTATAACTCCATGACCCTTTATCACCATCACAGTGTGGCTGTGGATCACAGACCGGTGGTTTATTTTTTAATAAATCTTCATGGTCGTTAAAACGACATGAATTACCGGTTTCAGATCTGCCTTGTTTGTTTGGTTAGGCAACTAAAACTAGCTGGTTAATGTTGGAGAAAGATGTGGTGTGTGGTTACCACAAAGATGAACCACTAAAAGTCAGTCCCAGATTTACTCTTGTCCGGCGGCTTCTTGCTCGCTCACTCTCTCCTTTTCTCTTCTTAGCTTCCTCCGTCAACGTCCTCTTCACTCTCTTCTCCTCTGCCATTATGTCCATAGAAGCTGCTGACTGCTGGGCCTGAAAACTCCTCCTCCTCCTTCTCCTTCTCCTTCTCCTTCTTCTTCTTTTACTCCTCCTAGGTCCAAAACTCCTGTGGTACAAACACTAACACTCTCCCGGTGCTCTGAGCTCACAGTCCGGGCAGCCCGGCTAACAAACTGAGCTAACGTTAGCTAACAGCAGCTAACAAACTGAGCTAACATTAGCTAACAGCAGCTAACACACTGAGCTAACATGAGCTAACAGCAGCTACAGCTGTCAGCAGTTTACTTCACTGTCCATCAGGAAACTCTGTAAATCACAGAGAGTTGAGGCGGAGCAGCCGGAGGACATCAGAGGGAAAACCAGAAAACATTTTCTCCATAAAATATGATCCAGTTTCACCAAAATCAGTGAAATAGTTGGTGGTGTGTGACTTAGTGCCGTAAAGCGTTACGTACTTCTCCCGACCCGGAGCCCAAAGTTACATAGTGTGAGAACAGACGTACGAATGACAGAGACACCATTCAGTCTGCAGTTTATCGGTCCAACAACATGAACCTGAATGAAACTAATTAAGCTGTTCAACAGTATTTTCTGTCATCTCTGTGGAAATCAAATCCCACCATGACAAATGATGTCTGTCAGTGTACGTCCACTAAAGCATGACGCCAACACGGGCTCATATCCGCTCAGTTATATGAACACAGTCGAGCTAACAATAGTTAGAAAACTCAAGTCACTCATCAGGAGCCACCGCACAGACCAATGAATGAATGAATAAAGACGAACTGACAATAAATAAAAACATGAACAGTCATCTGTGTCCGGGCCTCACTGATTACTGTACAAAAGCACAACTTTAGAACAGCCAAACCCGGCTCCTCTCATCACTAAAATAATGATTTCTAATTTCTTTGTTTTGTGTTTTCTAATCTTCCATAAAGACAAGATTAATTTGACTATGCATGGTTATAGTTCAGTTATATCTTTAGGCACAGAAGCTAACTGAAAGACAAAGATGGCCAGAATCCAGAGATGTTTGAATACTTCAAACTCTGACCCGTCCACCTCCTCCTGGTCACTGCTTTTCTTTTTTTAAATCAGATTATCATCCAGCATCAGCAGAGATCTCATCAGATTTAGATATAAGCAGCGCTTGTTATTCATTACCAAGCAGCAGATCAGGGTCGGGCCTCTGGAAGTCATCTTGGCACAGATGAAGAGTAAAAAATTGGCCTGACGTTTGCAGCACACGTCCTGCCGACGAACAGCGAGGGGGGGGGGGGGGCAGCCATGCCACCGTGATTTTACTGTTATTAAGTTATCCGTGCTATGATCCGTGAAACTGGATCATATTTTATGGAGAAAATGTTTTCTGGGGAATGCTGATGGGGAGAGGAGCTGGTGTCTTGCCAGAACAGGAGCTGTACAATACAGAAAACGAGAGAGTTGCCGAGCTAAAGAGTAAATCTGGGACTGACTTTTAGTGGTTGGTGAGAGCTTGGTGAAATAAAAGGCTGAAAGGCAGACGCCGAGCTGGGCTGACTGCTGTTGGACTAGTCAGTCTAACCTCCACTTCAACTGATCTGATCGTCAGGTGGCTAAAAACATAAAAATAACGCGGGTCAAACGAGATAATTCACTCACTGTGTGAATGGTGTGTGTTATGTGCACTCAAAGGTTGTCGTGGTCATTCAGGAGGATGAAGAGCAGAATCTGAAGAGCTCTTGATATGATCGATTGTCTACGTCACACAAACACACTAAAACACACAAACGTCCTTCACACTGCTGTAAAATGCTAAATACAGCCTGACTGTGTGTGTTTATGTGAATCTGCTGCCAATCAGATGATAAAGAAACGCCAAGAAAGTGAACTTTGGCAGCAGAAGTGTTTATTCTATCGCTAAAAGACACACACACTTTAGAAATGTAATCACTTCTGGCACACATACGTGTTTGAAATGACTTTTTACTGAGCCACATTCATAACTTCCTTTCTGGGTGAAAAAAAAAAACAATCCCACCATCAACAAACTGAACAACAAGGAGGCAAACTGGCACCAAACAGCAGCTCGAAGAAGCTCCTCCACTGTTTTTTTAGCAGCTCTGGCACTTTGGCAGGAAACCAGGCGTCGTTAAGAAAATCTCTGAACTAATTAGACAGACCGCCGAAGAGCCCGACGCTTTATAGAAGCGACTTCAGACGCTGCTGTGGCACGAGATAATGCCGGGCAAAGAAAACCTGAGCCCAAATGAGACTGAAACTCACTCATGTCAACATCTAGAAGGAATATTATTTGGCATTTCTGAAATTCAGCTTAAAACACGAGAATCAACAGAACGGATACATGACGGAGAACGTGTCGAGAATCATCACTGATCTAACTACATTATCTGTCTTGCCAGAATAAATCTTGGAGATTGTTCTTTGTTTTCCCGGTTTGGTGTGAAAGAACTCGACTGGTCTGCACAAACCAGTTCAGTTCATTCAACACGTCCAAAAGCAAACAAAAAGCTCAGGAGAGCAGCTGTTATCAAGTCATGTGATGTTTTATTACTCAGAACTGTAAAGTACTCCGTCAGTCTTACAGTCGTCGAGTTGTTAATCCAACTGATGAATGATGATGAAGACGAGATGATGTCAATGAAAACTTTGATGAAATGTACGTTTTCTTCTCCAGGACCAGAATGTTTGATGGGCATATAGACCAATAACTCAGGTATAGTAGTAATGTAGATTTAGTGATGTGTTGGTATATTAAGATCCACATCCACCTGATCCACAAAAATATATTTATATCTCTGTTCATTATAGCAGCACTTTTGTCTGCACTGAGCACTGCGGTGCTCTTTAAAGGTCTGATCAGCAGAGTGGTGGGAAGATCTCTGCGACATTAACAGACAAAACTCTTCTTTATTATTCAAGAGCAGCAAAACAACTAACTCTTCATTAAAGAAGCCTATTTTTCTCTTTTCACACACAAGTTGACTAAATTTGTTGACACGACTCGACTTAAACTAATTATGAACTCTGTTTTTGTCTAAAGAACATAACTAATACCAACAAAGACTCTCACATCTAAAGACAGTTTGTCCAAAGGACACCGATTTCTCCTCCGACCAGAGCTCCATGTTTACTGCTGTGTAATGAGATACTGCTACCCGATGGTGCTGAAGATGGTGCTCCCGTTGGTTGTTGACACTGTTTATGTGATTGAACGTCACTAGACTAAAAGCCTCTGATAATATTAAACATGTTAAGACGAGAAACAGACAGCTTTCAGAGAGTTTCATGACCACCTTACACCAAACGATCGACATCACGGGAACGTGCTGCAACTCGAGCAAATCATCTGAAAAGTTGGTTGGTTTAAGGTGAGTATAAATCGAAAATAACTGCTGAGATGAACACTGGAGAGAGAGGTTCAGCCCCCAAAAACAGCTCTTCAATCCAGATTTCATACTTGCTGCAAACCAGACAACATGTCCTCAGACTCAGTCCACTGACAGCTGCTGTCACTCTCAGGTTTGTTTGTGACGGCTGAAGTTTACTTTGTAGAATCGTGAATGCGGTTCTGACAGGTCCGACACTGAATGAGATCAGAGCTGGACGGTCTGAACTCACTAATGCTCCTGAGGCTGAAAGGAAGCAAATCTCTGCAGCGATTAATGTGCATGCTTTTCAGACATCATACATAGACACTCTACGAGGCCGCCAGACTCAGCTAAAAGCGTTAAAACTGCAAAAAAGGTGACTAAAGCACGCCGTCTGACACGTCTGGAGTCCATTGTCAGGAAAGTTGCTCTCCTCCCCTTCTCGCCGCTAACAGGAGTCACCTCGGGACGAATGGAGCGGTGGAGCGAGGGGAAGTGGAGGCCGTTTGGGACGCTTTATTTGCTACTCCATCATCAAAACTGGATGTATGTTATTGCTGAAGAAGGGCTAATATAATTGACATACTGTAGCCTGATTTTACAATACAAGTCTGAGCCAAAGTTTTATGCAGAGCCAGCAGAAAATCCACAGCGAGCACACTGAAGTTGCTGACATTAAATAATAACATGACAAGTTTGAAAAGAGCAGAGGCTGTAATGTTAACTGTGCTCACATTCAGGAGCTTATAGGTGCAGGATTAGTATTTATTACATCCAGAGGTGGAAGCACATTCACCATATTACTGAGCTTAAGAATAATTTTGAAGTGTAACATTTAAAACTAATTTATACTTCTATAGCACCACTTTTATTTACTGTGATTTGTCCAACAGATGATATTTAGTGTTTACATAAAAACAACTTACTTCTTAGATTAAAGGTCCAGTGTGTCAGATTTAAGGGGCTCCATTTACAGAATGACAGACATTGGATAGAATACACATAGCTATGTTTTCATGAGTGTTTAATCACCTGAAAATCAGACTTGTTATGTTTTTGTTACCTTACAATGATGCTACGGGTCCTCTTCAACGATGTCCACCATGTTGGGTTGCCATGTTTTTCTACAGTAGCCAAGAACGGACAAACTAAACACTGACTAAACATTAGGGCTTTTGCATTTTTTGTGGCCACTGGAGTTTCTCTTCACACTAGGAACGTGCGGGTGATGCGAGGTGGTTGCAATCAGCAACTACACCGCTAGATGCCACAAAATATCTTCCCTAAATCTTACACACTGGTCGTTTAAACCATTTTGTGAAGTCTGGAAATGATGACATCGATCTTTTCTCAACACATCTTGACTTTTGGACTTTACAACACTGTAGAGTTATTGGAAATATTTGGATCACATCCTCCATCAGCTGTGTCGCTAACACAAATATGACATCCAGTATTATTCCAGAGCTTTTGGATCCCCTGCACAGTTTGTTTAACAAGATATCAATGATATGAGTAGTCATCTAGAGATGCTGTTCTTTTCTTCTTTTTTTGATTCAAGTTTCCTGCACTGCAGAGGATGAAGGCTCCTCTTGGCTTCCTCTTCCTCCCATTGTACTTCCCCCCTCAGAGGTGGATCTGCCTCCACGTGGCAGCTCTGCAGCCAGCAGCCGTGTACCGTAATAGGCTTGTCTGCTCCGCCGCTCCGTCCTGATCAATAAAGTTATAAAGCGACAGAGAGAGACCCGGTGAAGGCGAGCAGCCTGCCAGCAGCCGGCCGTGTCCTCAGTCCCTGACAGGGTGGTAATATGTCTGCTGACCTTGAGTTTATACTGAAAGGAACATCGAGATACTCTATTTCCAAAAGTGTTTTCCTAATCTAACAGCAGCAACATCATGTTTACCTCCATGGGTATATTTACGGTGTTTGGCAGAAACTCTTAGACAGCTCAGTATTCAGAAAGCCAGAGAGAGCCGGGAACTCGAAGTCCTAAAAAAGTCTGTTTACAACACTGACTGAACTTTAAATGAAGACGATGGATTCAAAAGCAGCAGACGTCGGCATCGACATTTTGTTGGAAATGTTTGAAGCAGCATCTTCTGGTTCAACAAGACTGGATTCAAATAATTAATAAATGAAATGGTTTTGTTTTATAGTTCTTTATCTCGCTGTTGTTAGAGTAGTTAGGAAGTTTCCTAAAAGCATATTTTATAATCAGTAAACAGCAGAAGCAAAGTGGATATTGAACACAACATTGTTACCTCTGACATCCCATGAATACATATTAAAATACTGATATCTTCTGTTGTCGTGTTTGTCGAAAAATAGAATACACGACTAATATGTGCACATTAACTTTTATATAAAGGTGTACGACACGCCTGAACTTTCTCCCGTTGTACGAACACAAAGTCAAAATATCTCAAATATGGCTGCAGCCATCTTGCGTTGGTTAGTTTGTTTAGGCTAAATAATAACTTGAATTCATATTACAGCTCTCCATCTCATGAAGGAGAAGAAGAAGTTTTGTTGAGCAGGTTAGGAAGTTGGATTACAGTGACAGGAAGTGACCCGAGGAGAGGTGTGAAACTTAAAAACTTTTCACAGTAAAAGTCCAGTTCAGTTCACACTAGAACAAAATCCATCTGCGGAGTTCCCGCGGTCCCGACATTTAGCAGCAATGAAAGAAGGTTGTTTCTTATATGCACAAGATAATTCAAGCCAAACTTTGTGCCCAGCAGCTCTGCAGGAAGAAGGCAGCTCCTCGGCTAATGATTAGTATTTATAAGAGCGTTTCTCGACTCGCTGCAGAACTCCACAACAAAAACAGCGAGAGGGCGGTGATGGAAAGTATTCAGTATGCAGGCAGCACTTGCAAACTTGAGAGGAACCAGATGGAGAGTTTAATATTCCTTATACAACAGAGAGATGGCTAGACGACTGGGTCAGAACATCTCCAGAACAGCAGCTCTTGTGGGTTGTTAACTAACGTGGTCCAAGGAAGGGAGACCAGACATGACTCTGTCTGGTCAAGGTTCATCTGGGGACCTTTCATAGAAACGGTAGTCCCTGATTTTTTTCTAGAAGGGTTAAATCTGGGGCAACTGGACTTGCTGAAGATCAGTGAAGATGTTTCACCTCTGATCCACGAAGCTTCTTCAGGACGTCAGTCGTCCCACCAAGGTTAAATACCTGGGTTTCCCCACCAGTTAGTCAGAACTGAAGAAGCCTCTTGGATGAGAGGTGAAACATCTTCATGGACCTTCAACCAAGTCTGTTTTAACCTTTCTCCAAGAAAGATGACCTGGACGACTTAGAACCTCCACAGTTACAGTGTTCCCTGATGGCAGTGGCCTTGTTCAGCAGGATAATGCGCCCTGGCACAAAGTAAACATGGTTCACGAATGGTTTGAGGAACACAAAAACAAGTTCAACGTGTTGACTTGACTTCCAGATTCCCCAGATCTCAAGCCAATCTAGAAACAAGTCCGAGGCCTACCTCGAAACTTCCAGGACTTAAAGGATCTGCTGCTAACATCTCGATGAGGTCTCAAGGAGTCCAGGCCTCGATGGATCAGGGCTGTTTTGGCGGCCAAAGATGGACCTACACGATATTAGACAGGTGGTCACAATGTTATGGCTGATCGGTGATGTTTTGGCGATGCGCCTCGGTCCTGATTGCTCCCCCACCCGGCGTCAACGCTCGCCTCTTCTTGTTGTAAACTCTGTTGTTGGTCGGACTCTCGTCCCCGCCTTCACTCTCATTATCGCCTCTCTCATCCTGCGTCCGTCCTCCTTATTATTCCGCTTGTGACCATTAGAGCCTGTTGATCTCATTACTGTAATCCTGATTCAAAGCCCAACACCTGCCATTACTGCGAGCTCTCCGTCTCATTAGGAAACTCCTGTCAGCGCCGCGGTGAATGCTGCGGTGGCAAATTAGCTCTGATAGAAAACTCTTGAATGAGACAGCGGGAAAAGATATGAGTGTGTGTGTGAGGAGAAAATGAAGTGTGTGGGCGATAAAGGTTTGTTGTGTACTGTGTATAAGTGTGTGTGTGTGTGTTATTAGATCTATAGCTACCTAATGGACCTATTTTCTCGTTGGAGTTGCTTCAAACGATTCACTTGGAGAGAGAAACTAATGTGGCTATTAAGGCTGCATTAGCTAAAGTCACTGTCTCTCTCACACACTCTAATTGCGAGTTGTTTCAATTGTTTTCTTCTTCTCTTATGAGTTTGTATAAAAGCTCTCAGCGAGGTCATCCTCGAGCCGATGAAGCACATCACAACCTGCTTCAGATTTATAGGCACTAACCTTTAAAACGCCACTTTAAAATCTGATTGGGAGGGCTGCTACAGTCATCTGTGTCCGGGCCTCACTGATTACTGAACAGAACCACAGCTTCAGAACTTTATTCAAACTGGATCAGATTTTATTCACAATATATTTGCTGCTTTTCCCTCTGATGTCCTCCGACTGCTCAGCTTCAACTCTGTGATTTACACACTTTATGATGGACAGATAGCTTTAGCCTAACCACTAAAGTAGCTCTGAAGTACACTACTCTAAAGTAAAGTACCACTAATGAACTGCTGCTAACTGAATCTGCCCTTAGCAGGCAACAGAACCGGGCTCAGCAGCCGGGCCAGACTGGACCGGGTTCAAGCTCAGGCTCCCTCTGAGACCAACAGGGAATAACGTTACACTACTGAGGTGATTTACAGACTTTATGATGGAAAGATTGCTAAGTAGTGAACCGCTAACTGTGGTTAGCTCGGTCAGCTGTGTAGCTAACTGAACTGACTCAGCCCGGGATGCCAGGAGCCAAACCCGGCAAGAAAACCACCTCGGCAGGCTGCTGTACTCACTGTTAGAATACTGCTGACTGCTGGTCTGGAGGTTGCGTTCGGTCACTGGAAGGTAGACACTGACACTAGCTCTTTGTGCTAGCTGCAGTGCATAGAGTGGTGGTGTAACACGCTTGCTATTAGCTACTGTAAACGGTAATCAATCCCTGTCTGCTTGTTTTTACAGGAAACATTAAAAAGATGACTCTGCCTTTAATGTGAGATTAAAATAAACAATAAGTCATTGCTAAAGGTGTGTCTTGACCTTACAAATGCCTAACTGGAAATAATGCTTTAGCCTCGGCTGATGGGAGTAGATCATGTTTGAAATGGAGGTGAGAGACACAGCAGGTGTGTCTGCAGCGTTTCATTGATTTTCACATCATCTTATCAATTTAACAGATGCATTACGAGTACGGCCTCTTAACAAACAGAGCCTTAATCCTGATGAAACACCTTTAAAGCTGCAACACTCTACGTCTCAATATCTCTCGTTTGTTTGTTCATTTCATACTTCTAATGAATCTCTACTGGAGGAGAAACTAAAGCAGAAAAAAAATATAATTTTCACAATAAATGGCCGAGAAGAAGAGAAATCAATTCAAACCGGCTGCAAACAATGTACTCGGGGCCATTACTTTGAAAGTACGATGCAGTGAACTATGTAAATATAACAGTAATCCATCACACCTGCTCCAGCCGAGTGGAGAGGGGACGTTTTATAACAGTAATGTCTCAGTGTCAAATCTCACAACAACCAATAAGTCCAGTTATTCTTAATGAATCCCTGTGGGGGGATTTGTCTTCCGTCTTCTGCCACAGACTCACCAGGAACGCTGATCTAGTTATCCCTGTTACCCAGCATGCATTTCAGATACCTGAAGCTTTAAAAAGACTTAATGCCCAGCCGTGTAGCTAACTGAACTGACTCAGCCCGGGATGCCAGGAGCCAAACCCGGCAAGAAAACCACCTCGGTAGGCTGCTGTATTCACTGTTAGACTGGACACTGCTGGTTCAGAGGTTCTGTTGCTGTATTCACTGTTAGACTGGACACTGCTGGTTCAGAGGTTCTGTTGCTGTATTCACTGTTAGACTGGACACTGCTGGTTCAGAGGTTCTGTTGCTGTATTCACTGTTAGACTGGACACTGCTGGTTCAGAGGTTCTGTTACTGTATTCACTGTTAGACTGGACACTGCTGGTTCAGAGGTTCTGTTGCTGTATTCACTGTTAGACTGGACACTGCTGGTTCAGAGGTTCTGTTACTGTATTCACTGTTAGACTGGACACTGCTGGTTCAGAGGTTCTGTTACTGTATTCACTGTTAGACTGGACACTGCTGGTTCAGAGGTTCTGTTACTGTATTCACTGTTAGACTGGACACTGCTGGTTCAGAGGTTCTGTTGCTGTATTCACTGTTAGACTGGACACTGCTGGTCTGGAGGTTGTGTTCGGTCACTGGAAGGCAGACGCTGACAATAGCTCATAGTGCTAGCTTCAATGCTTAGCAGTGGTAATGTAATACACACTTGCTATTAGTGACTGTAAACACCAACATCAATATCCACGACAAGTCCCTACTGCTTGCTTTCACAGGAGACTTTGTCACCACTTCATGAAACCAGCGAATCCAAACCTCCACCAATCAGGCCTGATTTGCCACCAACAAATTCAACCAATCAGAAGCTTTGTTCTTTGAACCAAAGCTGTACTCGATTAAAAGCCGCAGTGATCAGCAACGTTAGCTTAGCATTAAATGACTTACTGCCTCTTTAATGGGGCGGGGGGGCCGTCCTCTTCTCTCGGGGCAGGAAACAGTGCTGTCGCTCATCCGGGTTCACCTGTACGTACTCGTGGTGCGCAGGTTTGGCCCTGCGGATGTGCGTTAAAGGTCCAAGAAGTTTGTCATTGGCTCAGCGAGCTGTCCGTCAAATTCTGCCAAGATTCCCTGCAAAGAGAGAGCAAGAGAAAAGGAGGGTAAGTGGTGGTTGTGCGGTGGTTTGTGGGGGTTTGTGTGCTGAACATAATAATGGAAGTTATAAATGCCAAAAACATTCAGTTTAAATTTGTGTTGGAAGAGAAGTCAGATAAAACAGCTGTAGCTTCAGAAGAAAGGTTTTATATTTATGGAAAGTAAAGACACATGTCACAGAATATCAGACTTATATGACTCAAACAGACTGCTGCCTTGAAATTTACCAGTAAAATAGTCTGTAAGTATCGTATGATAGAGAAACTGTCTGATAAAGTCATTGTTCTGCTGCAATCACAAACAGATGTCTGCTGTCTTAACTATTTTCTGCAAACTGCATGAATGAAAACATAAAGACTAAAGACTGAACTTGCTCTCTACTTTACAAATCTAATTTCGTTTTTATTCATGGAAATCATCAGAGCAGACAGAGACATCTTTCACCAGTAAGAGCTCTTTAAAATTAAAATATTTAGTTTGTATGGAGACAAAACGACGAAATAATTCTGATGTCGGGACTCAGAAATGAAAACGTCAAACACAAGTACGCATCTGTTAATCACAGTACCTCCAGTGTTTTAACCAATGAAGATATATGAATACATATGCACTGATAATGATGGTAGCAGCAGCATGTTCAACCTGTGTTAATCAATCATCTGTCCACTCAGAGACGTTGCTGGATGTTTACAAAGAGTTCATGAAGATACAGAACAACAGGCAGCCAGTCCTAACCAATCATCATCCTCTGTGTCCGTGAAGTGAAGCCACAAACTGCAGTTCCTCTTGTCGTCCACTTGAGGCTGGCTCCAGAAGTGAGTCAGTCTCCATAAGTCCCCATGTTAAAATGTCCAACTTCACAGCAGAAATAAACATGTTTACAGCCTGGTACAAAAAACAGTTTTGGTCTCTATAGCTAATTTCCCCGTTCATGACAACTGTACTGAGGGTGAATTTTTATACAACTCACCTGTTCAGATTATATTAAGGCTTAAAGTTATGCAGGATTAAGAGCGTGGACGCTTTGATTGACAGGTGGGTGTCGTTACAGATGGCTTGTTTGAGCAACCAGGCGTCACTGATGACCAATGATTCTAGTCTTTGCCCAATTTTAGATTACACTGTGAACCGGTTACTGTGAAATTCAGAGTAACTAGCAGCTGTTGACAAGTAACTCTACAGTACATTATTTGGTTACTGTAATTTTCTACAGTAACTCGAATTTACTGTAGTTTGTTGATTGAATACACAGTACACTACAGTGAAATGGTTTACAGTAATTTACTGGGCACAAACACAGTAACGCCCAAACCCCACTGGGCGCGTCAGTGCGAGCATTATGCGGCCATTATAGTCAATGTATCCAACCCCACCGGCTCCGCCGCGGTCCGGTTCAGAAGCGTCTCTCCGCTCGGCTCCGCGTGAAATACGCGGCTGTTCTATATTTGACGCTTGACACGAGCAGCCCGCGTCAATTCACACAGAGCCCCTTCGAGCTGACAGGAAGCCAGACACAGGAACAGCATAGAGAAACCGGGGGATTTTCAAAATAAAATACCCCGTGCAAACTGCCGGTCGTAAAAACAGTTAAAAACGAATTAACTACGTAGCATATTTCCACATGTAGAAGAACATAAACCAGGAAAATGACCAAATCTGAGCAAGTAAACAAAGTCTGGCGGGATAAACGCTTCTGAAACGCTCCCGGTTGGTTTGAAGTCGCGTAGAGGACGGACCAAAACCGCGGCGTGTACGCGACGTGCCAGAGATGTGTGCGGTGGGGTTTAGGAGTAAATTACTGTGGATTTCACAGCTGAAATTTACAGTGTAGCTGGGAGGCAGAAGAAGCTGGAATACCAACATAGCAGTGAATTTTGAGCTTCAGAAACCTGTGGGTGACGTCACAGATACGCTGCCCATTCTTTATACTGTCAATGGTCATCGAAAGCTTCGTGTGCAATGAGTGGAACCAATGAAAACCTCTCCAGTTGGAGGTTCCAGTCGCACTAATTGGTGTCAAACTGGAACAATCATGAAAGCACGAAGAAGAAACTGGATTTGAGTTTCATGGACGACTGCTCCATCCTCGAGCATGGGCGCTGTTGGAGGCGCTGGCAGCCTCGCCGTGCACAGTCAGAGTGTTTCCCTGCTGACTGCTCACAATCTGCAGCTACAAAGTTGACCTTGTCTGACACCACCACAGACAGACGGTGTGAAGTTCCCGTCTCTCTCCTTCCTTTACCTGTCTGTGCTGTCTTACACCACGCTCTGTCTCTTTCAGTCAGTAACTTTCAGACTCCTGCAGAGACTTATGGGAGGACGAGTTTGGCCCACTTCCTAAATGTGTTTCCACACTTATAAAAAGATCCTTTGAGACTCAAGTGACAAAGACTAAACAGGTGACTGCAGAAAACTGTCTGGGTTTCTAAGCACATTTTCTGGTTGGGAACTGTCAGCACTTCTGTAAAATAATGCTGCCAGTCCTGCTCCGACTCAAAATCAGCCCAGCTTGGCACCTCTACACCGGTCCCCTCCTCCCATAATGCTTTGTGTCCTGCCCCGCTTTCTACTCGCCCCTCGGGACTCCGGTCATTAAAGGAAAAATCCTCTGAATCTCAAACTAAAAAAATAAAGTTTTATAATTTGCATTCCTGTTTCCTGCGGGGAGCTGTCAGAGGCAGAAAACACACACACGGCACTTCGAGATTTTCCTGCAGCGTGAAGCCGAGAAGGAAGTTTGTAAAATTTCAGCAGCAAGCGTCAAATTTTGGTGTCAGAGACAAAACCAGGAGAGTCTGTCATTTTAAAATCATTCCCACGGTACATAGAGTCCTGATCTTTGTACTGTAGATAGTTTAAGCTGTAGAAATATACATCACAACGTTTATATCTATGATTTTATTTTGGCGGGTTTCCACATCATCACCGTCAGGAAACAGAGGGACTGACCCGGCTCTCACTGCCCAGACGGACGCTGTTTTCTGGGGGAGAGTTCATGTTTAGCTAAACTTCACTGAATCTCTCTGGGCGAGGGTTGAAGAGATTTCTAGCCAGCTAGCTTTGTTAGCATCAGTCACACTTAGCTTACCTCTCTTCAATAGCTAATAAAAAAACAAACTGATACAGGTAGAGACATCTGATTGTATCGTGTGGGATGTGTTTCCTTATGGGTCTTGACTGGTTACAGAGAAGCTGATAATGTGTCAACTCTCCTTTTGTTGTCTTGTATATGATTATTGAGTTTTACTTAGACGTCCATTGATATTTATGCGACCAGCATAAACGCACAGGAGCATTTTATTGAGTTTTATTAGTGTTTGATAAGATGATGGTCTCCAGAGGGAGAAAATTATATGATGGGAACACCTGAATCAAAAACCAACAAACAGAGAGACCAGACAGCACGACCAGGCGGGACGAGTGTGGAGCATAAAAAGATATCGTCACAAACATGTAGGCAAATTATGACTTAAGCAGCACGACACACAAACCAACTGGAATGAAGTCAAAACTGCTCTACAACACTCACAGCAGGCTAAGGTGAGTCAAAGCACACACCACTACCACTCAGCCCTCCTTCAAGATGGCTGCAGAAAAATGGACCATTCAAGTGAAAAGTTAAGAACAAACTCAAATAAGTCTGGAGCCAACATTGTGAAGACATTAATGTCCCAAAGAAACTTTACAAGAAATAAACAATCATGTATCTTTCTGAACTGGAACAGAAATCTTCTTCTTGGTGTCTGGAGTTTCAGAAACATGTTCACTTTGTTCATTTTGTGTTAAAGGGACTAAAAACTATTTAAAAGTGTCTCTGCTCGAGCATGCCTGTTTCCTGGCTGATGTATTTCAACAGTCACTCCCAGATATCGTCCCTCACCAACATGGAAAATCTACAAATGCAACAAATAATAAGCTAAAGAAATATTTCCTGGTCCGATAGTTTCAATGTTAACACGATGCTTTCAAACATTTAAAAATGGAGTCTACCAAATCAACTCCAAACAAAGGCTGCTCTCTCAGGTGTGTCTCAGTGCAGGAACAAAGAGTCAGGTGAGCTTCCCCGCCCCTTTTATAGACTCCACCCCTTCACCTGCTCTTAAAGCTAGACTTCCTGTTAGCCTCCCTTCACATCGATACCTTCAGGGATTTGAACATTTTCTTACCGTCTGAGTTTCTCCAAAGTTTTGAGGACTTTGAAGTAGAAACTGTGGATATGTTGGACGGTGACAGCCAAATGGCCTTCAAATATCTGCTGTTCTTCAGTCAAACCTGGCAACAATTTCTAATACATGCTTATTTTTAACAGCGCTGAATCAACCTGGCAACCTCACACAGCGCTGATACTGCATTGAACAGAAGACATTCCTCTCTCTGTTTATTTGTGTCGTATCTATCTAACCTGCCGTCCTCGTTCCGCCCTGGAAAAAATAACGTCTCCCGCTCTGAATAACGCCTCCTGTCTCCACCGTGCTGCGCCCTTTTCTTTCTTCAAATGGCTCTGAATATCTCCGAGGTCAAACTAACAACAATCCAACCTGGCAACTCCACACTCCTTTCATCAGGCTCCTGAAGGAAATGACCTCCTTCTGCGGCTGATAGTATTTGAAGTGGCGACACAGAAAGCGGTTATTACTTCAACTTGCAAACCTCACTTCGACTTGGCAACCGTGAACCTCGCTGCCTTCTCCAGAATCAAATAACCCACTTTACTCTCCCCTCCCACAGCCTGATGGCTCCATCTGTTTTTCCCAACCTGGCAAACTCACACTGCGTTAATAAAAACCCGAGCTCCTCCATCATGCATCAAATAACATCCTTGTCGGACTATCATCAACACAGTCAAACACCGTACCGTGTGAGCCTGCAGCTCCACTCCAAACTGGCAACAAAAGACTCTTTCTGCAGAGTGTGAAACAAAAGGACACATTTCTGTCACCGCTCTCTGAGAGAGGACCAAAACATCTCAACTATTTCAAAAGACGCAGACACCAACAAGTGTGTGTCTTAGCCTGAGCATGAGCATGAAGGGTCAACAAGGTGGCTAAAGACCGGACCGACCCACCCAAAGAAATGTAGCTACATGTCGCTACATGAGGCCGCATTCAGACACAAATGTTTGTATTTATTTGAGTGGAGGATCGACTGTTTAGTCACAGATTTACACTGACATGAGAGCGAGCGAGCGTCGGCCTCGATAAAGTCGTTAATCAGAGAAATAAAACGTGATTTCCTGATTGTTTCACAGTTCATCACAGCGCCTGGTCCTGTCTGAATGTGGCCTAAGAGCACTACATCCTGTTTGGTCTTGGTCTTAGTCATGACTCAGTCTTGATACATTTTGCTGTAAATAACCAGGCGGGACAACTCTACACAGGTGAAACTAACGACACAGGTGAACCCAATCACAACAGAATCAAAAACAAAGACAGGAAGTAGAAATACAAGACACTACAAAATAAAACACAAAATAAACTTAAACCGTCACAGTAATCTTACACCAGGAAACAGTGTTTAAACTCTGATGTTAATGTCCTGAAGGTAAAGTTATGTATGTTATGAAATATTTGGGCTCCTGACAGTTGTGTGATCTTCCTCTCGTGGTTGAACACTGCAGAAATGATTCATGATGTAAACTCATGGAGAGTCGTGATGGACAGTCAGGCAAACACAGACTTCATTTATCTGATGTCCAAACAGCACAGAGACTAAAGGATTGTGGGTAAAATCCTAAAACACACAGCAGATCTGAGATCAGTTTAACGTTCTGTAAACGTTCAAAATGAGTTTCACAAAGAACTGAACCGTCCTTCTACAGGAGCCTGAGACGGACAAACAACCATGACAGACTGAACGCTAACAGACTGTTTCTGTCAGTACTTTGTCAGTGTTTTCTAACTTCACATCCGGACTGTACCAGTCAAAGTTTGAGGGAACAACAAACACGACGTCTGACATCAACTCAATGTTTCCAGAATAAAACCTGACAGCTCGTTACATCAGTAAAGGAGCGGCGTACGGGGCAACGCAACTTCTGAGACACAACTTCCATAACACAATTTTTCTACCATAACTTCTGTAACATAAGAAGTCAATGTTAACTTTTGGTTGCACGTGGGACACAAACAGTGATCTCCTTTGTCCTGTGTTTGTTTGTTTGTTTGACCCATCCACCCACCCAGCCTCCACCTCATGAGGACTTTCTTGCTACATCACCGAACTTCATCGGCACATCAAAACATCACACCCGACAGAAACTTCCAGACATGTTGCCGTAGTTTACAGTGTTGATCCACTGACGAGGTTGCCTTATTTAGCCGGGTGCATATGTACTTTGCAAAGGTTACTGGGCGCTGTAGTTCTTCCTCTTGTCAACACTCGTCCACGTTCCTTCACTCAGAAAACCGGCCTCAGAGTTTCAGACGGAGGTGACCTGGTTTTTGCTGCCTGGTTGTGGCCGCTGTGAGCTGACGAGGTGTTGGATGTTGGACGAGCGTAGCCTGCAAGATGTTTAAAAAACTCACTGTGTTTCCACGAGACACGAGGAGGAAGTGGAGCAGATTATAACAAGTCTCTGGAGGACGAGGACAGTCGAGTGACCACGACGCAGAAAAAAAGATAAAATATATATATGTTGTTCAAGTACACTGTGTCCTTTGCACCGGCTAAAAATACCTCCGCCCTGGAAACTCGTCAACATTTCAGACTTAAAAATCAAACCTGCAGATCTGGCAACATGGCAACCATCTGTCGACTGGCTTCAGTGCTCAAAGATCTGTCCGGTTTTACTGCGTTGTCCAGGTTTGTCTTCTGATTTCGACCCTCTTTCTTCACTTCGACACCCGTCAGGCTGCAAACAGGCAACAAAGTCCCATCCTGCTTTTAAAGTTATTGACAAAAACCCTTCAAACCTGGCAACCCAGCCACCGCAGGTTCAAAACACCAGCTGTTTAAAATGACTCCAACCTGGCAACTCATATCCACCCTCACCTGTTTCCTGCTGGTATGAAATCCTCTAACCTTTTCACTGGATTAACATCATCCCAAACTGGCAACCCTGTCAGAGCACAGTGTGCTTCAAACAAGCTTCACAGCGACTGAGCCTCCATGTTTCCACTTGTACCACCAAACATGGCAACCGGCCCTGTTTTTCCATTAACCTTTGTACCCGTCAAACATCCTGACAACATCTGCCTCCGCCGGCTTAAAACTCACTCCAACCTGGCAACTTGTGCACCACACTGAACCACTTCACATCTGAAGAGCCCGACACGATGGCGACAGGATTCCCGCCAAATCCACTCTCCTCCTCCGACATGGCAACTCTGCCCTGCTTGTAAACCTCCCTGCAACCTGGCAACCGCAGCAGGTGCAGCGCTCGGTGCTGAGATAAGCTGAGAGACAAACATCCCCGTCCACCCTCCATCCTCCTCCACCTCCCTGAACACTGAGGCCTCTTCAGCTACAACAGCCAAACATCAACAAGACGTAGCAGCCAGCTAATATTACGTTAGCTCAGAAATGGAGTCCGCTAACGCCAACAAATGTCAGATACCCACTAGAACACAGAGTCCAAAGTCAAAGCTAACATTAGCTAACAGCAGCTAACAAACTGAGCTAAGATTAGCTAACAGCAGCTAACAAACTGAGCTAAGATTAGCTAACAACAGCTGACAAACTGAGCTAACATTAGCTAACAACAGCTGACAAACTGAGCTAACATTAACTAACAGCAGCTAACAAACTGAGCTAACATAAGCTAAACGCAGCTAACAAACTGTGCTAACATTAGCCAACAACAGCTGACAAATTGAGCTAACATTAGCTAAAAGCAGCTAACAAACTGAGCTAACATTAGCTAAAAGCAGCTAACAAACTGAGCTAACATAAACTAACATCAGCTAACAAACTGAGCTAACATTAGCTAAAAGCAGCTAACAAACTGAGCTAACATAAACTAACATCAGCTAACAAACTGAGCTAACATCAGCTAACAGCAGCTAACAGCAGCAGACTGTTCAAACATGTTTATCTTTGGTCCGGCTCCAGGCGAACCTTTCCCTCCTGAACACAAAGGTGGGAAACAGAAACAACATGACCCTGAACTGAACACACACACACACACACACACACACACACACACACACACACACACACTGTGACGACAGTATTTTTTTATTTCTGGCCTGAAGCAGCTCATTACATATTTACCAACATGGCTGTCACTTGTTCTCTCATTTTATTTCCTTTCATCTCTGTGTGTCTTTCTCTCTCACACACACACACACACACACACACACACACACACACACACACACAACACAGTCAGCTATATTTGTGAGGACATTTTGCTCAGCACTACGTCACATAACACCAACTATTTCACTCATTTTGGTGAAACCTGGAAACAGGATGTCACAAAGACTAAGCTGTGTGTGTGTGTGTGTGTGTGTGTGTGACTATTCTGGTGCATAGTTAACCTCAAGCACTCATCGTCATGGAAACCTCCAGTTGATTACAGCCCATAATAACCATATGGTCATGCTTTGTGGTAATGGAATGACATTACTGCCATCGATAACCTCGGAGCATGTGTGTGTGTGTGTGTTCCTGTGTGTATCAGCATGTGTGTGTGTGTGTGTGTGTGTGTGTTCCTGTGTGTATCAGCATGTGTGTGTGTGTGTGTGTGTGTTCCTGTGTGTATCAGCATGTGTGTGTGTGTGTGTGTGTTCCTGTGTGTATCAGCATGTGTGTGTGTGTGTGTGTGTGTGTTCCTGTGTGTATCAGCATGTGTGTGTGTGTGTGTGTGTGTGTGTGTGTGTGTGTGTTCCTGTGTGTATCAGCATGTGTGTGTGTGTGTGTGTGTGTGTGTGTTCCTGTGTGTATCAGCATGTGTGTGTGTGTGTGTGTGTGTGTGTGTGTTCCTGTGTGTATCAGCATGTGTGTGTGTGTGTGTGTGTGTGTGTGTTCCTGTGTGTATCAGCATGTGTGTGTGTGTGTGGAGAGGTGTCTGACCCCATCATCACATGAAGACACCTTCATCCTCTGGCTTCTCTCTCTCTCTGTCGCCAATCAATTCTCATCGCCGTGGCGACTATGGGATTCAATTAGAGCCGCCCCGGCACAAAGGCGCCACGTGTGTGTGTGTGTGTGTGTGTGTGCTCTAACAGTGACCTTGAAAATGTATCAGAAAGTGTAATCTGTTTAGAAAGAGTGCTGCTGCTTGAACAGAAGACGAGGAGTGGGAGGACGGAGGAAGAGTAAAGACGCTTTCTTCTTCTTCACAGACAAACAGACGTTCATTTCACCAACCACTAAAAGTCAGTCCCAGATTTACTCTTGTCCGGCGGCTTCTTGCTCGCTCACTCTCTCCTTTTCTCTTCTTAACTTCCTCCGTCAACGTCCTCTTCACTCTCTTCTCCTCTGCCATTATGTCCATAGAAGCTGCTGAGCCCGGTTACATTGCCCGCTCACCCAGCTCTGGTCCAAATCTCCTTTGCTAACAAGCTAATGTTAATCAACATCAACAACTATCTCTTCCCGGTGGTCCAAAACGCCTGCAGTACAAACACTAACAACCCCGGTACTCTGAGCTTACAGTCTCACAAACTGAGCTAACAGCAGCTAACACACTGAGCTAAAATAAGCTAACAGCGGCTAACAAACTGAGCTAACAGCAGCTAATACACTGAGCTAACATTAGCTAACAGCATTAGGTTATGGTGGTAAATTAACGATTAGCTTCTCGCTGTGCGGCTCGGCCGGTCATGATTAGGTGTCGATCCATGTGAGGAAATAAAGACTCAGCAGACCGAAGTTAGTCTGATAATCACAAACACACACACTGAGGTGAAACCGCCTGCTTTTGAAGTCAGACTCGATTTGGTGACGGAGCTAAAAATGGCTTCATGAACGAGGAGAGAGGAGAAACTAAGTGAAACCGTCGTCAGCTGTGAGGAGGAAACAAAGGAGAGAGGATGAAGAGGAGGAGACACTGAACATGGAGGGAAGGAAGAGCTGTAGAGTGAGGAGGAAACGTGAAGCACTCTTCATTTAATTATAATTAAAGTGATGATCAACCATCTGATTGAGGGAAGAAGAAGAATACGACGATGGAGGATAATGATCACAGCAGTCTGTCACGGCCTCCTCCTCTTCTGTCATCACGAGGGAACCTCCAATCAACGTCTGGAGAATCTTTCCTCTCTTTCATCTCTCGGCTCTTTCATCTTTCTTTCTTTTCTTTCCTCGTGTCGGTTCATCTCTTCAAACTGTCGCCTCTCTTTTGTTTCTGTGACTTTGTTCTGTCGTTCTTCATACAGTTCATCCATCTGCAGATGTTTTCTCCACGATCCCTCTCATCCTCCTTTATCTCCAACAGTCTGTCCTTATCCTACAGTTCATTCATACATCAGAGTACACTCACTCACAAAGAAGACGATTATTTTTTGTATTATACGTTGATGATATCGTCCTATTCTCTCATAAAAAATGTGCTAACTTTAATATATTTCAGAGCCGAGATCTGGACATTCTCACTCTTCTTGGGGAAAGTGTTGGACGTTCAGGCTGGCGGGTTACACCGATGTTAGATTGTGGCGTATTTCTGCCGCTTCTGTCGCCTGCCGAGCCCAAAAACGTTGCTGAAAACAACGGTAAACTCTGGTGTTTGAGCCTGAGTCTGCTAGGGTGCATGGCTCTGGATCCCACGAGCGAAGGTGGGATAGGGAGTAGGAGGATAAGCACTCCGGCGTCAGCAGCCTGAATGGTGCCAGTAGTGATACCTCTTCATCCTGGGCGTCCACGTCATTTGGGCACATTTGTGGATTCAAAATTCAAATTTCTTGTTTCATTTTGTTGACATATTGGAATCAAGTTTAGATATCTCTTTTTGTCACTCCATAGATCAGAACATACTGTCAACAGCTGATTTTAGTCGTAAAATGTTGTATTAATCAGGCTCTGAATGGTCTTCAACCTTTTTAACCCAAGGACGGGAGACAAACAGAGCAGGGACCATGCCAAGAGCTGTGCATCTTTAGACATTCATCCAGCTGGAGTGCAAATGCCTCCACTGTTTGTTGTTTAGTTTCTCGACTACCTGCACCGTCACATTCACCATTATTTTGGTGAAAATTGTCAGTTATTATGACAAAAATTGGCGGACCCCCTGCAGTACCTTTGTGGACCCCCTAGGGGTTGTGGACCCCTGGTTGAAGACCCCTGTAGAATCTACGATGATGAATGATGTGTGCAAACCTTCAGAATACAGACAAGAATCAAACTGGAAGGTTTGGTGGATGTGAGTGCTGCTGAAGTGGAGATTTGCTCATTTATAGAAAAACAGACTTTTACTGTAATTCCATACATTTAACAAACACTGTGAAACTTCCTCAGCTGATTACTCACATTAAGACAATTATTTTTGTATTTCTGAAATGTTTAAATATTTAAATGAGGCATTATCTGATGCAACTTTTATTGAAATTTACAGACAAAAGTCGTAAAATTAGTTTTTCTTTCGCGTTTATGGAAAAAAAACAGACCAAAACTTTTATGTTATGATCGTCTGATCCACTCACAGCCCAAACATCAGACAGTCTACTTAGTATGTAGAGCACAGGTAGACCTCAGGTTGCCAGACACAACCATAATCCAGACGTTCATTGAGTTACAGACATTTCAGGTAATTACTTCCAGAGTGATCGGTCTTCATTAGACTGTTACCGAACCTCGAGAGACGAGGAGAGTTTTTACAGGCTGGACTCGTGTCCATCGACCTGAACCCTGAAGAGGAGGGAGAGGAGTCGTCTGCAACCTCAAAGATTCAGTTTTGAGTCTTTGTTACGGGAAACTTTGAGCGACTTAATAACTCAGAAATCCCTTCAGGTGATTTTCCTCCTGTAATTTCATTTTGGCTTCAGTGTTAAAGATTTCCTGAAATCAGAATTTAAATGAACAGATGTTTTTCTTCTCTGCAGACACGTTTTAATAAAAATGCAAACGTGTTGGTGCATTGATCAGAAACTCAGTATGTTATGTTATTCACAGTCGTAGCATGAGTCCGTCTGTCTGCCGTTTAGTGAAATTAGAGCTCGTAATGTTACCGAACATCGAAAGAGAGGGACGGAGAGAGAATACCACAAATTTTACTGTCACCAGACTGTCTGGCTGCTGCCCGACGCTTAATGTCCTGATTTATGATTTTCTTTACAAAGAAAGAGACTTCAGCATGCAAACAGGGATCAACAACATTCAATGGATGGAGAATCTGAGCACGAGGAAACAACTCAGAATCAGAATTTTCATGAATGGTTAACTCATAACAATGAATAAAATGATGTATTTGTATTGTAATTAAATTATATTCTACGTACGCTTCACCACCCGCTGTGCTTAAGGCAAAGCTTTCGATTTTCTGCTCTGTCCACGGTCCAACCTTCACCTACGGTCTAACCAAAGCTGAGATCGCGGATACGAGAGGCTGAGATGAGCTTCTTCCGTAGGGTGTCCCGGCCGTTGAGATAGGGTGAGGAGCTCGGACATCTGGAGGGACGCTTCTCCTTTGTGTCGAAAGGAACCAGCTGAGGTGGTTCAACATCAGATTAGGATGCCCCCTGGGCGCCTTCCTCTGGAGGTCTTCTGTGCACGTCCAACTGGGAGGAGACCCCGGGGCAGACCCAGAACCTGCTGGAGGGACTTCATAGCCCATCTAGCCTGGGAACACCTCGGGATCCTCCAGGAGGAGCTGGAATGTGTCGCTGTGGAGAAGGACGTCTGGAGCGCCCTGCTAAACCTGCTGCCACCATGACCCGACACCAGGAAAGAGGAAGACAATGGATGGATGTTTCCTTGAAGAACCAAAGTTCTTTAGAGCACCAATTGGGGAAACCATTTGCAGCAAAGAACCTTTGGTTAAAAGGTTCTTTGAGGAGCTAAAATGGTTCTTTTGTGGCACCAGAGAACTATTTTTGGTTGGTTATTCCTGCATTCCTAATATAATCATTAAAATACGTGTTGACAAAGGCCAATGTTGTCATCTCCTGTCACGTTAAACTGTAATAAAATGTCACCTGTGGCTTCGGTGGCTGGTTACCGGTCAGTCGTTGAGTCTCTGAGGAAGACAATCAGCCGGTCAGTGAGACGATTATGGAGTCAGTTCATCAATAGAAGTCACTCAGTTTGTAGATGAGTCAGTAGATCAATATTTCATCGTGTCACTCAGATACAGACGGAGAGGTTTTGTCATTGAGAAGCTCGACCATGTGAGGATCCTTTCAGATAGACAAACAGTTACTGTAAGTACTAATTAACTGAGGCACGAGCCGAGCACTCGTCCCTCTGACTGACCTGGAGTGGACCTCTTGGCCATCATTTTCCCTCGTCTACGTTAATCAGATAGAGATTATAAGAGAGGGGGTCACACCGAGAGAGAGAGGGAGGGAGGATGAGGAGGAAGACGAGAAGAAAGCGAGCGATGGATGCTGTGATGGAGGGAAAGAGCTGCTGGTTGGATAATGACATGACAAGAGTCTTTGTAGTGTTCTTCACTGCTGGCTGACAGCCAGTTAGTCGGGTGGAAACACTTCTGCTCATAACTGTGAAGGACTCACATTTACAGTCAAGTAGCTTCTCTCTGCTGCTCGCTCGCTTTTCTACATCCTGCTCTGACATTTCAGAGTTTCAGTTTATTTTTATTTTGTTCTTATGGTTTTATATTTGTTTATGTTTGATTCTCCATGCCTTCTGTTTGTCTACCTGAGATATTAAATCATCCGTGGCTCTAATTTATTCATGATTTGTTAACTCACGTCCTCTTCCTCTTCCTCTTCCTCCAGCCTCCATCTGACACGTTCAACATTCACAGAAACATGAAACTATGTAAAGAAATAATAGAAAAAGATCCAATCTTGTTCATTAAAGTAGATATTACACTGCTAATTGTGTTCTGTCATAATCCAACAGAGAACGACGGGCAATAAAAGAACCTGTTATTACACAGTGGAAGAAATATCACATTAACAGTGCTTTAAATGAGTCATTTCATCATTTAAGTCTTTAATTTAAGCCTTAATTAGTTTGAGCGTTTCAGTCTATTAAAGCGGCGGCTGATAAGGAGTGTTTCAGTGGCGCAGAGGGATTCAGGGTCACTCCTCCATCATGATGTTTGTTCAAACTGTTTGGCTCAGACTGTTTCTGCAGAAGGAACATGACTGAACACGAAGCTCTTAAAATTCACTGCAGCAGCAGCACAAAGAGCTTCCAGTACGGCGGCAGAGAAAATGACACAGAGACGAGTAGTTGTTCTAATTTAGAAAGAAAATGAGGTGAGCAAGTTTTATGAGTTGAAACATAAAAGTGAGGAAGGAGCTGGAGAGGCTGCTGCAGACTGAAATGTACCCGAGCGACTGACTGAAGGCGAACACAAAGAGAAGACTGTCCTCGATGGAACGCCGTCCACGCCTGCTGCCATCGCTCAGGTTTCTTTGAAGCACAGCACTGATTCTTCCAGAACATCCAGGTAGTTTCACTTCATTTAACAACGCTGAACAGCGAAACACTCAGCAGTGTGGTCATTTGTTAAAAAAGCCTAAAATAACCGAAGTTTTACAGACGTTTTCTTGACCAGCTGACCTGCAAAATGTGGCTTTTGTCTCTCAGAAGCAAATACAAACCCAGTACAGCACAAATTGGACCGGGTACCGTTAAGCAGCACCTGCTGGAGCAGACTGCACAGATTCTAGACAAACATCATGGAACCTATTTAACAATGTACTTATTCATGGTAGAAGCAATCAACAAAATCTGACCAATTGAGTGTGGAGGAAAATTCTGACTTGTGACTTGACGCTCAATGTCCTCGACCATAACAGTGGTAAATCAGACAATGCTCACGGTACATGAATCTCTTTTGTAGCTGCCATTTGCAGCAGTGACAAACCAAACAACAAAACAAAAGTAGTTTCATTGGTTCAGTGACCAAAGTTTGATCATCTCTGATCCTCAAACAAAAAAAAAAAGGTAGAAAGACTTCATTTTCCATTCAAATATCATGTTGGACACTGAACCTGGTTGGTTTTATAGAAAGAATCTTCTCTGTCACTCATCCTCTACAGCTCACATTACCTGTGGTGGACCCCAAGGTTCAATTTTATTTTCTATTAACATGCTTGGCCATATCATCGAATGTTACAACGTCTCTACGCAGATGACACACAGGTATACGTCCCTGTGAGATCTGGAGACCCGACAAGCCCAGCTGCTGTTTAGTGATGTGGACTGTTGGATGGCACAACGTTTCCTTCAACTCAACGACTCAAAATCATATTGTTCAGTCCTCCAAACCACATCAGCTCCATTCAAAGTGACCTTGCTCCCTACTCTGCTTGCGTGAAGCCCACTGCCCAAAATTTAGGAGTAATATTTGATTCAAATCAAATCCAACCAATCAAACCAATCCTCTCACACCCTGAGCTGGAACTTTAACCGGCTTATCTATCTATGCTGCTTTTAAACACCACCACCACACCTGTCATGTTTTTCAGTCTTAACGCCCAACGCTGATTTATTTAACACGTGTAAATATTGCACAAATCACTGTGGACTAAGAACATAGCTTACGTTTTGAGGCCAGATTACATTTAGCTCTTTATGTATGCATGAATTGTAAATTTAAAAGGAACAAAACATAAAGCCACATTTTACATTTTCATAAGAGTCGTGCTGCAGGTTTCATGAAGACAGTTGTAAACATTAAATATGGAGGACGACAAGTGATGTTTTCAGTCCATCACTGAGTGAACAGTTTTCTCATTATGACACACATCCATGATAACATCGAATGACTGAAGACTCAAACCGTGAAGCTTTATTACCATCTGAGGATGCACTAATTGTGACGTGACTCAAGAGATCAAACAGCAATCCCCCAAACGAGTGACGAGTCGATGTCTAACAGCAGCGTACAGCAGCACTAAAGACTGTCTTCACCTGGATGTGACCTCCAAAACCAGCATGAACCCAGAGGAAATCCCATCATGTGTTTCCAAAAGAAACTCATCTGCATTTTAATTAAACTGCACCAGTCCAGTGAAAGACCTGCAGTGATCGATGGAGCTGCAGTCAAACAGCCGGAGACAACAGCGTCGTCCAGCTGAAGCTCTGCTACACCTCCAGGGTGGAGGGTGGAGAGGAACGCAGTGTTAACACAGCTCCTTATGGTACTCCCCGAGGAACCTTACCACTGCTCAAACATCCTGAAATGACGTTTATTTGCATGTAGATCTGGACATGATGTCCCATCATAAAGACTCTAACACAGGTGTGAACAGGCTCAAAGTTATTTTACTGGCTACACAACCAACCAAGTTCAAACTCAAGAAGACTGAAAGCTGTCACGTCATGGAGGATTTGGGGTTATTTGAGCTACCAAAGTCAAATGTATCAGCGCTGCAGCAGTAAAGCCTGAAGATTAAACGAATAATTAATCCTAAATTAAAGGTAAAGCGAGGACGCTGAACTGCAGAGTGAGAATTCAAATGGAATATGTTCAGTACGTGGGCGCGAAGTTGTCCCAAACATAACAAATAACATTAATTGAACAAACCCTCCCTCTCAGGCTGCAGACGGTGAGTCCCACAGCTCGCTTCGTACGGAGCTAAATGAGGTCTGACTCTCGTGGAAATTAATCAGGCAGTGTTTGTGCTTGCAGGGCAGCGATAAGGCAGAAAATTACCAGTTTCTCACGTCCTCGCTGTTTGTTTAGGCCGCTGTTTTTCACAGTGTCGAGCTGAGTGACAGCAGTGTGAGTGTGTCGCGCTCACACATCGCTCAGGATGTGCAGAGCTGCTTATTTAGCTCCTATCAGATGAGTGTTAAGGTCACTCTGACACCGAGGGCGTGTGTTTAAAATCTTTGATACCTCTCTGACAGGTCGATTAGGTGAAGTTTATCACTCCATGTCTCCATGTTTGCTGCAGTCGAGCGGTAATTACATCTCTACACTTGATTTAAATGTTTGTAATCTGAAATGTGTTCCACAATCTAGAACTACAAATATCCCACGAAGCAATGTGCTGATGCGAGATGGGAAAATTACGAGTGTTAAGTGACGGGGAAGCTAACACTGGTGCAAAATGATCGTCACTCCAGCCTTGATCACCTTGCTTTAAAAAAAATGAACTAGTTTGCATGAATTTCTTCTTTTTTTAATGAGTTTCAGTCGATGGATGAATTTTTCCAAACAGGTGTTCAACTTTCAGCTGCTTTCAGCATCATTTCTTCTGTTTTCTTCAGCGGTGCACAAACGTCGCTCCACGGGAAAGTGAAAATGAACCTTAAGATCCGTCTGAAGTTTAAAAATATTTGACGTTATAGGTGATTATTGGGAAACACTGATGATATCTGGTCATGACTGAGGTCTTGAAATAAAATCCAGAGTCCTCTTTGTCCGAGAGACAAGTAAAGATTCCAAGACTGGACAGAGACTTTCAAAAAATGGTCTTGAAGACCGATCTCGAGGACTACAACAAAGGTTATATTCGGGTTCTTCGTTACACCTGTGTTGTCAGATCCACTTCATGACTCATGTTGTATACATCGACACACTCTTTACCATCATTACAGAGGCTGCAGCAGAGCAGACTAATATTTATTGATCCTGGTTATCGATCCTGCACTTTGTGTTACGGCTTGTTGCTTATATCATAACTGCCTGTTCGTTTAATTATCTCACAGACTTACTTTACACTGAAACGAACCCCTAACAAACTCTCACTACTCAATGCAGTTTAGTCTGAACAATACATCAGAAAAGAATGATTTAGTTTAATTAATCAACAGGACTGTGATGTAAGAGTAAAATCTGTGCACACTGTAAGTGGAGTCGATGTGTTAATGTGTGTGTTGGTTGGGTGTGCAGCCTCGTGGCCGTGAGGTGGATGTGTCTGGAGTTCATTAAAGATGCATCGTGGAGGGCGACACTCAGCACTTCTCCATGATTGTATTGATTTCCTGAGCAGGCGGCTCAGATTAATATCTGATGGTATTAATGCTCGTTAAATATTTAATGACGGCTATCACTTAACACCTGAAAGGAGGCAGATACACACTGACCAATGGAGACACTCGGGCACTCGTGTGGATCTAATTTTAGTCTCGGTACTATATCTGAAGGGAATCACCCTTTATGTGCGCTAATCGAAGAATGCTGGAAACACGGCAGGTGTAAACTTCACGGTTTGTTTCTAAGCCTTGAGTCTAACATTATGACTGTCACCATCTTGGTTTTTTGGTCTATTTTCCTCTAAATGGCACCATAATTTACTAAATGAGCATCATGCTGTGCGGAAGAAGATTTGAAACTAGAGACTGAGACAATAAACTCATGAGGAAACTGTTTACTGAGCCAGTAAATCAACTGAGGAGTCTCATAAGACTCAAGACAATCTGGATCTTACTGTTGCAGCCGATGGAGCTGCTCCCTGCTGGCTGTTAGAAAGAATGCAGCTTTAAGACACTTCCATGTCGGCTTCACTTCACAGACCAGGCCCACTAATTATGTACTGTTAACGAACTGCCAACAGTCATTGAAATATTTCACTCAGAACCACAAATGTCACCCTCATGGTAGCACTACAGGAAATGTCTAAAGTGGTGGACCGACCAACCAACCAACCAACCAACAAACCAACCAACCATCCAACCAACCATCCATCCAACCAACCAACCAACCAACCAACCATCCAACCAACAAACCAACCAACCATCCATCCAACCAACCAACCAACCAACCAACCAACAAACCAACCAACAAACCATCCATCCAACCAACCAACCAACCAACCAACCAACAAACCATCCAACCATCCAACCAACCAACCATCCATCCAACCAACCAACCAACCAACAAACCAACAAACCATCCATCCAACCATCCATCCAACAAACCAACCAACAAACCATCCATCCAACCAACCAACCAACCAACAAACCAACAAACCATCCAACCATCCAACAAACCATCCAACCAACCAACCAACCAACCAACCATCCATCCAACCATCCAACCAACCAACCAACCATCCAACCATCCATCCAACCAACAACCAATCAATCAACCAACCAACCAACCAAACAACCAACCAACCATCCAACCAACCAACCAACCAACCAACCATCCAACAACCAACCAACCAACCAACCAACCAACCAACAAACCATCCAACCAACCAACCAACCAACCATCCAACCAACCAACCAACCAACCAACCATCCAACATCCATCCAACCAACAACCAACCAACCAACCAACCAACCAACCATCCAACCAACAAACAACCAACCAACCATCCAACCAACAAACCATCCATCCAACCAACCAACCAACCAACCAACCATCCAACCAACAAACAACATCAACCTCTCTTCTCGGCCCAGAAGATTTTTCATGTCAAAGATACTCGACCTCGTCAAGAACCATCTCTAAATAAAGTTCAAATGTAGATAACACATTGTCCTACAGACTACAGCTTCAGAGTTTACTTTGACTCTTCACGTCATAGTTTCAAACAAACGATGTTCTACCTTCCATTTTCCAGCCTCCATCAGCTCAGATTGTTTTCACTGTAAATGTGTAGGTGGGATTTTTCTCCTCTGCTCGGCTCCGTCTCATTTTTCTGACCACTTAATGCTGCAACAACGAGCCGCCAGCAGAAGTCACATTTCTGTAACCTTTCTTTTATCTGGGGGAAGTCTGCAGCTCTAACCGCGAGGCATCTCCTCGATGGATCCTGACAGCGTTATATTCTCTGTGCCGGGCTGCTCCGAGTGCTCTTAGACATTTATCATCCCCCAATCCACACACAGCGATCCGGAGACACTTGTCACAGCTGGAAACACACTTATTGTTCCTGCGGTGGCTGTCGCCTGTACGACGACAGAGTGCATCAGCCGCGAGGCCGCAAGTGATGCTGACGGTTACCTGAGCCGCTTCTCTAAATCCAAAACAACAAAATAAAAGCATCATTCCCCAAATGAAAAGGTGTCTGAGAAAACGGCTGCACATGCTGGTGGGACAACTTATTTCAAAGTCGAACATCCTGTCAGAGGTCTGAAATAACATCCCACATGAAGAACATCACTTCATTTAATCAAGCTCTCAAGGTATCACTGTTTTCACATAACCAATCAACATAATCCTCCGCGGTGCTTTCTTCTGCAGGAAATGTTCAACGGAGGAAGTGATGCGGAACAAAAACAACCTGATCGTGTTTCTCCAACATCAGCATCAGCAGCAGGGACTCTCCTGTCTGAGAGGGGAAGACGCCAGAGGCAACAACAAGACTCCAGACTGAGGACGGGTGAGGAAGCTCAGACAGATTTACAGGAAATCTGTTGATTAATGTTAATTCATGAAGGTGAAACTATGAAACTATAAAAACCTCATCTTATTGTACATATAAAACAGTTTTGACCCCAAAAGAATAAATGAATAAATCTTACACACTACAGCAGTTTTTTCCCCCAAAATAACCTTTGATTTATCGACTATATTTATCGACTCACATCAACGCCTCTGCAGTTTAATCAGTGTTTAGATCGAACAGGTTTAAACTGTGATCCAGTTCCAAAGTTTTAAAAAATAACTTTTTACGGTAGTTTTCTGTTTTGTTTTTTTCATTTCACATTTTCTGTAAATTAACAACCAAACAGTTTTTGTTTTTTTTTAAATCATGTGGCATTAATATAAAACAACAGTTTTCTCATTTTATTATATTATTTTTACGGTATTTTTTCTTCTTTCTTAAATTACATGCTAAAATATGTAACAATTTACATGAATGTGTACCTTCACATTCAAATTCTGCAACCTAATTTACAACTTACAGTTTTTACAGTAGTTTTCTGTTAAAAATAAATAAATTACAACTCTCTATAAAATTACAGACATTATCTGTAAACTTCCAAACAATCTTTTAACCTTTTAAGTATCCTGCCAATAATGACAAATTACAGTTATTTCTCATTTTTATACAGAAAATTTACATTATTTATACAGTATTTCTCTGCTTTCTTGAATTACATACAAATTTATGTAAAACAACAGTAAATATTTGTAATTAAATATGTGGCTCATTATATAGATGTTTATGTCCATGCTGATAATTGAACGTTTTATTTATACATTTTAACCCTGTAACCTAATTTAACTAAAAACTTTGAATTGTGATTTTTTAAGTTCGTGGTTTTTCCTGCTGAATTTCACAGTCATTCACATTTTCACACTGTAAAAGCTACACAGCCATTAGAGACATTTTGTGCAGCTGAAAGTGTTTGTGTTTAAATCTGCAGATTTTGACTCTCAGTAAGAAACCAGAAGGTTTCTTTAAGTAATAACTGGTGACGTCTTCTGTTCTGTTGCTAGCTAACAGCTGTGCAAAGCCTTCATACAAAACACAGTCAGACTTTCTGCAACTTAAAAGCATGAAAACTGTCTATCAACAGACGTCTGACTGCACTGAATCAAACTTCTGAACAGTTTTACCTGATGTGCTGACTGTATGTTTCATTAGCATTCAGTCTATAACGAGCTGTAGGCTCGTTGACTAATTAGACACAAACACAAACTCTGCATGACAAATGAAAAAGGAACTACTTTTTGTGAATTCATCTGCAGTTATGACACCTGAGTGAAGATCTTCTGCTGCTCACAAACAAACACACACACACACACACACACACACACACACAAACACACACACATGCACACGCACGCACACACACACAGGAAATGCTGATATTTTCTGAGACTGTGCAGTGTCACGCTCACAGCTTAATTAATCCTCTCTTTTGACACAGTGCATTTGGCTCACCCAATGGGTGATCACACACACACACACACACACACACACACGAACACACACAGACATGAACACACACATGTAGAGCAGATGGTGGCTCTCCTGGATACTTAGCATGCTATCGCTGCTTCGGTTTCAAAACACAGACATTAAAGATGCTCAAGATAATAACTCAGCTACTGATGAGACACTTCAGATAGGACACACATACATGTGGACATGTATCTGCACACACACACACACACACACACACATTAATCATTCCAGTTGGTCCCTAATTAAGAGTGCTTGTTCAGCTTCACAGGGACTGGGCAGCTGCTAGTTTCAACACTGTAACCAGGTGTGTGTTTCTGTGTGTGTGTGTGTGTGTGTTTCGTGTGTGTGTGTGTGTGTGTGTGCGTGTGTGTGTGTGTGTGTGTGTGTGTGTGTGTGTGTTTCGTGTGTGTTTGTGTGTGTGTGTGTGTGTGTGTTTGGTGTGTGTGTGTGTGTGTGTGTGTGTGTGTGTTTCTTTTGTGTATGTGTGTGTGTGTGTGTGTGTATAAAGTCTTTCCTCTTTTAGCCACAACTTAAAACAAAATGCAGAATTTTACATTTGAATGCTGAAAAACAGAAAACAGACGGTTAGCAGAGCGGCCATGTTGGACGATGTCCCACAGGAACACACTCTTTCTCTTCTTAGCTTCCTCCGTCAACGTCCTCTTCGCTTTCTTCTCCTCTGCCATTATGTGCATAGAAGCTGCTGACTGCTGGGCCTGAAAACTTCTTCCTCTTCCTCTTCTTCTTCCCGGTGGTCCAAACCTCCTGTGGTACAAACACTAACACTCCCCCGGTGCTCTGAGCTCACAGTCCGGGCAGCCCAGCTAACAAACTGAGCTAACATGAGCTAACAGCAGCTAACAAACTGAGCTAACATGAGCTAACAGCAGCTACAGCTGTCAGCAGTTTACTTCACTGTCCATCAGGAAACTCTGTAAATCACAGAGAGTTGAGGCGGAGCAGCCGGAGGACATCAGAGGGAAAACCAGAAAACATTTTCTCCATAAAATATGATCCAGTTTCACCAAAATCAGTGAAATAGTTGGTGGTGTGTGACTTAGTGCCGTAAAGCGTTACGTACTTCTCCCGACCCGGAGCCCAAAGTTACATAGTGTGAGAACAGACGTACGAATGACAGAGACACCATTCACCTGATCACAGGTCAGAGTAGATCAACAGGAGTTAGTTTATCAGAGAAAAGTTACAAAATGTTGCTTCAACTTTCCAACAAATAAAGAAGTGTCAGATGTGACCTCTTCACGGAGCAGACTGGATGTTCCTCAGCTAATGATTTTTCACTTAATGAGCTTTTTTTGTTGTTTTTCCAAAGTCAATATACATTACAGCTCTTTGGAAATAAACTTTCATTTGTTCATTATAATTCACAGCCGCTGTCTGGCCGTGTTCATTTCCACAGCTATTTAGGTCTGTTTCTTTTAATTGATCATTCTGCAGCCAATTTGGGGCGGCTGACTTTGGTAGTTAATTTTAAAAGTCATTTCAAAGCGCTGCTTTTAGCTGTTCTTCGTCTTGGAGGCAATTTAGGCCCGCTGATGGTGGAGAGTCTATTTAGTGACGCTGCCGCTGATTAATTGAGCAGAACGAAGACGGCAGGAGTGAGACTGTATCTGAGAGGTTTTACAGGATGAAACAAAAACACGAGACAGAGCTGAGCACAGGAGGCTGCTTCATGTGTGTGTCAGTGTCACGTGTATTTTATAACCTGTAATTATTATTATTATTATTATTATTATTATTGTTGTTATTATTATATAGCTGTGGCGTTACACAAAACATGTGACACGGTTTCACGTCCCGTTTCTTGTTTCAAGAAAAGTTTTTAATATTTTTGAGTTTTCAGGAATTATTTTGGTCGTCTAAACTAAACTACGTTCACTCTCCAGCTAATGGAGGTGGTGCTGATGGAGGGTGGCGGTGTCTTCACAGTAACTTGTTTCCAGTAAAGTGTTCTCTCCCTCTGCAGACACTTTTAAGACCAAACTTAAGACCCACGTTTTCTCAGGCCCTTGAGCGTCCTTTAGCTTTATGTCCCAGTTTTATATTTTCAATCTGTTCCTTTATTTATCTGAGCAGGAGACAGTTTAACACTGTTGTCAGAGTCGCTGTGACTCAATCTGGGGGGCTCCACCCTGGTCGGGTATCAGCCAGACTTCCTGGGTGGACTGGATCCATTTACCCGGTGCAGACCTTGACCCTGATTCGACGGCTCGACGGCGTCGTATTTCGTTCTTTAACTGCATCGCAGCTTCATTAATAGTTAAAGGTTTTGGCTCTTGTTACTGATGCACAACCTATATAGAGCTACACACACACACACACACACACACAGTGTGAATAATTAAATAACACACAGTATGTTTGACAGCTTCATTAAAGGAGTTTGCCAGCTTAGATTGTATCGGGCTCGCTGGAGGCGGCGCAGGCGTGAAGCCTCAGCTCTGCTGCGCGGAGACAAAAATGCAAAGAAGATGAGAAGATACGGGGTCTATACGTCCCACGATGCACTTGTGCTGCTGAATTATAGAGCTAATTTAACAGCGTCACATAATGTACGGATCTACTGTCATTATCATCACGGCTGTGTCATCCGTGCAAACTAACCGAGGCCGACCCAGAAGTGTGACCTCGTGAACATGACATTAAATATTAGTGTTTTATGTATAATTAATCTCTCTCTAACAAAAAATACGACTTTATTCTGAGTTTACACATTTATCATGGTTTTGCCGTAAATTATGACTATATAAAGAAACTGTTGTTTTTACGGTAAAAAACTGTTTTACCGTAATAAATACGGTAAAACTTCTGATATTACGGTAAATGGACGTTAGTACTGTTAATTTCATGTTTGGCGTTTCAAGGTTGGTGAGTTTATTTCCACATTTTTAAAATGTGTAGATTTTACGATGAAAAACAGTAAAATACCGTAAAATATGATATTAAATATTACAGTGTTTTACTGTATAATTATCAGTCTCTAATATAAAATACTTTATTCTGTATAAATTATCTTAAAATGCTGTATAAATAAAGGTTTCATACTATGACTGTTTTACTGTATACATATTTTACGGTCTTTTACTGTGTTTTTTTGTTAGACTGTTTCATTAATATGACAAGGAGGATTGTGGGAGTTTTACTCATAGCTGAGGAGGTGATGATCTCTACTTCAAAAAAAAAAAAACATAGTTTCATTATCACAACTTTTTTCTGCTTTTATCAGGACGATGCTGCTCGATGATTCGCCGACATTAAGTTTAATTTCATACAAACATCTCAGAATAAAAAAGTTTCACCCTGATTGAAGTGTGTCTGTCTCTGTGAGGGCATACATGCACGCTTCATTTACCAACTTCTGGGGTCAGGTTAAACTTTTGACCTTTAATTATTGGCCCTCATTCACAGCAAATTATATAATTATGCTCATGTTAAAGATGCTTCTTTAGCTCCAGGTTTAGATAAAAAAACAAATTATATAAGAAAAAGAGAAAGTACAGACGCTGCAGCTCCCTCAGGGTCAGAGGCCGAGACTCAGAACAGATCTCCGTCCTCTCACATCCCTCCGGTGGGTGGAGGAGGAGGCTCGTCCTTGGCTTTCTTTGTGTTTAATATGTAGAAGCCGTCTCCCACGCCGCGTATAACTCATCCAGACAGATTTATGACTTCTGGTTCGCCCGAGGACGCTCGGCACGGAGAGAAAAACAAAGATCAAAAATTTAGCTGAGACATAAAATATGAATATATTTAACCTAATGGCACACAGAGAGGCAGAGGATGGAAATGAAATGTGAGTTAAACTAATCAAATATAAAAGTAATTACAGCGATAAATTAATAAGTCATGAAGTCATTAATTCAAGTTAAAAACTTCTTTTCTGCTACAGTTTCTTGGATGTGTTTGCAGACTGTTTGAAGACGTCACACTCGACTCACGATGAACACACATTTACAACATTATTTGTGTTTTAATAAATTCAGTTTGTCTGTTTTTACCTCCTGAAGAACCATGACATCACTGAAAGGTCTGTGCTTTCAGGTGACATAACAAAGTTAAGTCAAAGCTGTGTGTTAGAGCAATGTTGTTCTTGCAGTGTTACAGTCTGTTCTCATATAATACAATACAGACGTACGAGCTGCCCTTGAACACCTCTACCCGGCTTTTATCTACTCCTGTGTGACCCAGCCGTGACAGGCAACAACCAAGTGTTCAGAGTGACAAAGCCTCTGTACGGAGGGCGGACGGCTCTCAGAAAACGTTCACCAGTTCATGTTTTCTAAACCGAACTGCAACCCTTTCACAACGTTAACTACTGTCGATCAAAGCGTCCACGCTCTTAATCCTGCATAACTTTAAGCCTTAATATAATCTGAACAGGTGAGTTGTATAAAAATTCACCCTCAGTACAGTTGTCATGAACGGGGAAATTAGCTATAGAGACCAAAACTGTTTTTTGTACCAGGCTGTAAACATGTTTATTTCTGCTGTGAAGTTGGACATTTTAACATGGGGACTTATGGAGACTGACTCACTTCTGGAGCCAGCCTCAAGTGGACGACAAGAGGAACTACAGCTTCACAGACACGGAGGTTTTTAAGGCGATCACGTTTTGATTTATAGTTTCATATTCAGGGTGTTTGTTGTCGCCGTCTTTGATCGTGTAACTGTGAATTTTCCCGCCTCAGTAAACTGAATTTTCAGAGATGCAGATAGATGTGATTGTTCTTCTGCAGAGCTGCTATCGATTGTTCTTCCTGGTACAGACGTCCATATTAGCGGAGAGAAGGCTACACAGTGTGACCTATTTACAGCTGCTATAATTATACACACACACACACACGTGGAGATCTTATACACACATGCAAACACACAGCGGGAGGGGAAACACACACACACAGCAGAGGTATGTAATCAAACACACATGCAGAGAAACAAACAAACTGCAAATTAACAGCTGACGAGGTCAAATTACACACACTCAAATTATACACTAATCTATGTTGTCTGTACACTGATACACACTGTACACACTAATGCACCTCATCCGAGTGCTGCACTGCATCATGGATGTGCAGAACACTTGATTCTGATTGGCTGTTTGAGTTGTTACCGTGCAAACGTCTGTTTTATGCAGAAATATTAAATCCAGTTAAACGATCAGACGGAGGGTGGAGCTCAGTGATCGGTGTTTCAGAGTCCTTCAGCTCTTTGTTTTGGTTTTTAAAAGCCAAACTTCACCGTTCACGTCACCCGTCGATCCGTGGACGTTTGTTCTGACGTGTCGAGCTCGGCATTAAGATCCTGACTGGATCTGACTGAGAGTCCGAGGACACGCCGAGGTGGACGAGACGTCGTCTATGATGGCGGAGGCTGCCATGCAAAGTGCCAACTGCTCATCTGAAAAAATACGGAGCTTCCTATCCAAAGCGCTCACAATTCCCCTCCTCCAGGACGTTTCGACTGAAGTAGGGGAGCCGGGAACTGAACCAGCAACCCTCTGATTAGCAGATGACCCGCTGTACCACCTGAGCCTTCTTCTACAGAAGAAGTGAAAGTCATTTTTCACGACCGCTCACCTTATCTGTCAAAGACAAGAGCGATGTAAGTCACATTATTAACAATAAAAACACATCATGAATACATGAGATGCAGACCTGCTGCAACACCTGTTGAACAGGTACGTCTTCAGCTACACTGTGATGTCTCGACTCGACCACTTCAGGCAATAAAGCAAGTCAACAGACCGTTTCCACAGCGGCCATTTTGACAGGAAATAGTATTGAATTGAATTGAACCAGTGGGGTCGCCCCCTGCTGGCCATTAGAAAGAATGCAGGTTTAGGTTACTTCACATCGGGTTCACTTTTCTAGACTTTTCCCAGCTCCGTCCACTGAAAGCTAAACTCCACAGTACTCCACCTGCCCAGTGTGCGAACTGGACACCCACAGCAATGATTTAATTTTAAATCTACAGTAAAAAAAATCTGATTTTTCTGTTTTATGGTAACAGAAACGTCTTTTCTCTTCAGGTCATCTCTTAATGTGAAATAAAGTTTCTACATTTGACTTTCTGCTCTAAAGTAAACACAGACACTTGGAAACAGTCGACTGGCGTCCTGTCCTGATGAACACAAAATAAAAAACACCTTTACCGTTGATTCGTGTAAAAGTTTTAGATGACACGATATCCGGCTCGTACAGCGTGTGAACACGTGGTCGAGTCACAGGAAGTTCAACAGCTGCTCGAGGGAGCATCAAACATCAGATTAGATATGCGTCTGTCCTCGAGTTATGGAGGATTTCCTGCTTCGAGGAGAAGAAGAGGAGGTGGAAGATGAAAGGAGGACTGAGGAGGTGTGTCACCTTTATTTTCCGCCTGTCTTCAGGGTGACAGAACAACAGAGATGAACTCTGACCTTTCGTGGTCTGAATCATTTGCATGGCAGAGAAGAGAGAAGCATGAATCATCAGCAGGAGGCTCGACTCCGACCTCTGCTCCTCACTCTGCTGACTCACATCGAGGACGGCTGGGTTTCATTTGAACATCTGAGAGGCTTCTGAACAACCTCCTGCTTCAAATACAGTACATGTGCTGTACGTCAGAGCTCCTCTCTATAAGACCTGTATTCATACGTGATGCAGATACAAATCTTCTGTGGATCAGGAGGAGCTGCAGATGATTCCTTCAGAGCTGCAGCATCACTTTGAGTCGACATACGATCGTGTGACTGATAGGGATTGCCGAGCTGGCACCAGCAGTGTCGCAGCGTTCCCCTGAGAGTCCGTCAGCTCTGCATACCTAATTTACATCTTGAGATACAGTGAGGGTGAAACCGAGCTGAGGAGAGTATTTATTCACCTCTGAATCCCGAGGCCAGCTCGAAATGAAAGCTGTATCTCTGCAACTACAAAGTCTACGTGAATATCTTGGTATCCTGATTAAATGGTGAGAATTCTGCAGATGTGTGAGCACTGTGGACTTTTAAAGGGATGTCCCTCTTAAAACACTCAAAGCATGTGGAAACACAAATCTCGTGATTCAGAATTACATATCGTATGAGGAGGTGATGGGATCGAGTCAAACAACAACCAGTCACCCCTTTAAAAACTGGCTGGTCAGACGTCAAACAGAAACCAACAAAAAAATGACCAAAGTGAGCAAAGTCTGGTGGTCAAACAGCTTCTGAAACGCTCCTGCTGGGATGTGAAGTCACGTGGAGAACAGACTAAAACTACGTCACGACACCTCACCATCCCGTGCCCGGTCACATCACGGCAGAACCACAGAGCGTTCAAATATCTCCGATTTCCACTTTAATGTGACAACCAGCAGATATTACACAGAAGAGAATCAAGACCTTCCATTTATTTTGCACTTTCTGAATAAAGTCGACTCGTCTGGTCCAGAAAATCAAGTCAGGAGAGCGACCGACACCTCTTTGTGTTTTCTGCTCCTGAGCAGATTTCTGGGACAAAGTCCTGAAACTCGTCAACTCACTGTGTTCATATGCTGAAAGAGAAGTTCAACAACTCATCTACACGAGGCATTCTGTAGGTTCAGCCACATGTGCTAACATCGTTTGATTTATTTCAGTTAGTTCAACTTTAATCTTGAAATATGAAGTTTTTTGGTGAAATGCTAAATGCACTTTAGTCTAAACATTTGGTTTATTCTCTGAATGTAAAATAAAAACAAACATTTCTACTTTGATTCATATTTTTCTGACGCCTGTCCATGCCGCAGACCCAGTGAAAGAAAATGTCGAGAAATTAAAACATTAAAATCAAATCTTCACACAAACAGGACCAAACAAATCACAAATCACAAAACATAAAGATCGAAATCTGAATAACGTCCACCGAGCTCGGCTGACAGGACGTCACGTTCGACATCATGAGTCAGCGTGTGGAGTGGACTGAAGGTCCGTGATCACTGACGAGAGAACACAACACGGAGACACACCGCAGAGTGTGTTTATTCCTGGATCATCCTCGAGCAAGAGGAACACACTGACTCATCACACACACCACACACACACCACACACACACACACTGTGGTGTGTGTGTGTGGTGTGTGTGTGTGTGCATGTGTGTGAAGAAGATCTAGAAACAGATGGAGATGAAAGAAGCAAAGATGTTGTTGATATCTGTGTTTCTCTCTGCATGGTAGAGTCTGAACTTCATCTGTAGATGCTGCTGCCTGATGGGTCGGAGGTCACGGACGTTCAGTGTTGGTTTTGGGCCTTGCCCCTCACGTGCAAAATCCGGAAATTCATTCAGACATTCTTAAACTGTTGGTGAACCTCGTCCCATCCGCGCCCGATCATGATACTAAAGCCTAAATATGAGTTTTTTGGCTTTTGTAACAGAGCTGTGGTGTCCCTGACTTGGACTTGAATAAGTCATAAATCAGATGATAGATTTCAAAAAGACACCAAAGACTCGTGCACATACGTGATATGTATTTATATGTGTCGTATGTACGTTAACCCTCTGGGCTACAGTAGACGTGAACGTTGCTGCAGTTTGCTGAGAACTTCCTCTTTAATTTGACACCAAATATGTGACATTTGTAGCTTTCTAAACTGAGTTTCAACACTTGAAATTGTCCAGTTTGTATGTGGAAAAGTCACGGCGATGGTCAGTCCTCCCTGACGACTCTTCGGCGAACACTCCCCCAGAAAACTCCCTCTGTTTACTGATGGTGATTATGTAATGAAATTAAATTTCTAGCAATCCACATTGTTCTAACTAATATACAACAGTACCAACAAAAACTTATATGATATAGGATCTTTCACAATATGTGGAAAAGCCAGTCGACCCAGTCAGTCCTCCTCACCGACTCTTCGGTGAACACTCCCCCAGAAAACAGCCTCCGTGTGGGCAGTGAGAGCCGGGTAAATCCCTCTGTTTACTGATGGTGATGATGTGAGGGTGAACTCACAATGTCTTCGTCTCTTTCCACTCTGCCCGGTGGGTCAGGATCTCCCTCACAACACAATCTGACAGCTTCTAGAAGATTGGAAACCCGGGGACGCTTTGTGGACGTTTACAGAGGAAACCGGGTGGAAACCCGCCAAAATAAAATCATAGATATCAACGTGAGGATCTATATTTCTGGTTCTGTTGTGGTGACAACTTAAACTATCTACAACACAAAGATCAGGACTTCAGACCTCAGAGCACTGTGGGGTGGAGAGGGTTAACAGGTTCATGTCGTGTTTCAGCACTGAAAAGCATACGCTGTGTGTGTGTGTGCGTGTGTGTGTGTGTGTGTGTGTGTGTGTGTGTGCGTGTGTGTGTGTGTGTGTGTGTGTACACAGCTCTCCTATCTCTCCAAGCAGTAATTGTCTCATAATTATTATTCATCATAGACTCTTTGATCGTGGAACTCTCTACTGATATTAATAATATCATCTACTGGAGGGAGAGAGACGAAGAAGAAAGAGGGAATAAATCAAACAATAACTTGAAAGACAGAAGCTCGCAGAAAGTTTTCAAAAGAGGAAGAGAGGCGAGATAAAGTGAAGTTTCGTGTGAGCGTGACAGTGAAACGACAGCACCGTGCATCATGGGAAAGTTAGTACAAACAGAACAGACCTGAGCAGGTGAATCTGAGCCGTGTGTTAATTTTAGGAGAGCTAAATATAGCCGTCATATTTGGCATTTAAATGTTTCTTCATTGATTCTCTCCAGAAGAGACAAAGTGTACCGACATTTTGGTGAGTGATAACTTTGGACCTCGTGTGCGTACGTTCACTCAATCCAATAAAACCTCCCAGAGAGCAGCAGCAGAGAGTGGGGGACTCGGATGTAAAGCTGCAGAGTTAAAGGTCAAGACAAAGAAATAGAGCCGGAGATTCAGATATGGGAGGAAGTCAAAGGTCGGCTATTTCTTGTTCTATTAGAATACACTGCAGATAAAGATTACAAGTCCATCGTCCACATGATAAATGGCCGCGATCGCACGCCGATGCACGGATCTGAATCACAGTAAAGAGACAGTTTTGTGGTCTGTGATTTGGTCCTCGGAGAGCGAACGCAACCCTGAGGAATATACCGCCACGTCTCCTGGTGCTGGGACGATTCATCAGATATTTGCAGCTCGACATCGGAGCTCACCGCTTCAATTATCGATTCAGATGTTCAACCTGAGGACGGGGACGACGTCGGACTGTTTCGTAACACAGCGTGTTCTCCAGAGACGCTGTGATAAGAACCCGGAGGACACCGCTGGTTTACCGTTCCATCGTCCCGTTTGGAAATCAGAAGCAGATTTAAACTTGAGTGAGTTCTCCTGGGATGGAGCTGCCAGAAAAAAATGAAAACTGTTGTATGAGCTCCAAAAATTTCATCTACAGGGAACCAGAGAGAAAGTTAAAGTCTCCATGAAGTCAAACCTGATGATGTTTTCGTCACAGATGTCACCGATACTCCAGTATCTGGACCAACGATGATACAAAGTCATGTTTGCAGTGTTTTCAGGCATACTTCCTGGAGACTTCCTCTGTTGCCTTTAACATTCTGTGGCCTGATTTCCACGTGGGTCTGCAACAATGCTTAGGTAGGTGGTACGTTTCAAAGTAACATCCAGGCTTCCCAGCAGAACATCAACCAAAGCATCACGCCAGCTCACCCTCTTCCCATTATGCATCCCGGTGCCATGATCTCCAGGTAAGCGACGCTCTGATGCTCGCACTGTTGGCGCTTTTGGCAGTTGTCCGGGGTCAGCATGGGCAACCATGACTGGTCTGCGGCTACGTAGCCTCATAACGCAACAAACCTTTCTATCAGAACCAGAATGAACTTCTTCAGCAGTTTGACCTACAGTAGCTCGTCCGTTGGGTCGGACCACGCGGGACAGCCTTCGCTACCCACATCCATGGACCCCTTTTGACCACTGCAGACTGGAAACACCCAACAACAGCTGCAGTTCTGGAGATGTTCTGACTCAGTCGTCGAACCATCGCGGTTTGGTTCTTGTCAAAGTTGCTCAATCCTGACACTTATTTTGCTTCTAACACGTCAACTTTGAGGACGAGATGTTCGCCTGCTGTTAGAAATAAAAAGTACTTATCATATCAAACATTAAAGTCTGAATTATCTATGAAACTCTCAGAGAGTTCTGTCATTATAGCCGATATTCAATTAACGAGGAGGTGTTTCAAACTGTTTGGGTCGTTTAATCTGTAATAACACATCAGATTTATGAGAGATGATTAGATACTTTTTTAAAATAACACACTCACGTCGAGTCGAAGCTCTTTACACCTCGACATTTTGTTCAGCTGACTGAACCCCAATAAACATTAAGTTGAACTTAAACACTCGAGCACCACGATCGGCTCACGCTCCACCGTCGATTTGTTCCAGTTCGTACTAAAACCAAGTGTGTTTTTTAAAGTGTGTAACATCAGCGGAGGTTCACTCCCACTGAAGGTCGACGTGCAGCGAGCGCCGCCGATAAATGGACAAACCAAATGATGGAGAAAATTGAAAAGGATCTGAAGTATCCAATGACTGATTCTCCGGGAGGACGCTATCGCCTTTCTTCACACACACTTCACACACTCAGGCTGTGATTGGCTGAGAGCGGACCTCCTTCATCTTCCTGTTCTGCGCTAATCAGATGGAGATTAAACACACACACACACACACACACACACACACACACACAGTTAACCAGCACCCACCCCGGTCTATTCTCAGCAGATATAACACACAGGAGATTTTCAGGCTGCCTGCAGAGGCTAAAAAAGACAAAGAGGGCCGAGTCGAGATGTTTGTGTAATCACGTTCGTCCTCTCGGTTGCTGCATAGCAAACACATTATGAAGCGGCACGGTGGGACAGACTGAAGACACCGAGAGGGACACGAGTCAGACGATCAGTATCTCACCTTCATGAGGTTAGAAGCAAGCAGCAACCTCCAAGCCAAAGACTGCAGTATAGACCTGTGGGTGACGGAGACGTCCAGGTTCCTCTCGAGATTTCTGGTGTTCCTCCAAAAATGATGCATCCTACACTTCCCACAATGCACCTTGATCCCTTCATCTGTCTGAAAAACGCCGACATCTTTTAGCTTGTGACTCAGGCCTTCTGTAACGAATGTTATTTTTTCTCACTTCTAACAGCTCCTCCAGATCCACAGAGGACATTCAGCTGTTTTCATCAGCTGATTAGTGCGACTGTTCTTAATGTGTGAAATCCGAGGTGTTTCCCTTCACTGGGTTTTCTTTTTAATATGACAAAATATGGAGGTAATGAGTGAGTCATCCGCCGTCTCGAACACGTTTAGTAACTTTTCAAAACATCTGGCTGTCGACAGTCACAAGTAAAGCTATGCTTTAAACCTGACAGGACCGGAAAGAAGAGTGTGCTGAATAAAAGATTGGGAACATTCGATGTGTTCCTGCACGGACCAGCAGAGCTAAAGCAGCTTCACTTCATGTATGCTGGATCTTGGCAAAGAAGAAAAGTCCATCCACAGACTCAAGCGAACAGACAGACATGACACCGTGAACGTACATGAGGTGATAAACGACGATAAATCAGAACTAAAAAGCTGAAATTCATCTCAATGTCATTACCAAAGTTAAAAAAGTCTTTAAACAAGCTGCTGAAAACATCTGCTCCATCTACGTCTGCTGGTTTTAAAATCTGCTCCAACTACATTAGTAACTGAATAATCCTGATCTGTTACATCTCATATATATTGTATCTCTTACTGCTGTATGTTGTTCAAAATGTTCCTTTATTGTGCTATAAAAGTAGTTGTTTGTGTTTTGTATGTCTTTTTTTCTGCATTGCTGCAGCTGTTTCTTCTTCATATGAAGATATGACGTCTGAGATTTCACCTTTAAATATTTAAAACCACTCATAACATACGTTTGATTCTTGAAGTCTTCTAGTTTCATCTGAATGCAGGTTTGGATGTTGTGTGTGTGTGTGTGTGTGTCCTTCTCAGTCTTGTTCTTGTCGGTTGGAGTTAAAAAAATAAATTGAATAACTCAGAAAAGTGAAGAGCGGTAACCTTGAAACAATAATGCAATGAAAACGCTGCTCGACAGGATTATTTTTCTTGGATAAGAAAAAATATTTAATCATCCAGAAATAAAAATGCAGTCCATGAGTGAGAGTTTTACCACCTGAGCCACATTCAGATGGGCCTGACTCTCTTTCAGCTCTCATTTCATGCCCCGGCACGCTTTTCTTATGGACACAGAAATATTTATTCCATCTTTTGTCTGTGCACTGCAGCTCTGACCTTTGCAATCCTCTTACAGCTCCTCTTCGTGGACAGTTGTACTGTGGGGTGATGCAGGAATCGCGGCTTATTGCAGCTTATACCGTTTCAGCCTTTGTGAGTCACTCTGGATAAGTTAGCTTAAAAGACTCGACAGGGGGAAGGTTTACCAGGACATTTTGGTTTGTAAAATGGCTGCAGAGAGGAAGACGAGGAGGAAAGAGGAAGGGCGATGAGTGACTGTGAGGGCTGCTGCAGTCATCTCTGTCCGGGCCTCACTGATTACTGAACAGAACCACAGCTTCAGAACTTTATTCAGACTGGATCAGATTTTATTCACAATATATTTACTGCTTTTCCCTCTGATGTCCTCCGACTGCTTCAACTCTCTGTGATTTACACACTTTATGATGGACAGATTGCTAATTAGCAGTAGCGCTAAAGCTAATATAATTCTAACAGCTAACACTGAGGATTCAGTTCGATTGGAGCTAGTGCTAATGTAGCTAACTGCTAACATTAGCTATCTTAGTTGGTCTGGATGTAAAGCTAACTTTAGCTAATGTTATGACCTTAATTACACTAGTTTTTCTCCTCCATGTTAGCTCACTGCTAACATTAGCTATCATTACTTGATGTAAAGATTGCTAAGTAGTGAAGCGCTAACTGTGGTTAGCTCGGTCAGCCGTGTAGCTAACTGAACTGACTCAGCCCGGGATGCCAGGAGCCAAACCCGGCAAGAAAACCACCTCGGTAGGCTGCTGTATTCACTGTTAGACTGGACACTGCTGGTTCAGAGGTTCTGTTACTGTATTCACTGTTAGACTGGACACTGCTGGTTCAGAGGTTCTGTTGCTGTATTCACTGTTAGACTGGACACTGCTGGTTCAGAGGTTCTGTTACTGTATTCACTGTTAGACTGGACACTGCTGGTTCAGAGGTTCTGTTACTGTATTCACTGTTAGACTGGACACTGCTGGTTCAGAGGTTCTGTTGCTGTATTCACTGTTAGACTGGACACTGCTGGTTCAGAGGTTCTGTTGCTGTATTCACTGTTAGACTGGACACTGCTGGTTTGGAGGTTGTGTTCGGTCCGTCCGTGTCCACGGGAAGGTAAAATCCTGCAACCCCTGCAATCCAATACACACTATTGGCTAGTGTAAACACCAGTCTACCTGTCTGTTTTCATAGGTAACACGTAAAGATGAGGAAGTAAACAGACTGTGCTTCCTGTTTCATTGGGACTTTAAGAGCAGCGCCTGTCTGCACAGTGTGGTTGTGAAATCTTACAGCTACTAATGTGACTGTTGGGTTGAGTTCAGAGGCTTAAACTCTGCGATAACACACACACACACACACACAGCAGGAATAAAGCCCAGTGCCATCAGCTGTGCATGAGTCAGCAGAAGGTCTGTCCCGTCCTTTACATCTACTCAGGAAAACACACACACACTGTTACTGTCTGTGTGTGTGTGTGTGTGTGTGTGCGCACGGTGGCTTTGCTTCAAAGAAACCTCAAACTGTGCTGACTCACGCTGACACACACCACAACACATGGAAAGAAAAACACCCACAGAGAAACACACATACAGGCATAGACACAGGAAATCACGGCCGAAGAAGGCGGTGCACACGGCGGGTCAAAGGTCAACCTCGGTCCAAACTCCTGACGTTCACATGAAGTCCAAATCGATGTTTAAGAGTGTTTTTCACCTATACTCCAGTACCTGGACCAACCTGAGTCATTTAAGGTATTTTGTTGATATCCAAGTTTTTCATTTCCTGGAAAAGAAAATGTTGATGACTCATCCGGCGCTCGGGGTCGTGTACTAATTTTGCATCCAGTGAAACACACCGCTGGAGCCAAGGGTTTCTGAGGCCTCACCAGAGACGCACAAAAAACACAACTTCATACTTAATTCACTGATTTTGGTGAAACTGGATCATATTTTATGGAGAAAATGTTTTCTGGTTTTCCCTCTGATGTCCTCCGGCTGTTCTGCTCAACTCTGTGTGACTTACAGAGTCTCTTGGAGGACAGAGTTGCTAATGCTATCTGCCATTAGCAGGCAAGGCAAGAGAAACCGGGCTCAGCGACCTCCCAGTGAACTCAGCCAGACCGACACCGGCAGGGAATACAGTACAGAGTTTCCTTGATGGAGTTTATCTGGCAGGACGGGCACATCTGGTGCCCACGCCGTTAGCTCGGTTAGCCGTGCAGCAAGGTTAAGCTAGCTGACTCAGCCGCAGGAGCCAAACCTGGCAAGAAAATCACCTCGATCAAACTGGGCTCTATTAGTCTTGGAGCCATTCAAATTTATTATAGAGACAACAGAGTGAGAGCTGCTCCAGCCTCAATAGAACAGCACTCACAGCAAAACACACTTCTAAAGCAAGAAGTATGAACAATTTGTTAATGACAACAAGAGTAAAACATAATGTAGAATCATACCTCTGTTCTCTTTTATCCATAAATGTAACATTCCCCAGCATCAGTATGTCTCACAAGAGACTGTGATGCCACAGGACAAGAGGACTGAACACCAACTCATCAAATATGGCAGCTTCAAACTATGACGCTCTTTGTACTCGCTGTAGTGTCATTTATAGACGCGCCTGTCTCGTATGATGTTTTGATGCAACGTTGAAGTCAGGTGACGTAGTATAAAGAGCGAGAAAGGCAGGATGTGGAGGAGGTTTGGGTGGATGGACGTTCGTCCTTTGTGTCAAACTAAAAGTCAACACTGACGTCTTTTTAAATTACAGTTGGTTTGTTGGTTCGTTCTAACCCAGTTTGAAACTTAAAGTGGTTTGTGTTTTAAATTGAACAGAATTCAAGTCAAAGTCTAAACAGATGATGCAGGTTTATTATTGCTAACTTCCATCAGACGTTGCATATGAATTGTTGCCAGACTGATGCTGAGGGTTACCTACAGCGTCTGTTTTAATTGGAGTGGCTGTGGCTCAGGAGGTAGAGCAGGTCGCCCACTAATCAGATGATCGGCCGGTTCGATCCCCAGCAAGATACTGAACCCCAAACTGCTCCTGAAGGTCGATGTGAATGTGTGAATGCATATGAATGGTTAGCTCCGAAAAACTAATGAGCAGTTGGCACCTTGCATGGCAGCTAATGCCATCAGTGTATGAATATGTGTGATTTGGGTGAATGAGAGATGTAGAGAGAAGTACATCCAAACATCCACCGCTCACGACATTTCTGCCCTTTACACCAAAGAATATTAACCACTGATTACTTCACTTGTCCTTTACTGCGCCGGTCGTTTGCACAATGTTACCCGTCATCATTCAACGTTCAGCTGAAGTATTTTACATTAGCTGACAGGTCTCCGAGCTGAGAACTTTACCAGGCCTCAATCAAACGTTTAACACTCGTCAGGTTGTTTCCCGCTCTGCTGGTCACCGTTTGTAACGACACAATCAGACCACATCGAGGATTAACGCATTAAAAATTCCATTAGAGACGACCTACCTGAGTTTCTTGGGAGGAAGCGGGGAGTCCTCAGGTAAAAAGTCCCTCTGTGGTGAATTGGTATTCGAGTCACATCACTGGCCTCGGGGTTACAACAGGACGACAAGCTAACAAGGGCACCCTCCTACCTGCAGAAAGAGGAGGAGGATAGGGAGGTAGGAAGGAAAGGAGAAAGAAAGAAATGTCAACATGTTGCATCATTAATTCATTAGTATTCTTAAAGCTTCTTTCCGTCTGTCATCTGTCCCTCCTGTCACTTCCTTCCCTCCCTCTCTCCTTTGCCCTCCTGCTCTGCCTCTCTTCCTTTGTTCAAACTTCCTCAACATATCCAGAAAGTGTGCAGGGAAAGTCTGCAGCCAGCTAGTTTTTATGGAGACGCTAATGTTGGCAGTAACAATGCTGAAGCAGGCTTTTACACTGCAGACAATTGAGTATTAATCCTTTTCACTCAGTTGAGTTACAAGTTTAGTTACATAATCATCAGTTCAAAAGGATTTCAGGTGCTAAATTTCACATAAAGTCCTAAATTCCACCTGAAACACTTCATTGATGTTCGAGAGTCCACAGAGGAGCTGAGCTCAGCGAAAATCCATTCAAACTCTTCAAAACTGGTCAAAGTGAGACGCTACAGCACGTTTTTCATCATTTGTCACGAGGTGTTACTTTTTTAGATTTTAACAGGAAAACACCTCCAGAACAGAAACGTCCTGTCCTGTCATCGTCTGGACTGTTATAAAGACATTTCATAAAGTTATATCAAATATTTGGTACCATTTGATTCAAAACAACTTCCCCTTCAACAATATGAGCTTTGATCGAGTGTAAATCTGATATTTAACATGTCAAATGAATAGTCAAACTTATTTCTGTGATATTTGTGTTTGTAAAATGAAATCAGCTTTAAGGCATGAAAAATATGTCAAAACTTAAATGTTGCGTTTTGTCATGTGTAGCCACATTTTGTGTTTCCACCTTACGGATAGTAAGTCAATTGACAGAAAATAAATTGTCTTTAGACTGCCGGACGGGCAAAACAAGACACTGTGATGTGCGTTTTCACTATTTTCTGACATTTTATGGACCACATGATTCATCAAGATCAAACGACAGCACAAATAAGAGAAAATAATATGTTTCCTACTGAAGATTTGAAGGCATGCACAAACTTCAAAACTGAGTTAAAAAGCTGAATTACATGTTCAGGATGGGTTTTATTTAGAACACTTGAAAGTGGACACGGAGTCTCGGGGGAATCGTGGCAATTTGAAGTAAGACACGCCGGTCCATTGAGCTGAAGTGGACAGTTTGATTTCACTCACACTCCGCTCACCTCGCCTTGTTGTTTCAGGAGGTGAAAGAAAAGAGTGAAACATATCGATTCCCGTCACTTTGACCAAAACCGTGCACTTCAGGAAACGGACAGTTTTTGCCACCTGACATTCAAACACAATTTTAACCTTCAAGTTTCTTCGACCTCCGAGCTAACAACCTCAGTGAGACCTCTGAGGTTCTTCTAGACGTAAAACCAGAGGTGACCATGCTGTACTTTTATTTCCAGGTTTAACTTTCTGATGTTTGCACAGCACCTTGTAACTGGTTTTGAAAGGCACTTCAATGACGTTTACTTACTTACTAGGACGGTCAAGAATTTTCAAGGATCATCCAAATTTATATTTAAGTACCCACAATGCCCTGAATACAGACATTCTGCTGCCAGTCCTTCAAAATAAAGAGAGTTACTCCAACATTTAGGAATCATATCAGAGAACTTGAAGAGAACACAAGCTGTGTTTTGAGTAATGCCGACCGGACGCTGGAACACTTTGAAAAAAGTAAAGTCTGACACCGTCTCACATCTGAAGACAGTTTGTCAAAAGTCAGAGTTTTTAAGATTTTGCAAAGACCGAAGATCTCACAGGGTCACTATTAAGACTCCATCGTGGTTCAAATGTGAGGACACGCCAAAGAGACCCTCACAACTCCAACAGTTTCTCCTTTGCTAAAGTCCAACAGAACCAAGACATCAACCGAAGTCCCCTCCATGTTTACTATCGTGTCGCCTGCTACCCGATGGTGCTGAAGATGGTGCTCCCATTGGTTGTTGACATTGTTCACGTGATTAAACGTCACTAGACTAAAAACCGATAAAAGATGATAAAATTCAACATGTTAAGACGAGAAACAGTCTGACTTCAGACAGCTCTGACGGAGTTTTATGACCACCTTACACCAAACTGTTGAAATGACGGGAGCGCGTCGTAACTTTCAGGATTTTATACCAAGATTGGAAATTCGTCTGCAACGGTTAAATTGTTTCTCTCGCTTCTTTTCTCAGCTAGCAAACCTAAAATATCAAATGTGTCCCAGGTCCAGCTCCGAAGATTACTGCATGTGGTCATGAGCTGGACGTCTTTGGACATCCCGGAGAAGTCGTGATGTTTTACAACATTGTTCAACAATCATATCAGAGAAGAAGAAGAGATGCAGCTTCCTGGATGTGCAGCACGACTCTCTCTTCCTTCCTCAGCTCTTACTTTCTTATGTACCTCATCACTCCGTCCACCTACACACTGTAAACCTGCAGCTGATTGTTCATGTTTGATGTCTCTGAGGCATTCTGGGAGAAATGCAAGAAGTGAAGTTGACGATGAAGGTTGAGGGAAAGCAGGCACACCGAAATAAATAAATAAACGAGAGCATTCCTTCCTGGAACACAGCGAACATCACCGTCTGATGATATATAACACAGTGCCAACGAAGCGCCTGAAGGTGGAATATTTCTCTAAGTTTGATGTCAGAGTGGTGTGGGTGTAGCGTAGGTGACTGTTCGCCTTTCGGAGGAATAGTTACATCACCGTCTATGCATTGGCAAACATATATAATTTGTGTTTCTCTCATACATTTGAAAAATCCCATTTTCTAAATTTATTAGCTTGAACTGGCTCCAGGCCTGCAGGCGTGTACTGCTTCTGTTTACTTTGGTTAATTTAGTTTTGCACCGCCATAAAAGATACAAGTATGGTAATTAAACAAGGTGATAAAACGCTGCTACAACAGAAGAACACAGCAGAGAGACAATTTGTGCCGCTGAGATAAATGACAGGAAAAGGCGAGTTGTAATAACTGCGGCTTGAAAACAAAGAAAAGTGCTCATGATAAAATGAAACTGAACTAGATAACTAAATCTAAATGGCTTCAGAACACAGCGTGACGGACAACGGCAGAAGAACAACAGCGTTTGTGAGAAATGAGCAGAATAAGAAAGATGAATAAAGGAGGAAGGAGGAAGGAGAGTCACTGGGGGAAAACTTGAACACACTTGAAAGCTGGAATTTTAGTAAAACAGGAAGCTGTCTAGCCAGACAATCAAATAAATATGAGATAACTGGAAAGAATCGAGATGAGCAAACTTCCAGCAGATCTAATTTGAAGATATAAGTTCAGAGAAATGTTGCTGAAGCACCTTTGAGTTCAAACGTTCACAAAACAAGAACAAGACATCATTTTTTTGTTTTGAAACTCTTAAATCTGGTAATATTTTAACAACAATAGACATGTTCCTTTACCACCAGAGAGCACTGAATGTGTCACAGGTTTGTGTTTCTTGTTTAAAGTTTCCTTCCGGCCTGAACCGTGACAAAACGTGGATTAATCCGCTGCTGAAAATAGTCCCCCCAACAAATTCTCTATTTGGTTCACTAGGCGTTATCATTGGGCACAGACCAAAGTGCCTCTGGACATAATTAGACAGACTTACAACCAATCAACTCAGTTTTATTTATATAACACCGAATCATAGCAGAAAGTATCTCGTGACACTTTTCCATGTAGATCGTACTCTTTATCATTTTCTTTACCACCATGAGCAAACGCTCGGTGACAGTGACGAGGAAAGACTTCCCGGATCATCGTGGACGGACATCTGCCACAACTGGTTGAGTTAAGAGATAACAATAATGATAACTACGACTATTATCATAATAAAAATATGACCAACAGTAGGAGTAATGATAATATCAGTATTTGTAGATGTGTGATGTCGTCTGTGTAACACTGACATGAACAGTTCCACATCAGCGGCAGCCATCTTGGTTGTTTACAACGCCTCAATGGTCTTTAAGTTCACGCTCCTCCCGCCACACAGTAGATAAATGTTTGTGACTGGTGTGAACAGATCCAGGACAGGTGGAAAGGTGTCTGACCGAGACTGCCTGAACTTTATTTGTTCTTCTTTATCTGATCTTGCAGATTCGTCTGGTTCCCTGATTAAAGATCCGAGTATGAAATGAGACTGAGGTCTGCACGGAAACATTTTTATGAGATTTTTCAAACATAAGAATAATAAAATAACACCAGCTCATGAAAACAGTGAAAGAAAGAACACTATGTACCCTCTTTATCATTTCCATGAGCATAACTGGGAGGATTTATGTTGCATCTTTATGTGCAACATTCTGGGTGAAGAGAGACGAGCAGGAATGTCGTCTGCTAAAAAGTTCGACATAAAAGTGAGAAACAAACGTGAAGTGAGGACGAGTTGGACCACCGTGAGCAGCAGACAGGTGTCTCTCTCTCTCTCTCTCTCTCTCTTCCCGTCTCTCTGACTGACAGCTGGATTAGCATTAGCACGGCTACACGACAGCGGATTAGAGTTAGTACGGCCCGGTGCTACACAAAAAGGGATTAGCCTTAGCATGGGCTAATGCTGCAGGCTAAGAGATTAGCAGTAGCTATAGCATGGCTTCGAGCGACATGAGGAAAGATTAGCCGTAGTCTGACTCGGGACTGAAACACAGATGATCAGGAGCCTGCACAGCAGGGGGGATTTAGCGTCATGTCAGGTGGAAGGTGGAGGAAGACTGTTTTTCTTTGAATTCCTCGATGCACTGCTGTGGACAGCAGCAAAACATATTTTAGTCCTCTAAAATTATACCTATGCTCTTTCTAAAGGCACCACAGTCCCTTCACAAAAACAGTAATTTTACCTCGCAGCACGCTGGCAGTTGCTCGTCCACAGCCGCCTCCATCAGTTAGTTTTTTGTGGTGTTTTTACATGTTGGTTAGAATCTGAATGTTGATGTGGATCGAGGCAGCGTTAGACCAGAAACTCAGAAAATTACTGTTTTTGTAAAGGGTGGCCTCAGAGAGAGCGAGCTTTAGAAAACATACATCTACTTTTAGCTGATGCTTTTATTCAAAGAGACTTACAAAAAGGGAAACAGTCAGTGTGACGAGGACGTTAGGGGACTGATTCATCATGTCCAGGTGTTGGTAGTGTTGCAGAGGAGGTCCTCTCTGAAGAGCTGGAGGTCTTCAGGAGGTTTGTGAAGGTAGAGAGGGACGCCCCTGATCTGGTAGGAACTGGTAGGACGTTCCACCAACGGGGAACAACAGACGAGAAAAGTTTGGATTGTCCTGAGCGTACGGGTGGCAGAGCCAGGCGTCGTTCATTGGAGGAGGTAACATATGTCTGTATGAGGACGTTCAAGAACCGGAGACTACTTTGTAGTCAGCGTTAGAGATTTGACTTTAATGTGGGCTGCTGCAGGTAGACAGAGGAGCTCGATGATTGTAGAGCAGGCGAGCCGCCACGTTCTGGATCATCTGAGGAGGTTTCACTGTGCAGGCTGGGAGGCCCGTCAGGAGGACATTAGAGATGAACACAGCCTGGATCAGCAGCTGGGCAGCATGTTGAGGCAGGTAAGGCCTGATTTTTCTTATATTGTGAAGTGTGAAGCAGCACAACTGTGCATCCACGGTGACGTGATCAGAGAAGGTTAGCTGGTCATCGATCATGACTCCTAAGTGTCTCACTACCTCTTATATCTTTGTTCGTCACATGACAATCATTTTCTTGATGACTGAGAAGAAAAGACCGAATCCACGAGCACACTGAGACTGACTCATAGAATTCAGATTTAAGCGGTCCAAGATCCCCGTAAACCGCTTAAACCTGAACCTGTTTGATAAAGACAACGAAGTTCACGAGGGTGTTTGTCAAACTAAAGTTTTTATTGTGATGTATTGAAACTCTGCAGGGAAACTTCAAAAAGAAGAATACCTGCCAACACGACTGTCAGAGCTGCTGCTCTCTTCACAAAATGAGAGAGTTTCAATCTCAGGGGTGAGTTCAGCAAAAATCCTTTCTGACTACGTTACACAAGCAGCTGTCAAGTGTCACTTGTAATTACAGCGGAGCTGACACTCCTGCAATAAACATGGTTTGAGGAATGAACAGTTACAGTATGTCCTGCTGTGACACGGCGAGCATGGAGGGCTGAGAACAAAGAGATGATGGTGCTGCTGGGTTTGAGTTTCTACATCACAAAGAGAGAGAGAGAGAGAGAGGCAAAGCTATAATCAGGCTGTGGAAGGTGTTTTATTCTCTGCACAGGCTAAAATTCAAGGAAAATCAAACCCTCTCAAGGCTGCTGAGGCACAAAAGCTGTAGTTTTCTGTTATTGTGTTTTATAAAATCGCAGCACGAGCTTTCAGTTTCATGAATGTTGAACCTTAAAAAAGTACAAGGCTACAGAAGAAAGGCAGAAACACAGCGAGGCAAAGCAAAACATTTCTTCAATGTGTGTAATGAAAAGAAACATCAGGTATGAGGTTCAGTCAGTCCAAATCAAAAGCCTTTAACAAAGTGCTGATGCCGTGCGAGCGCACACTCCACCTGTTTCACTCCCTTTACGATCAACAGCACGACGCTTAAAATTTTATTAGCGGGGAGTCGCAAAGCGCTAACGAGACCTTCGAGGTTTGTGTTTGGATATGTCAAAAGAATCGAGGCGATTTAATGAGATCATAAAGTTGTTGGACCGTCATAAAAAAAACGGCTACAGGTAAAATAATTAAGACAAACACAAACACAGTCTGCGGGGACGTCACGGAGACTACGTCCAGGTTTTAGACAGTCTGCGGGGGACGTCACGGAGACTACGTCCAGGTTTTAGACAGTCTGCGGGGACGTCACGGAGACTACGTCCAGGTTTTAGACAGTCTGCGGGGACGTCACGGAGACTACGTCCAGGTTTTAGACAGTCTGCGGGGACGTCACGGAGACTATGTCCAGGTTTTAGGCAGTCTGCGGGGAGGTCACGGAGACTACGTCCAGGTTTTAGACAGTCTGTGATTCAAACACTCAAATGGTCACAAACAGCTCGGTCGCTGGTCCTACAACACAAACTAGGACGCTGTAGGACGTCTTCATTTTGCACGTGCAGGGCTCTACAGTCAATATGGCGACAATTAATATGCAACATGCAGTTAGACTTTCAAAATAAAGCTTTCTCAGAGACACTTCCTGGTTTATGAGTTCAAACTGTAACATGAGAGTCTCTTGACAAGATAACGGGTGAGTTCTACGTCACAGCTGATCTGAAGTTGTTCCTCTTCGTGGAACGCAGAGAAGACGTGGCTGACAGACGTAACAAAGTGTTTACACATCAGTCGCTCAGGTTGCAGAGGGATTATGTAATGAGCTGTGCGTTCATTCACTCACATGCTGCACAATGGATTTAACAGATTATATATGTGGGAGGACCCCGGGCAGCAAATCTCCTGCCGCGTACGCAACGACGTGTGTGTGTGTGTTTGTGTGTTATCTGGGTCTTTCTGCAGTAATAACAGTGACACACACACACACACACACACACACACACAGGCTGCTGGTTTGTTGGTGTCTGACTTCATTGATTTATTTAAAAGGCGACTAATTGTACTTTTCTTTGCGTGTGTCTGTGCACAGTACGAGGAGGATTTGAACATGTTACATGTGACAGCGACTTATTGATCTGATGCTTGAAGGAAGTGAACTCGCTCACTGTTCAGCGAGATAAACAGACGGACCTTTCTGACAGCATTGCTCTCTCCAAAGCCGCCAGACTCTTTTTACCGAACAACAAAGAGTCATCGAGGCCACAAACTTCTGTGTGCCGTGAGGTAACACTACAGGTTTTGTGTCGGGGGTCTGCTGCTGATCTTTGTGAGAACGGACTGATCAATACTGATATCAAATGACAACATGCACCATGATACGAAACATTTTGGGAAACTCATGTTTGTAAGGTAAATATGGAGCTTAGCTCCGGAGACAGTTAGCCTGACTGTCCGAACGTGATAAAATGAAGCTGTGTGTGAACTAATGAGTTAAAACAGAGAACACAGAGTCACAATAAACAGGCTGAAGTCCTGTTTCAGTATCATTTCTTCATTTTAAGGTGTAGTTCAGATTTATTAATGTTACGTCACAGCACACGGTCTGCAGCCAGTAACGTTAGCTCAGGTTCAAACCAACATGTCACACGATAACAACAAAAACTAACCAATCAGGGCAGCGAGGCGGCAGCGTCTGTGTTCTACGAGGTGAGATGATTTGTCAGTGAGGTCTGGTCAGCAACGTAAAGTTACGGAAATATTCAAAATATCCTGATGTTTCATGTGTCTGAAATGTGTTTTGTTGCTGCCCTCGTCCACAGCGGGACGTTTCTTAGCTCCGTCCTCGTGTCTGCTTCTACAAACCGGCTGCCGTGTACTGTAGGTAACACACTGACTGTGGATCAGTACCTCATACAACCACACTTCTAATAACGTGAACTAACCCTTTAAACTCAGGATGATTCAGGAAGGTTGAAGCCATTTGTTGATGAACTGAGGATGTGTGTGTTCGTTAATGGAGGGATGTCTTCAGGTCAACTTGTTTTCATCTGAAATCTGATTGTCTTGTGGCGAAAGTCTTTTTTTTTAGTGCGGTCACTTAAACAAGTGAGTGAAGCACCGAGCTCACTGAGATTTCTCTGAAGAAAACTCATTAAATGTGAGTATATCTACTGAAGCAGGACCTTTTATCTGCTTTTATGAGCTGGAATCAATGAATGAAGGTGAAGCCGAGAAAAATAGGACTGAAAATGAAGACGTGGACGTCCCTGACAGCTTTCACATTCATGAAAAGAGACAGACTGACCATGAGTCTGAAGTGAACCAGTGAGAGACGTTCAGAGCGGTCAGACGTCTGAAGGAGCTCCGAGGCCTTTAAACCCTCAGCAGCTTCCTTCCTGATCAGATCAGGTTTCCAGGAAGCTCTATTGATTGGACGTCGATGAGCAGATTTTTTTTTTCAGTCAGCAGCTTTAATCAACAGAGCATGCTGGGAAACATGATCTGCTCGTGAGCTGCACCTTCTACTGTGTGTCGCTCCACCTTTATGGAAAACACCACGACATGGACCTTTAAAGCGACCATAAAAACACTCGATCATGGAGAAACTGCTCCGTCCACACAAAGGAGCTCCTCAAACACAAACGCCCGTCAGCTCGCCGTGTGTCATGTTTTGCTGCAGACCCATTATTGTCGGCGTCCCCTGCGACACGCTACCTCGGTTATTCGAGCGCCTACAATCCTCTATTACTGCGTCAGCGCTAACAGCTGTGAACAGCAACACTGCAGCACATCACACTCCCATCACACGGTGGAGACGTGGTAATAACAGTCTGTTAGAAGACGCCAGTCGCCCGCAGCCTCCCGACTGCACCATCAACGTGACGGAGTTTCTCTTTGAAAGTTACTGGTTTGACTCCACTGGTCCATCACGGATACGGTATGTGTCCTGTAAGCTTGTTTTAATCTGTTGGCTGACTTTCAATTTACTGGACACTTAATACGCTCGGGCTCGGGGTCATTCACAGTGCATTGTGGGTGAGTTAACCTCATGAAAGACGGAAGAGATTAGTCAAGTCAATCCGGCCATCTTCTAATCTCTGCAGCAAACACCGAAGATGTAACATTGTTTACAGACATAATAATTATTATTTATTGTTTCTGTTCAAAGAAGACGATTAAATAACTCAACATTCACACACAGGGTTTATAGACATGCAAATGGTAGCAGTTAGTGGTTCCGTATCTTGCTCAGGGGCAACTCTCCAACAACCAGTCCACACTCCACACTGTGGTCCGTGAACTGGCCACCCTCCAGTTCCCAAACCAAGTCCCTGCAAACAGGGCATGGAAATATATTTTAAACTGAATAAAACACGAAAAGAATGAGATCAAATGTCAGAAAAACAGATTTAGATAAAAAGATGTTTAAACTTTAATAAAAAAAGAGTTAAACATTAAATTAAAGCCTCAGAAAAGCCTTAGAAAGCTGTTTATGGAGACTAAAATAACTACAGTAACCTCCCGGGACAATGCTGTCTGACGTGGACGTTTGAACGATCACTGCATTAATCCTCAAACTGAAGCTGATTTTCACAAACTGTAATGACAATCTGCTCAAACACACAAAGACAAAGGAAAGAAGTTATCCTGGAGGAAACTGGATCACACTCTGTGAACTGTAGACCGTGAAACATCTGCATGAAGTGCTGCACCTTCACACCGAGACAGAAGTGACTGATGAGATTACAGAGGGAAGCTCTGAAGGTGTGAACGTGTTCAGTCTGAATAGAGAACAGACACCTCGCAGCACGAGCAGAAAACTTCTCCATAAAAGAGGAAGAATTAGAAACGTCTGCTCTTCAGATAAATGACACTTCAAAATAAAAGCCTGCAGTTGACCTGAAGACTTCCCTCCATTAAATAACATTCACGTCTTCAGTTTGTCTGTTTTTGCAACAATAAATGTGATCGTCACAAAAATGGCTTCAAATCTACTTCCTCCTTTAAAGGGAGCGTAATACAGGTACTGATCCAGAGTCAGTGTGTTACAGACGGCGTTTGGATGAAGCTAAACTATACAAAACCTGTGATTTTACTTCACAGAGAGCAGCAACGAAACAGATGTTAGACACCTGGAAATTTTTTTTACTGTTAAGTCAGACAGCCCTTTTTATCACCTTTATGATAGTCCGGCTGATGACAGACGGGAAAGCGGGGAGAGTGGACGATACACAGCAAAAGGTCACGTTGGACTCAGCCTTGGTATGCATGGTGCACGCTCTACCAGGCGAGCTACTGGGGCATCCTCAGTCCCTTCTGATAGAAAACTGAAGCGTTTATATGAATTTATGCACCGCCAGACTTCATTGACAAAAGCAGGGTTTGCTGGTCTAGTGCTGCAGAAATGAGTTGAGCTCTGAACCAACATGTTAAAACACCAAACACAGTAACACAAACCAACTGACAAAATTCTGCGAGGTAAAATTAGTTTTTGTCAATGAAGTCTGGAGAGAAGGATAACTGAGTACTGCTGTGGACGACAGCAGCCGCTAATATCATAGCCGGATAATATCAGTCTAAGTGTACGTTATGTTTGCAGTATTATTCTGATTTTACTGAGACAGTTTCTCTCCAAAGCTGCCAGACTTCACTGACAAAAACTGAGCAGCAGCTCCGTGTTCTGAGGTAAAATGATGTTTTTGTCTTTAAAGCGAGCTGAGATCGACACAAACGCTAACCCTGACCTGACCACTACGTATTCACGCAATTTAACCACGTCAGTCTCCGTCACATCATTCAGCTCGTTTTTGTCGCCTACAGCACTTCCCTCACTTTGTCTCCTTATCTCCTCTGCTATCTCCTGCGTCCTTGTCTCCTAGCAGGGCTCATCCATCCTCCGCCTGGCCTGCAGTCGGCTGTCAGCGCTGACTGATGGTCGAGCGTTTGATCCTGTCGGGGTTTGATTGCCAGGGTCTTGTTATCTGTCATCCCAGAGAAGAGGAAACTCAATCTCAGTTTCCAGCCACGAGATGGTTTCCCCGGGCAACGCCCCCTCGCCGCGGAGACGCCGCACAAAGTGGCGCCTCCGTCGCCGCGCTCAGTCCAACGAGCTGCCATCTGTCAGCATCCGTGTGTGTGTGTGTGTGTGTGTGTGTACATGGAGGTGTGTAAGACAGATAGTGGGTGTGTGTTTGTGACATTCATCAGAGTCAATGTCAAAGTGTGTTTACTTGGTTAAATGTGTGTGTGTGTGTGTGTGTGAACAAGGACATGTACCTGCTCGTCATCTGTCAGTGTTAAGAGGTGTGTGTGTGTGTGTGTGTGTGTTGACACCATTTTATCAGGGAAATCAGTGGTTCCCAATTTGAGGTTTGGGAGCCCGCAAAGAGGTCACATGATGAATCTCAGAGGCCGCGAGATGATCAACAAGTTCAGGAAAGATAAAAATATTTCTATTTATTATTTGGGACATTTATTTTTGTCTCATTTCAGGATCATTTTACTTCTTTATGCCTCATCAAATATTTAAATTTAGGTGGTTTTGCATCATTTTTAAGGGTCACAAGACAAAAAGGTTGGAGGTAAAGACGTCATGCCAAGCACTGCATAGAAGTGTACTATCTCGTCTTTCAGAAGATGTTCGACGGCCGGCCGCCCCCTCAAACTGCAGTCTGGACCCTCCTGCAGGCGTCCTGGTGGTGATTTGGCTCTGACTGTGAACTACGTGCCTGAACAAGCCTCCATCTTACTGCCTCCTCTGTATGAAGAGCGCGGTGTCACAGCTGGAGGCCGAGCAGGTCCAGGCGGTGTTCCAGTGTGAATGAGGAGACGTCCGTCCTCGTGTGGGATCATGATGTTTTCTGGGTAAAACTAATAACCCAATCTCCACGTCTGCTCCCGCTCTCCAAAAAAATACTCTATTTTTGTATCCTTAGCTCCTATGTTGTCTTTCCCCTCTTTTCTCCACCCTTATCTCCTGTCTCCTTCCCTCCTCCCTCCCTCCTCCCTCCCCCATGAGTTATAACAGATAAGTAAGGAGCTATCTTAAGCTCTCTTCTTCCTAGAAAGTAATTTGGTGACGGGTCGCTAAGTCACCCCCAACTGTCACCCGGCGACCGCCTCTATCACAGGACGGCCATCTATCTCCACCCGCTCCTGGTTAAATCCCTCAGCTGCCCCCGACACACACACACACACACACACACACACCTGGCATAAACACACAGTGTAAAGAGGCTGCAAACGGACAAAAACAAACACACAAAACGTGTTCAAATAAACCAGCAAACATGCAGACGAACACACTGATGTGTGTGTGTGTGTGTGTGTGTGTGTGGTTTCCAGCTGTACTGCAAATAATGTTGGCACAGCAAGCCGACAGGACTCAGGCGGAAAGAACACAGCTGGAGAAGAAGAAAAGATAAGAAGAGAAAGCCCAGGGTGGAGGAGAAAAGACGGAGAGAGGGAGATGACGGGAAGACGAGCACAGGGAGGGAAAGAAAACACAAACAAAAGACGTGAAGACGCGGTGAAAGAGTGGAGGTATGAGGCGAGGGAGGTCTACTTTAATGGACTATTCTGCATTCAGCGTGTTGCTGGAGGCTTTTGGAAACCCCGGCACAGCACCGCGTCTATTAGTCTAGTAAAAGGGCAAACACAACAGCAGCTACAATGCCTCGCCGCCGACTACACATCTCATTACATCGACCATTTTCAGGACGATCCTCGGCCCAGTCAAAGCTTTTCAACACGCTGTTAGACCGCGGGCACGCTCTGAAAACCGACCCAGCAGAGGTCTGCTAACGACAGAGAGATGGTTTTTAACTTCAACACAAGATTTTAACAGACAAACACACTGAGATGAGACTTTTAGACACAACGGACAGGTGACAGACTGTCCCGTCACCTTCTTTTTGCTCATAAAACGTCCTTGTGAAGTTGAAAACCAATTCAAACTCTAACCGAGCGTTGGTTTGAAACAACTCAAAACTTCTAAACTGCTGCCAGCTGTTGTTAGCGGCTGTTAGCTAACGTTAGCTCGGAGCACTGGGAAGAGGAGGTTTTCAGGCCCGGGGCGCGGGGGAATACTGATGGGGATCAGAGCCAGTGTCGTGCCAGAACCGGAGCTGAGCAATCCAATAGTTAGCATCATGGATCACGTTAGCTGCTGAACTCATTGGGAACGCTACAAATAACACATCCACTCATAGTGTTTTACTAGCGCTAACGTTAGCCAGCTAACAAAGTAACCTGCAAACGGCAAGCTAGCAATTAATCCAAGCAAGCTAACGTAACAAAATATGCAACAACATGTCCGAATATCTGTCGTTAGCAGTAATGTTAGCTTTGACTTTGGACTCTGTAACCGGGCTCAGCAGCTTCTATGGACATAATGGCAGAGGAGAAGAGAGTGAAGAGGACGTTGACGGAGGAAGCTAAGAAGAGAAAAGGAGAGAGTGAGCGAGCAAGAAGCCGCCGGACAAGAGTAAATCTGGGACTGACTTTTAGTGGTTGGTGAGAGCTTGGTGAAATAAAAGGCTGAAAGACAGACGCCGAGCTGGGCTGACTGCTGTTGGACTAGTCAGTAATATTAGCTGGCTGCTATGTCTGCTGTTGGTGACCTTGTTGGTGTTTGGCTCATACGTGATGTAACGGCTCTTTTCTCGTGCTCCGGCACGTCGCTGGTAAATCTTCCCAAACACTGATCAGCTGTCCATGCTGACATGTTCAGTCCGTACATTAACAAACACTCTTCAGGTTCGTCTTCAGGCCGACAGAGGGAGTCGACTCCTTCACTCTTTTATCTAATTCAATATTGTGTCCCGTTTCCAAAAACAGCATCAGACTGAATGAGAGTAAAACAGCCTCGAGTTATGAATTAACATTCCTCCCACCTTCACACAGCGTAATGCTCTCCAGGCTGTTGACACAAGTCTGCATTTCTTAAGTCAATTTTCCAGGATAATTTCAACTCTAGTTCCCGTTTTCAGATAAAAACCAGAGAGAGAGAATCTAAATGAGGACACGTCGGGTCTTCTGTACGGTCAGAGCGCTCATTAGGACTCTCAGTTCAGGATATAATGTTTCTGCTAATCCTAAAAGAATGACTCCGTGCAGATAAAAAGCTTTTGTGCTGCAGCGCTCTCATAAAACTGTTCTTAACACGATCATATCTGCACTTTAATATGTGAACAAATGAACAGCAGAGCCTTCGCTATCTGAAACACGAAGAAGAAACAGTCCATGACTGTTAAAGTGGATCAGCTCAGTGTTTGTAAATCTGTTTCCTCTCATTCTTTAATATTCTTGTTGCATGTTTACTGTCCTGTTATTAACCTGCAGAGTCACACGTTATGACACATTCATTAAACTATGAGTTGCTCATTACTTACTTCACACACACGGCTGCAGAACTTATTACACGGGTTAAACGAATGCAGAAAATACTGGACCAAAAATAATCTGCAGATTAATAATTGATTTGTCTGAAAAATGTTGTTTTACTGTCTGAATGTTCAGAAGATATGTGGCCAACATTTACTTCAGACACTCTGAGGAGGAAGGACTAATCATAATCTGACCTGATGGAGGCTGAGCCATCGTGATGCAGATGGAGGAAGTGATGTGAAGTTATTCTGACAATAAAGTTTTATTTAATTCAATTAAAACTTATCCAAAGGGGGAAACAGCGCCGTAAAATCCTGCTTGTGGCCAAAAATATTTGACACCAGACGTGACGACAGCTGCCACAGAGAACGAATGGAGCTCAGATATTGTTGGCCGTCACATGGTCGGACACTGAAGCAAAGAAACAGTGATCATAAAGTTAGTTTAAGCTGCAGATGAACAGCAGCAGCAGCAGTCAGCCAGCTGCTGCCGTCAGTCTGAGATGTGACAGAGTCTGCACGACGCTCGGATCCATCCGGAGAACACGAGAAGAAAAACTTCTTTGTTGTTTCACCGTCTGCGGCGCTTTGAAGGAACCTGACGACTGATTTCACATCGCTCCAATCAGAAGACAGCACCGACAGCACCACCCGCCTCCGCTTTGTTCTGTCATCTGGTCTAAAAGACAAAAACAACCAGCACCAGCAGCCTCCACCTCTCTCCTCCGCTCTCGGCCCGTGGTGCAGGTGGAGTTAAGCGTGTGTTCGTGTGCTGTGGTTCATTAAAGAAGATCACGTGGAGGTGCGAGCCAGTCATGCAGCTAACAGCATCACGTGAACTTTACTTTCCTCCACAGATGTTTTTTTAGTAAACGAGGTCCCATCGTGTCGCCGTCAGCTCAGCTCAGGTAGAAAATGCAAATGAGCTGCTGATTAAGAATTAGCATACCTTGAAGAACAAGAAGTTCATCTAACTGTCACCTGTTTTCTTTGTAATTATCCAAATAAACGGACACATTCACAACTAGAAAAACAAGAATAATGAGTCCTAATTACGATCGGAGGTGACAGAAGAAGCTTTAATCTGACGAGGACGCTCCATCGAACTCCACGAGCTGGACCTCCTGAAGTTCTCATGAATGTGACCGGAGACTTGACGTGAGCCGACTTGACAAGACACAACATGACACAAGACAACACGCTCTCACCCCCGACTCGTCACATATGGCAGCAGCATGGTCGGAGAACCTACACCTCGAAACACGATGCTGCTGCTGGTGATGGTGCTGCTAGGAAGAATAAATATGCAACGTCCAGTCAGACCTTCAAAGGCTGCAGGTTAACGTCGTGACATGGTCGCACTTCGGTTAGTTTTAGACCCAAAAACTCAACTACCGGACTAAAACCTGGACGTAGTCTCCGTGACGTCCCTCACAGGTTTGTTTTTATGTTGTAGTCCCTCAAACACTTCCTGTGTGGTTCCAGCTTTGGCCTGTAACAGTGATGTTCATCCACAGGCCAAAGCTGGCTCCAACAATGCGTCCACCTGAGCCGGACCAGAACATTTTGGGTTATTTTTTGCCATAAAATCCTAAAATTTGCACGCTGTGTCTCTGCATCTCCTCGTCAAGTGTTTGTTGTTGTCTTCTCTCGTTATCTCTCCTTTGATACACTCTCTCTCTCTCTCTCTCTCTCTCTCTCTCTCATGCTCTGTGTTCAAGAAGCTAATTAGCTTGGCGATTGTTAGCCGACACAGCGACTGGCACTGACTGGCGGCTTTCCACACACACACACATGCAAACACACACACACACACACACTCCTCGTCTTCTATGAAAAGAACAGCCACTGCAGGACCTCTACAGTACTTCCTCAAATGACTCCCTTGCTGTGTGAGCGAGTGTGTGTGTGTGTGTGTGTGTGTGTTGTACTCTCTCATAATGACTTGCTGGTTGCAGTGAGCTGCTGCAGTCTCTGTGGTTTTGAAGCAGAGAAATGATGAGGCTCCTTCTGTTGGACCTCGTTTTAGATTTCCTTTCCTCTGTCTTCATGCAGCAGCAGCAGCTTTCACACCACCGGGTGCATGATGGGAAATTATGCCGCCCTAACTTTACGTCCAAACGGCCTCTTTAACACAGATACATGTTGCACAGATGCTGAGGATTCATGGAACAAACCGCAGTTATGTTTTTTCTTCTTAATGAAGTTAATTAAGCTTTATTCTTCCAATGAGCCTCGTTGAGATCGCCCCTCGTTTGCATTCGGGGACTTGAGAACAAACAGATCGCAGCGTGATGAGTCACTCGCGCAAAGTCATCACACAGTCGAGCTAATTAAAGTGTTAATTCCATTAGGAAGTTAGCACTGGAAAGAGGTGAATGATAATACACAGTAATGAGTCCTGATGAATTCTAATCTGAGGCGAGGAAGAGGCGGATCCTGTTGTTTTATCACAGAGCGTGTTAGACAAACTGTAGGCTACGTTTTCTAAGCCTCAGTGCTCAATTCGGTGTCCAGGCTACTGATGTTTACAGTTTCATTCATTAGTTGATGTGCAGCAAGTCATGCTGCAAACTTTAGACTTTTACCTGATTGAGGCCCAAATCAGAACTGAAAACATCTGATCCGCTATGCATCAAAGCTAGCACTATGAGCTAGTGTCAGCGTCTAACTTCCAGTGACCGAACACAACCTCCAGACCAGCAGTGAGCAGGCTAACAGTGAATACAGCAACAGAACCTCTGAACCAGCAGTGTCCAGTCTAACAGTGAATACAGTAACAGAACCTCTGAACCAGCAGTGTCCAGTCTAACAGTGAATACAGCAGCCTACCGAGGTGGTTTTCTTGCCGGGTTTGGCTCCTGGCATCCCGGGCTGAGTCAGTTCAGTTAGCTACACGGCTACACAGAGCTAACCACAGTTAGCGGTTCACTAATTAGCAGCGTTTCCATCGAGTAATGGTAGCTAATGTTAGCAGTGAGTTGACTTTGAGGAAAAGAATTCACTTTCAAGCCGACTAAGATAACTAATGTTAGCAGTTAGCTTCATTAGCTATAGCTCAACACTAGCAAAATCTCAACACTTTTCCCAAAACTAGCGAGGTCCATAAAATTGACTTATGTTAGCAGTTAGCTACATTAGCACTAGCTCCAAACCAACTGAATCCTCAGTGTTAGCTGTTAGAATTATATTAGCTTTAGCTCTCCTGCTACTTATCACTGTTCCCATCATAAAGTCTGTAAATCACACTTTTCCCTGGTGGGGTCCGGCTGCTGAGCCCGGTTCTGTTGCCTGCTAACAGCAGTGAATTAGCGGAGTCTTTGGGCCACATGTGGCTGCCGTCTGAATGTAGCTACTGTCATTTGATATAGATGCAAAATCTGGTGAGTAAATGTGATAAAAATTTGTCTTTCTTCAGGAGTGTTGACAGAAAAATGGGCAGTGACGTATCCTGATGCATCAGGTGTTATGACCTGTTATACTCTACAGGCGTGTGTTGTTGTTGTGCAGCGGTATGAAGTCTGTAGCCGCTCTGAAGTTCTGTGTATTTAAAGGAGGCTCTAAGTCAAAATAACGAATCAAACTGTCACATTTGGAGGCTAATATTACCACCTTAGCAGCTGCAGTCGAGGTGCAATAAATCACAGGAGGGAGAACAGCTGTCGCATCACTATAAACCACTACGTTTAACATCTCAACATTTTTCAGCAAGGCAGGGGTGGAAACACTAAATCCAGCCAATTTGGATTCAGCTGGAGACATTGAACATTGTGTGCGAGCAGTATTCAGCCATGTTTACTGGCCCATTTAATCAAAATGTCACAGATTCTTCCAGGAAAATGGACTATACTGTTAAAGCAGAGCCATTCTCAGCTGAAAGCCTCATCCTTTGGGGGACGAGTGAACCAGCAGGTGTGGAGTGATGTATTGAGACACTGCCGATCCGTGAAGTTGAATTTCTTTCCATCCACAGAGAGGTCAGAGGTCACGGTTCAGCGTCCTGCCTGGACATGGACTGAAGGATGTCCTCTGAGCTGCGTTCAATAGTGTTTAATTTGCAGTCACAAGTTTGGGTCCAACTCTCGGATTGATTAAACGTCCCCAAACTCTCTCACCAGAACGGCGGTTAAATCACATTTGACTGTGTGTGTCACAGCAGGATTAAAGACATCCCGGCAGCTCGGCAGGCAAATACACATTTCTCCACCTCCATCACTCCTTACTGTTTACTATTTTATTAAAAAATGCCACTAAAAACTCTGCAAAGACTCATCGACTTCATAAAAATGTCAAAAGTACAGAAGTATACACAGTACTGTCCGAACGGCGGTCCCCTTGAGGGCAGCGACGCCGCCTCCAGCCTCCGGACAGATTAATTGCACTGCAGTGATCTATAACTTAAGTTGAGGTGTCATTGCGGATTAAAAAGTCAAAGTCACACATCACCTGAGGTGACACGAGTTTGAGCTCTGCTCGCAGGCTTTATCACGACGCATCGCTCCCGTCTCACTTCATTGTTCTGCTCAAAAAGGCAGAAATTATCTTTTAATAGAAATTACTTTAAAAGTAAAGATATCAGAGGCGGAACGGCAGGAGAAGACACGACACAACCAGCGTCTGAAATGGTCGAAATCCTGAAGAAGCTGTCCTCTCTGCTCGTCTCTAAGCCCTCAGGACAGTCCCACAGCCATAGTATGTCCATAAATACTCATTAGTCTACAAACAAGCTAATATGTTAAAACTTTTAGTGGTCTGACGTTGTTATCTGACTCTCTAGAGGCTTCTACGTTATGTACCTATCTGTTGTGTCGAGGAGGTGAGACTTTCCATAGTAATGATCAGAACTCCACCTATGTAACCTAGCAGCTAGAGTGTCCTTCATAAAGTTATGATTACTTTATTCATTCAGAATTTAATTTAATTATGATTGAAGAGGACAACGCTGCATGCGGAGATGCTGCTGACTGCTGGTCCAGAGGATGTAGGATTTAGTGACATCTAGTGGTGAAGCTGTAGCCCTTAGAACCAACTGAACACTTCTCGCTTCACTTTCATGGCTTGCAAAAAGGCCTTTTCTAGAGCCAGCGTTTGGTTTCTTGGCTGTAGATATAAAAGGCCCATTCTCATCTCAACATAAGTTAATATTATATTCCATTTTTGCCAATAGATCCTCCTAAATTTTACACACTGGACCTTTAAAAGTCCAAAGTACAAGAACTTGTAAAAGTAGCTGGTCCTAGTGGAAAAACTCCTTCTCTCCTTTATTAACATCTTGACCTCGAGGTCTTCATCACTGCACTGTGTCTGCACTAAAAGACTTAAAAAACAGCCAATATTTCATGTGCAGCCACCGGCTCCTGGTCACGTAATATTTGGAAATAGTAACAGGGCCTTTCACAAAAACTCACACAAAGTTCAAGGCCATTATTTCCAAAGAGAGAGCAGCTGTGTGAGCCATCAGCACACACTACGCTGCCTTTCTGACAGGTTTTAGACAGAGGGTTGAACACCACGAATAACGTGCGTCCAAGGAAATTCTGGGAGAAGTTAAGTCAACTTTTGAGGAGAAGCTATACAACTTTACACGAAATATTCAGTCTTGCACGTCGTTGAGATCTGAAAATGATGCTGCGTCTCAGCTGTCACTCCTGTTGAACATATTACCAACACGTTAATTAATGAACCGCCTCATTAAATCCAAGCATGTCACATTACGTTTTATTAATTTCTGCAGTTTCAATTAGATTGCGGATGTCGAACGTGTTCAGCCGTTAGCTGCAGGGCCGCCATGTAACAGTCTGTCATGATGACAAACCAATCTATTAATGACAAACACGCTGACAGGAGTATCTGTTGAACGCAGGACTGAATGTGCTGTAATAAATTGAATTGATCTGAAGGCTCCCTCCCTCGTTATATGATGTTCATTAGCGTTAGACGAAGGTGGAAGTCTTCCCGGTGAACTCCACGCTGCAAACAGTCAAAATGTTTCTTTATTACATCCAAACATATCTCATTAGCCTGACAGAGTTCTGCTCTTGTAAAACAAAATAAATGACATTTATGCAATAATCCACCTTATTAAACTCAAACACGCTGACTGAATACATTATCTGTACATCCAATAATGCTGCTGAGGCTCATTGAATAAAAGCTAAGGCTAAAAGGATGTTTGGAAAATGTCTCCAGAGGAGGACGACCCAGAGAAGGCGGACAGGATCAGTCGTGTTTTGTTGAGGAGGAGTCGGCTGGTGTCATTCAGTGGTTTAAAAACTAATACGAGGATCTTAAAATCAACTCTAAACCCAACAGACAACCAAAGACTTTCCAACAGGAACCAAACAAGACAGCATTGCAGTAATCGAGCCTCAAGGTGACGAAAGCATGCGTTCATTTATCGTACAGTCAAACCAGTGGAAAGGTGTGATATGTGGTCTCCAGGCTCTGACCTCGTCACTCTCTGTGAGCGTACTCAAAAATCAGCACAGAGTCGATAATAATCTCATGCTTGAAGGCAAAGAGCCTTCAGGTCGACTCAGCTGAGGAAACACCACATGAGCAGCTGTTGCAAACGTGGTCCAAACCAGCAGGCAGCTTATAATCAACCTCATACATAAAAACGAGCAAACGCAACTCATAAGTGCTTCCTGTGATGTTCCAGCTCTGGGGTCTGTCTAAGTAGTGTGTAGTGTATTTGTGGTCAAAATAAACCAGCATCGACTGTTTGAAGGAAGATGCTGAATTAATCACGGTTGAAGACTTGAGACTGGACTGCCAAAAGAAGCTGTCTTGAATTGGGACGTTAAAATGTATGACAGCAGGCAACCCTTAAAGAACTGTGATGGTTGAATATCTAAAGATGAAGCGCACATTGTAAGAAACCAGCATTAATATATCCTTAAAAAAATGTCCAATGTGCTGCAGTTTTAGTGGATTCAGACCTGAAAGACGGGTGAAGACTCGTGACTTGGACTCACCCTGTGATAGTCCATATGAGTTCAGCTGTTCTGCAGTTAGCATCGCGTTTTAACAGGATGCATACATGGATAATTAACTGTCCTGTTTGCTGAACCCGGTAATACCTCTGAGCAGATTGTGAACACTGGGACTGAGTTTCAGTTACTTGAGCTGACCGAGTGCACAACATAACCCAACCCGAGTGAATCTGAAAGCCACAGAGCCGTGCTGTGTAATTATGTTAATGTCATACATTATTAACATGCAATAAAATTTACTGCTTGAGCATCCTCTTATCAGGTTTACAGATATCACTGTGTGAGCTGAGGATGGTGGAATTTACTCTGGTTGAGCAGCGTAGCTGTTGCTGCTGGAGTCACTTTGTATCTATCACAAACTTCAGTTCGGTGGATTTAGAGAGGCAGGATGAAGATCCACAGCAAAATATGTTTTAAGCTTCAGATGTGACAGTGTAGGTACTCTTTAGTGTCTTCTCTGGACGTGCAGGGCTCCAGCTTTAAGCCTCATTCACTTGGGATAAAGCACCAGAAAGTCTACATATGGAGGAGGTAAGGTCTGTGTTTGGGTCAGCCAGGAGGCTGCAGTTCATGTCCTGTTTGAAGTTAAAGTTCACGTTTGAGGATCTACAGTTTTTGGTACTTCCTGTGTTGGCTCCAGTGTACAGCCACTTGCAATCTTCATCCAAAACCAAGTAGTTTCTGTGGCTAAAGCTCACCAAAGTGCCACCACCATGCAAGCTTTATTTTGAACGCAACAATACATTCCACATTTATTATTGCTAGCTCGACCGCAGAGTCCTGCAGGTCCAGAAATTATGCTTAATACCTGCAGAATCATATTTTGAAGCAGTGGGGCGCTGGAAGTGGCAGAATTTGACCGCTTGGGAGTGAGAACAAGTTTCAAACAGCAATAATATATTTTATGTTGCCTCGAGTTACCCGGAGTCTGGTTAAATGGCATTCCACCAGGGCCATGTTTTCTAGAAGTTTCTTACAGAGAATATTAAATTCATCTTTCTGTGTGACTTAGTTTGTTTTATGGGTTGTTGGGAACAAATGTACTGCTTGCACATTCTAGCATCTTTTTCTGTTTGTATTTAATTTATAATTTTAGTGTGTTTGTCTTTTTTTCTTGCTGTTTCGGAAGAAAAGCTAAATGAAAAATCACAAATCACATCCAGAGAGAGGTGAAGTCAGTGACAGCGACAGCCACAAGGCTGTACAGTAAACTGGGAAAAACAGACAGACAGCAGGCAGCGTGAATCCAGGACTGGACGACATACAGTACGGCGGAGGACGAGGACTGTTCGGTGGGAGTCTGCGCCTCACTGGGAGATTAGCAGGTAGCTGGAAGGTAAAGTCCAAACAACAGTGTGGTGCAGCAGTTTGGCTGCAGGCATGGCCTCTATTCTCCTTCCAAGCTCCCTGGAGGCCAGCACGATGGTTTGCCAACTCTGAGCATTGCACACTCGCACACACACACACTCACACACACAACTGCAGCCAAACACATCATGCATTCTCACACCGACGCGGCAGCCATTGCTGAATCTGCTTCTTCCTGCTCTACCTGCCACCTCGGCATCTAACGAGCCTTTGTGGAGGTTGTAATGTTCTATTCACAAAAACTGGCCCGACGGTGGAAATAAAAGGTGAGAAACACACCGAGAACCAGAGATGAATGAATAAGTCAGGAGTGAGGCAGCACTCACTGGAGAGCATGTCACTTTCCTTTACTCGTGGTCAACTATTTCAAGAAAGTTTGAGGCAACTTTTTGACACATCCTGCTGACAGACGAGCAGAAAAGACGATGACGCGATAAATATGAACGTAGCATCAAAAAGCCGACTTCAGACGAGCTAACGCTGCATCCTCTGAACCTGACAGGAGAAGCACAAACGAGTGCTGCTCCGTCTTGTGCCAGCCTACATTTTAACAGTGCTGACATAGAAACATGGAGCCCCGGTGGAGGCTTTCCTCCCCGCCCGCTGCACCTCCGCACACTCTGCTGCTGCCACGCCGAGGATACATCTTCCTGCTCCGACTGTGACTGTGTTAGCTCGCAGAGGAATACAACACCAGCTGTTCGGTCGTAGAGGGATACCCGTGCAGTCCTCTCTGATTTTGCCCTTAAGGTGTTTCTTTTGAGTGTTTTGTAGCCAAGTCCACGTCAAGTCTCAAATCCTTGTGGGCAGGTTCAGATTAAAAAACTTATGTTAGTCCCTAAATAGATAAACACCCAGACTAACCACATTTCAACAGTTTGCTAACACTGTTGTTGAGTCCTGACCATACAGATGGACGACACATCTGCACTTCCTCTAACTGGACCAAAATAAAGACAGAGGTCTGCACAGCTGGGATCGAGGCTCATCCACCCGTCAACGAGGAGTGCTCAGCTGTTCATCGTGACGTGAAACCTCCTTTTCAGAGCATCAAACAAGAGATTAAAATTAAACTCATCACCGTGATACGATAACCGTACTTTGAATTTTTAGCTTGGTCCATGTCCCATCTGCTAACATGGAGAAGGTTGGCCTACAGTATATTGCAGTCAGCCACCAGGGGGCGATCCAGGTGTCTTGCTGTCCTTTCGTCCGTCCTTTAACAGTCTGTGGTCTTATCACTGCCCTGTCTCACTTGTTAGCTACTTCCTTTATCAACTCTGGAAAAAACGGCATGTTTAATTCAAAATGTAGCGACCGTGAGCAATTAATAAAATGCTGCTGAGATAGACAAATAGATACTTCTAGATAATTCTCATGTTGCAGCCGCAGTTGCAAGTATTACGAAACACAACAATACAGTCATACACTTTGTACGAATAGACGTGAGGTAGATAAAATAAATTGTATAATCACGGTATAAATAGAAGTTTAAGACATTGTTCCATGCATGTAAGAAAATATACAAAGAAAAAAAGATCCACAACCACACCCACTGTGCTAATTACTGCAAACGATATCGATCTAGACGTGTATGAAATAAACAATAAGACAACACGAGCTATAGAGACATTTTGGCTCCTACACAGTGTTAAAAACACGTTTTAGTGCCTTCTGCAGGATGTCTGACAAAATATGGTGATTTACGTCACATCTACAGTCTGAGCATAATGTGTGCGAGACACTGTACGCAGCAGCAAACACAGTTTTCAGATAAATTAGCTAAAGTTAGCAGAAGTGGTGTTTGCTAAATCAGAGAGACGTGAAGAGTTTTTACACTAAAAAGATAAAATAATGCATCAGAGCACATACTTTACAAACTATACACAGCTTTATGCAACTGATGTATGTTAGAGGTGTATCTTATGAAAGTGGTTTTAGGGTGAGAGTCAAAGATTGGAGGTCCTGTGGAACATGACCTTTGTTTACATCCTTATTTCCTTATGTATTATATTTTTAATGCCATCTTATGTAACCTCGATAAGTTACTAAGACTTATATGCACTCTGAAGTGTGCTTCTTTTCCTCACATGAAAAGGTTGTGGTTCTCCGTGGAGCATGTAAAGAGGATTAGGTGAAGGATCAGAGAAAAGGCAGAGTGCTGACTGGACTCATGTTAGACGAACAGCGAGGACGAGACTCAAAGAAAGTGTGAGAGAGGCAGAGAGAAGTTGATAACTCACACTGGGAGAGATACCTGACTTCAGACAGCATGTGGATCAGTGCTTCCTGTTTGATACAGTCTATGAGTGATTGTGAGGGCTGCTACAGTCATCTATGCCCAGCTCAGATACTAAGATTGCTAAGCAGCAGTAGAGCTAAAGCTAATATAATAACAGCTATCCCCTGAATGTTGCTCACTGCTGGTTCGGAAGTTGTGTTCGGTCACTAGAACGTAGACACTGACGCTAGCTCATAGTGCCATCTGCAATGCATACTTAGATAGCTATATGTAAAATGAGGAAGCAAACAGCACTCTGCTTCCTGTTTATCGGGGACTTCAAAGTTCACATTTTGGACAACTGAAAAAGGAGAAGGCCATGCAAGGAGCACCACGGCGCCCTTTATCAGCTCCTTCACAGCCGTCCTGACATTTCACCCTGACACTTTCACAGGAAATCAGATTTCCGGCTGAACAGCGCCGGAGTGACCACTCCATCCTAAAGACAGCGATGAGGCTGTTTTTCAGGGTTTGGGCTCTCCAGTGAAGGGCTGTGTTAATGCTTCAGCATACTAAGACAGTTTGGACAATGCTTTGCTTCCAACTTTGTGGCAACAGTTTGTGGAAGGCCCTTTTCTGACCATAAAGACGTGGTTTGATGAGTTTGGCGTGGAAGAACTTGACTGGCCCCGCATACAGCCCTGACCTCAACCCCATCGAGCACCTTTGGGATGAACTGCAACCGAGATTGCGAGCCAGGCCTTCTTGTCCACCATCAGTGCCTGACCTCATAAATGCTCTACAGAATTAATGGGCACAAATTCCCACAGAAACACCAAGAAGAGTGGAAGCTGTTATGTAGATTGTAAAATGTTATTTTAGGCTTATAAGGCTGCAGCTGACAATTATGCCAAATATGCTTCAATAATCTGTTGATTAGTTTCTCAATTTATTGAATCATGTGGTCAATGTACTGAAAAATACTCATCAGAATGTGTAGAGCTCAAGGCAATATCTTCAAATATCTTTCAATTATTTAGGGATAGTTCAGTGTAGTTCTATGAGGTGCTGCTCCACAGTAAGTGTGCTATCTACAAGGGTTGCCAAGCAGACGGAAGACCAGCATGAAGCCACGGGGGCACCAACAAAACAGATTTTAGACGTTACGTTGCCATCAGACAGTCCTTTTTCCAGGAAACTGAAGCGTTCTTATCAATCTATGCCCTCTTCAAAGCCAGTACCTTTGCAATAACTTGCAGAAAAAGCCTCAGTTGGTTTGTTTCTTTGTGTTATCGTGTGACTTTGGTGTTTAAACACCTTAATCCAGATCTGAACAAACTTTAGTTGCTGTGAAACAAAGCAGCAGCAATCCAGCAATTCCCGTGTCTTGTGAGGTAAAATTACAGGTATTGTAAATGGAGTTTGGTCGCCTTCATCCACAATAGTGCATTGCTTATCTTCATACTGGTCCTCCTGTCTGCACCTTAAACTTCCAATCCTGGTTGTCAAATGGAGAAGTTAAATTCAGCATCTCAGTCTGAATCTGATAAGAAATGTTAGAGATAAGCTGGAGTACCTGTGTGCATGTAAACCTCATCGTGGTTCCTCTGTAAAAGTGTTGATGGAGAATTTGCAGCTCTGTATCACACTCTTTGGACAGCAGCATCAGATGTAAATGGTTCAGAGAATGGGACTTGATTTCTCTCCTCTCTGCCTCGAGCTGTAAAGAGATAAATGGAGGCTGAGTCGGTGATGAATAGGTGTCATGTCCAGGGGCTGTGCAGGTAACACCTAAGCTGCTTCAAGCCACACAAACAAGAGATAAGCGGCTGGCCTACACGTCTCCTCAGCTCAGGCTTAATTCATAAATTCAGCACTAACCTGGAGGGAAGTGGACTGAGCCTGGGCGATGTTCAAATCCTGAACCACATGGATTAAGTGGATCAGAAGTCTGCTGCCCTCTTTAGAGGAAGAAAGTACTCGTCTCCTTGCAGTGTTAGCATCGGCCTGTGATCTTCACCACAGTCCACAAATTAATAATGAACTGCTGAGTCTGAGAGTGTGTGGAGAATTATTTCTAAAAGCTCTGTGTACTTCTGTTGAAAGAAAGTTTATTAAAGTTCACAGGCTGGAACAGATTTTCACTCCTTGAGTCCACAAAAATTCAAACACTTCATATACTTTGGACATTTCTGGCACCTGCTGCCATTAACTTATCAATATCAATCAAAAAAGTATATCCCGCTTTAGATGAAGACACTACGGAAGCTCTAAGCGGTCATGAATTCGAGATCTCAAGATTATGAATCAGATGTGATCGGCACGTGACGTCAAAAACTGCAGTTCCTAAAACATCCACTTGAGTCAGTCTCCATAAGTCCCCATGTTAAAATGTCCAACTTCACAGCAGAAATAAACATGTTTACAGCCTGGTATAAAAAACGGGTGTGTTTGAGCAACCAGGCGTCATTCAGCCCACCTCAGCTCCACCCATGCTCCACCTCCAGACCATTTTTAGATTAGCCGGAAGGCAGCGGAGGCAGGACTGCCAACATGGAGACAACCAGAGCCACCACACTGAGCTTCAGCTCTTCAGAAACCTGTGGGGACGTCACGGAGACTACGTCCAGGTTTTAGACAGTCTGCGGGGACATCACGGAGACTACGTCCAGGTTTTAGACAGTCTGCGGGGACGTCACGGAGACTACGTCCAGGTTTTAGACAGTCTGCGGGGACGTCACGGAGACTATGTCCAGGTTTTAGACAGTCTGCGGGGACGTCACGGAGACTACCTCCAGGTTTTAGACAGTCTTTGGGGATGTCACGGAGACTACGTCCAGGTTTTAGACAGTCTGCGGGGACGTCACGGAGACTACCTCCAGGTTTTAGACAGTCTGCGGGGACGTCACGGAGACTACCTCCAGGTTTTAGACAGTCTTTGGGGACGTCACGGAGACTACCTCCAGGTTTTAGACAGTCTTTGGGGACGTCACGGAGACTACGTCCAGGTTTTAGACAGTCTGCGGGGACGTCACGGAGACTACCTCCAGGTTTTAGGAGGTCAGTCGAGCTCTAATAGAAATAAAACGTCTGGTCGTATTTCTTTCTCCTGACACTAAGTACATGCATTAGTCAAACATGTGCTCGCTCTCCATAAAGGCAGCTCTGATTACGTGTACGTGATCCCTGCTGGAGGCCTGAGCTCCTGCCGTGAACAGAGTGTGTTGTAGTATCATGAGTACTCTTCACTGCGTGTACTGTACGAGCTCTGCCTCTCTGTGATTTCCTGTTCAGTACGCCTCCAAACGTCCACGACGCCTCCGCCTTGTTTATAAAGTCATCGCAGTGAAAACCCAACACACTGCTGCAGGAGTTCACCTCCTCCTCCTCCTCCTCTTCACTCCTTCATTCCGGCGTTTTCCATTTCACCGTAATGACAACACCGACACACAGCAGAGCGTGACATGGAGAAGAAAACCCTCCTGAGCCATTAAGAGACAGACACAGACAGGATGGAGTGTTTACAGTCAGCCGGCCTCTTTCTGCTCTCCGGCGCTTCAATTTCATCCGCTTTCCTCCGGCTTTTTATTTTTATTTTTGTGCCCTCCATCGCCTCGTCGTTTTCACTAACACTTCAAATCTTTCAGCACTCTGCTGTCCGCTTCCATCTGGCTTTCTCCATCACTCATCTCAGTGTCAGTTTACGCCGTGGCTCTGTCTCTCATTGCTCTTCTTTTATCTCCATCTCGTCCATGTTACGTGCTAAGACCACGCGGCGTCCATTTTAACACACCTCTGCAGCATCACTGAAAAGAATACAGCCTACTGGATGAAGATGATCCAGATCATCACAGCTTTTGGCTTGATCCTTACCAAACCTGTACAAAGGTTAGGCGAGAGTCTCTGCAGCAAGCACCAAAAAACAATGTGCGGACACAGGAACTATAATTTATCAGGAGCATGCGGGGAAGTCAACCATGTTTCCGTCCAGAAGACGATGGCGAGAGTCCAACTTTGCGAGGGAGGTGGACGCAAGATCACGAGCTTCATGCTCTGCTTCAAATCAGTCAGTGTTCTATGAAGAACGAACGGAACGGCCACAGTTTCGCCACAACGTTCCCGCTCTCCTTCTGACTGACCTCAGTAGAGTTTCATTGGATAAACCATCGATCTATCTCGAGTGAATTAACCAATAATCATCAAGTCAAGCATTACTTTTAATGAGCCAAACTGTTTCCAATGACGACTTCACACATGGTTTTATGTAACAAACTGTCTGGTGCAGTCAGATTACTGAGCGAAGTAGTCATTTTAACCCGAACTACAATGTTGGACCTGGTCTATATTTCACTACAGCGTCCAGGTATTTGAAATCATTCCCAGCCAATCAACACACAGAAAGTAGTCCTGATCTTTGAACTGTAGATAGTTTAAGTTGTCGCCAATAACCAGAACCAGAAATACACATCGTTACGTTGATATCTATGATTGTCTAGAGGGTTAAAAGTGTGCGCTTGCACATATTTGCAGCAAAGCTAAGGCAGATTGAAGTGCTGCTGCATGAACACGATGATGAATGATTTTATTTCCTCTCCTTCTTCATATTTGTTTACCTCATCGTGTGTCCTGAGATGTGAAAAAGCTGGAGGACGTGTGGATCAGTTACTGAATGAGGATCCATTCACACACTGTATATGTTCACTAAGTGCAGCGCCGGGCCAGCTTCGCCTGCTCAATCTCAGCAGCCATTGAGGTTATCGATTCGCTTGATCACTCAACACATAAACCCGCACTGTATTATGGATATACAGTGCAAAGAGAGTAAAAGGTGAGCGTGCACGGAAGTATAAAACCCTTTTAGATGTGGAAAACGTCATTAAAATGTGTCGATACTGTCAGAGAGTCCAGTCCAGTAGTGAGCAGCTTTATGGCGACAATAAAGTCCAAACTATTCCATAACCATTTGTCATAAAGACATTAAGACAAATGGTTTTTCATCAGTGCTGTAGTCTCCTCGCTCTCCACTGTCATCCATTCCTGTATATTTAAGGTGGACAATTTCAGGGGCTTATTAGGATGAAGAGGCAGAGCCTGAATGCAAGTCAATCCTGACATTAAGGTAATTCATCAGACTATTGATGCTTCACGCTTGCCACATTCTGCATGCTGTGCCTTCTGTTAGACGTGTACGAGAGACAAATAGAGTGTGTGTTTGTGTGTGCGGCTCGAGGCCCGGCGGCTAATATAGCTTCATAACAGACTATTTTCCATGCCACATTAACCCTCCATCCCTTCCCTGCTCTCCATCCTCTCTGCCTGTCTTGTCTCAAGCCCAATATAACAAAAAAACCCAGCATGCCATTGCCACTGTTTGCTGATCGATAGAGGCTGTGAATATTTTCCACTCATCTCTGTCCTGTTGTACAGAGCCATCGATCCGGCCTCAACAACACGCCTCCACAAATACGAAGGCAGACAGGAAGGCAGACAGGTGGCTCTTTAAAACGTCCTGGAATGCCAAAGAGCGAAAAACCATTTCACCTCGGCGCTTCGATCGGCGCAATGCTCACTTTATATGTTCGTGACAGCCGGGGAATGGGTAAGGGCGTCTCTGCTCGGAGACGATGTCACAACATCAGCGACTGATGTAAACCAGGGAGATGGAAACTGTGTGTGAGCCGTTCATATTAGAAAGACTGCTCGTCAACGAGAGGTCACCGGTTCAAACAGCAAGAACCGACGTGTTCCCCAGAAATATCACATCTTTATCTACGAGCAAGACACCTGCTGGCCTGATGTTCTCTCTCTTGACACGAGACTGTCAGCTTAAAGCCTTAAAGCAACGCTGTGTTACTTTGCTACCAGAAAATTTACACACACCACCAACTATTTTACTGATTCTGAAACTGGATCATATTTTATGGAGAACATGAGCATGAGAACCAAATGCTGCTGTTAGCTAATGTCAGCTCAGTTTGTCAGCTTCTGTAAGCTAATGTTAGCTTAGTTTGTTAGCCAGTTAGTGTTTGTACCACAGGTGTTTTGGAACACCGGGAAGAAGAAGAAGAAGAAGAAGAAGAAGAAGAAGAAGAAGAAGAAGAGGTTTACAGGGCCTGGATGTGGTGTTGTGCAAAAACCGCAGCTGGTCAATAGGAAATTTAATATCATGGACCACGTTAACTGCTGAACTCATTTGGAAAGCTGTAAATAACACATGCACTCATAGCATTTCTAAGCTAACGTTAACTCGTGTTGCACACTGTTCATTAGCAAAGGAGATTTGGACCTGAGTTGGGTGAGCGGGCAATGTAACCGGGCTCAGCAGCCTCTATGGACATAATGGCAGAGGAGAAGAGAGTGAAGAGGACGCTGACGGAGGAAGCTAAGAAGAGAAAAGGAGAGAGTGAGCGAGCAAGAAGCCGCCGGACAAGAGTAAATCTGGGACTGACTTTTAGTGGTTGGTGAGAGCTTGGTGAAATAAAAGGCTGAAAGACAGACGCCGAGCTGGGCTGACTGCTGTCGGACTAGTCAGTAATATTAGCTGGCTGGTCCAAAATCTGTGTTTGCAGTTCTCAAACGTAAAGCCAAAGTATCGTATGAGATGTCTGGTGTGTTATCACATGAGGAGGCCCATGAAATGTGACCTAAAGCTTTAGATAAACAAAGTAAGGAGACACCTGATGAGACGTTTTGTGTCAAACCATTTGGAAGGTTGAAAATTGGCCGTAAAGCTCAAGGAGGATGATGTTGCCACACAGTGAAGATCTGGAGTTGATTTCTAAATATACTGAAGGACATTTATTCTCAGGAGACATCTGAGAAGATCCAGCGCCTCTGAAAGCAGAGGTAAGTTTTTGATCTTGTGCCTGACTGCATGCATTAATCCCATCCCCCGATCCACCGTCAGCGTTTCATCAAACACCCTCACAACAAAGTTTACCTGCGTCTGAAGTTTGAGCTGAAAAATTCATTTTTTTATCTCCACGTCACGCCCAGACAGCAAAAAGAAAGGAAGGAGGAAGGAGAAGTTTCAGCGAAACAGCAAATTACTAAATGAAACTGCAGCGTTTGATTCATCCAGGATTAGTGCTATCAGGGGGGCTCTGTCTCCAGCACGACGTGGGAATGCAATTTGTACTCTTTTTACTTTATAAATTACAGACGCTGCAGATTTGTTGAAATCACTGGCAGTTTCCGCAATTATTACAAATCACCGGATGTCCCCTGACGGCGTTTGAGCCGAGCAAACGAGTTAGAGAAGAAGAAACGCTAAAAAAGCTGGAGGTTTTAACCAAGAGGGAGAAAAATGGGGGAGAATTAGGACAAAATTAAGTTTAAAGAAGTGACTTGATGTCCTTTATGAACCCAGACGTCAACTGTGACACGTCAGAAGACTTCCCGTGTGTGTAGTGAGTGCTTGTTTCCAGTGAAGAGTTATTAAAGTTAGATCACGATGATAAAGGTTGTCCTCTCGCTCTACCTCTCTGCTGCTCTTCCCAGAGACAAAAGCTTATTTTTAGCTGAGCAATACACACACATTCACAATCTACACACACACACAATCTACACACAGTCACGCCTGATCGTGAGCACACACACTCTTTCACACAGACTTAGGCAGGCAAACAAAGAGACAAATGTTTCACTCACAAAGAGACGTCCACACTCACGCACGTCCATCAACACACTCTGGGTTTGAATCATTTACGACACACAGAGGTGTGTGTGTGTGTGTGTGTGTGTGTGTGTGTGTGTGTGGTCTTTTCTTTTCTTATCTTATTTCTGACCTTTTAAGAAGATTCAGGACTATAGAACGAAAGAAAAGAGTCTTCGTGAGCCGAGGAGACCTGCAGGTCTGGAAGATGGAGGAGCATTTGGAGAATTGCTCTGTTTGTTTTGTGCTTTGACCTTTTTTTTCTTCATGTACCGTCCCAGAGGTGGACGGAGCGAGGACAGACAGCGGAGAGAGAGGAGGAGGTGAATTTAAGATTCAGAAATGGTTTAATGAGTCGGTACGCTGTCCTGGGAACCATCATCTCCAGGACTTCAAGTACCAAGAAGGCCCAACAGAGGATGAACTTCCTGCAACAGTTCAACCTTCCAAAGTGATGCACAGTGATGGTGCACTTCTACACCTCCACCGTCCATCAACTTGTGCTACCACCGTCAGGGACAAGAGTCATTCACTCTTCTGAGAAGGTGATCAGCAGCAATCTTTCGTCTCTTCAGGACCTCCAGGACTCTGAGACATGCAGCAAAGATTATAACTAACCATCCTGATGCCAAACCTCACGCCAGAAGAAGTGCTTTTCTCCAGACTCCAGCAGGAGACTCTTTAACCTCCTCCTCCTCTTAAGCCTCCTCTGACACTGACTCTACCTCTTCACCCCAGATCCTACATGTTACACTGACTGCACACCTTCTAAAGACACCTTCTGGATCACTTCATATTTTGCACATTTTAAATGTTCTGCAGACTGTCAACTTTTGAACATTCTTGCACAGCTGTTAAAATGAGTTTAAAACATTCCACTAACAGATGGTTCATATATCTTCTAGTACTGCTTCTATTTTTTACTTCATGTTTGTTCATGCACCAAAACACCAGGAAAATATAAAGTACTAGAAGATATAAATATATTGTAAATATATAAATGAAAAATGTGTTTTAAAAATGAAAAGAGTTGTACAGTTTTGTGCAGTAAACAAATAAAAGGTGTGTTATTGTAACATATACAATCAGTAGACCTTAGATTAATGTGACATGTAGTCGTTGGGTCAATGAATGGCGGGGCTCAGTCTCAGAGGGCGCCCTGGACTTGTTGATGAGCTTCATTTGGATCTTGTGGTGTGAGGTTTAGCAGTAAATACTGTGTGTTAAAGTACTTTTCCATGATCAGCCACTCCAGTGTTCTCCAGGTAAAATTCTGTTTTATGTCAATGAAGTCTGGCGACCTTGGAGACCTCTCTGAACATCTTCGATATTTGGACTGTTGGTGTGTCATAAATTTAAAAGATTATTCAATCAAATATCTCAAGATTTGCCCTCCAGTAAGGAGCAAGAAAAACTGAAGCCGACATCTAACCATCTGACATGTAGATAATTCATAGACATGTTGGTGTTGGTGACCATGAAGCTGAATCAACAGTGAACTAATGGAGATGCTTGAGTTGTTTGGGACTCATTAAAAGTCTAATAGCGGCTGTCAGCTCCGTCGGATCAGGGGTCCTTAACCTTTTCCGGTCAGGAAAGTCCCCGAGCTCCACTTGGACTCATTAAAACATATTACTTCTTCACAGCTGAATGCAAACCAAACACCAAGGTCAGACGAGCAAACACCTCATTAACAATGTGACATTTAAAAAACAATAAAACGGCCTCAAAACGACAGCCAGACTCATTAAAACACATTACTGCAGTTTGACTGCAGACCACACCAAAGAGCCCAAACTATAGAACCAATTATCAGACATATTTTTATTATTTATCGCCATGATAAGAGTTCAGAAACCGCCAGAACCAGCTGAGGAAATGAAACGAGATGGACCGGAGTTCAGTGTTTCCAATGTAATGTCTGAGCTTTGCTCTGAAACCTCACATTCATGTCACAGTAAATGTCAGTTTGGATGCAAAGTATCAAAAATTCACGGCTCTCTGGCACTTAATACGCCGCTCTGTTGTGTTTTGTTTTCCTCTTTGTTCCTCATAATAAACTTTCTGTCTGGATGAAATATTTTCTCTCTGACTTTATTTTGCAGAGACAGCATCTTTGGGAAACAATTTATTTTTTTCATCTCTGAGAACAGAAAATATTTTTTCTTGTTGGTTTGTTTGGTTTTTTCTGTTTTGTGGCTTCCAGTTAACATTTTTATGTTTTACAGACAAAACTTTGAAAAGTATTAAACAATAATAAAATGCTGACAGATCAAAAACACAAAAGAAAGAAACTAAAACAAAAAGGAAGTTTTTTTAAGTTGTTTCAGATTTAAATAAAAAGAAAAAGCTTCACTGATGCTTCGTGACCTGAACAGTTTAAACAGTTTAAACCTGCATGAGGAGATTTATATGATTCTGCAATGTTTGTCTGGTTTTAAAAGCCGTGACGTCTCTTAACCACAAAACATAACTGAGAATTGCAATATAAAGGTTGCAGTTGTGTAATGACTTCCTCTAAGAGGAATCCTGTCCTGAGACGCCGATGGGATCAGGTCCTACCACCGCCCAAAAATTCAGTAATGTAGATGACCTTGTGCCTTGAGGCGTCTTCCACAAACTGCAGATGTCATTAAACCTTTGCTAATACCTGACACATGTTGAACCAGTTGAGCATCCTCCAGGTGTGGACCAGCCAAACTGGTTGCAATGTGTACATTATAAGAAATCCTGCCACATCATCTTACCCCTCCAGACTCCAGTAGAGTTCTTGAATGATGTTGCAGTTCAATGAGAGCCGCCACTCCAATGAGCTCAATCAAGAAACAACAAACTCTTTAATTTGACAGCAAATATGTTGCATTTAAATTTGATTTAACACTTTAAAATTGACCAGTGTATATGTGGAAAAGTCACTGTGATTGTCAGTCCTCCCTACCGACTCTTTGGCGAACTGCCCCCTGGAGCCAGGTACATCCTGCGTTTATCTACGGTGATTATGTGATGAAATTTCAAGCAACCCACATCGTTTTACTACAGTAATGTGGTAGTAGGTCGTGTCTTTGACAACTTATATGGGAAAATATCTTCAAATTTAAGTCAGTCCTACCTGCCGACTCTTCGGTGAACTCTCCCCCAGAAAACAGTCTCCGTCTGGGCAGTGAGAGCCGGGTAAGTCCCTCTGTTTACTGATGGTGATGATGAACTCTGCACGGTGGGTCAGGATCTCCCTCACGACACAATCTGACAGCTTCCAGAAGATTGGAAACCCGGGGACGCTTTGTGGACGGAGACATTTTTAGCTTTACAGAGGAAACTGGGTGGAAACCCACCAAAATAAAATCATAGATCTCAATGCAATGATGTATATTTCTGGTTCTGGTTTCTGGCGCCAACTTAAACCATCTACAACACAATGACTTGCATCATGCAGTTCATTTATCTACAGCTAACAGACTGCCTCGTCTCTTCAGGCTGAGCCAACATCCTGAATAATGAAGCCGGTGGTCCTGCGAGCTTTTTCCAAACAACATCCAACTTCACTTTCTGCTTTTATGTCTCACTTTCTAACTTTTTCTGTCGACTCCTGTGTGTCTGCTCCTCTTCCAGATTAACTCCTTTCATCCGTCTCACTTTCTTTCTACTTTTTAAGTCTGATTTTTCTGTCGTCACGGCAGCGGTAATCCGGTCTCACTCGGCCTTTTCCCTCGCAGTTCACCTCATAATTGATTTACAGTTTTTACTGATTGATTTTGACATTCCATTGCCCCAGAGAGAAAACTATCCGGCCCTTAACTGCCATCAAATCAAAATGTGATATGAATAATACATATCACAAGTTTGAGAAGTACAGTATCATTAGACTGAGGTGCTGAGGTAAGAATATTATAGCAATATTCATATAGTTTCAATATATTACCTGAAGGACCTTCAGCGCTGTGATTGTAGGTACGACAGTGATGAATAAAGCTACGAGCAGCATTAGCATGAGTGAAGTAGCTTTCAGTATAATCACAGTACTGGATGTACTCAGGTGAGACTCTGGCCTGCAGGTAAAGAAGAGCTTTTACACAACACTTAACAGCGGTGGATGTGCTGTGTGTCTGAGCTCGGTGTTCTCGCTGCAGAGCTGAGAAAAAACAAACACGGATCTGAAGAAAGTACTACATCACTGCAGGTGTTGCAGTGCAGCTGTCTGGAGGTTTTACGCCTGGGTGTTCACTTTAATTAGAACAACGGATTCACAGAGTTTGCTGTCAGGATCTTGGTTGTTTGCTTGTCTTTGACACGCGAGTGCAAAAGAAGAAGAAACCCCACAGAGGAAAGTGGACAACAACAGCTGACGAACTCTTTACACCTCAGTTTAAAACTCCTTTTGGAGGGTCGGACTGCAACCGGACAGCGCTTGAACACCTGAAAGTACAGACGCCAGGACACACTGAAGATCTGATCGACCTCCGGAGGCAGTCACAAAAACGTTCATCTCTGTTTCTCTGTATGTTTCACTTCCTTCTGCAGCCTTTAGGATAATCTGATGGCAGTTCAATACAACTTACCTCGTGTTTAAAGGTGAAACTGAAATGTTTTGGTTTGACCTGTAACGGCCAATGTTCTGTGGCTGCCGGAGTAATCGCGGTGGTTCTAGTCAATGTTTCAAACGCCACCGGAAGTGCCATGGTAGGTTCAGAAGCGTCCCAGAAGCGGCTCTCCACTCGACTCAGCTAAATATTTACATATTTAGAAGCACATAAACCAGAAAAATGACCAAATCTGAGCAAGTGAAAGTCTGGCGGGTTCTGAAACACTCCTGGTGTAGTTTGAAGAGGACGGACAAAAACAGCATTGCGACACGATGCGCCCGGTTCCACCTTTAGATTGCCCTCGTAACTTAAAAGAGACCCGGATGATACCAACTTGTTAAACTGATCTAAAAGAGTCTTAAACATCCAAACAGAATTAACCAGTTCACTTCAAATCACGTCTACATAATCGCTGACCAGTTTTCAAACATTGCTGTTTCTTTTCAGTATTCATTGTGTGTAATATAACGTATACGTCACGTCACATCACAAACACCTCTCTGACATGACCTACTTTGTGGCTTTTCAAGCTTCAGAGGTTTTTTTGTGTGTGTACATCTGTTGAATTGAATTGTGGGAAAATAAAAGTCTTTTATTGACGGACTTTTTGTGTCCGACTCAAACCTGAAAAACACATTTACCCAATCAGAACTCAGCAATCAGTTTTCTGACACAGAGCTGTTATCTGCCAATCAGGTTTGAGTAACATTTGAGCTGAAGAAGAAGAAGATTAAATCTATCGACCCCTTGATGGGGGAATTTTTACAACCACAAATACACATAAAGGGTTTATAGACATGCTATGTGCAGAGATAGCGGAGTGATGGGCAGCCACGTAGCGACGCCCTGGCAGCCTTGGTGGTGCCATGCAGTTTGACAGCACCCAGGAGGTAAACAGACACCAGCTACCAGCCCATGCTTCATTCTGTGGTCTGTGCTGGACTTGAGCCAGCCACCCTCCAAATCCCAAAACAAGTCCCTGTGGACTGTGGAGCTACTGTGGCCCAGAAATGAAAGAAAAATGGGGAACTATGAGTTCAGCATCACTGCAGAGTTGTTTGTTTGTTCATTTTAATCACTGAAGTCTGATCAAACCACACAGAGTGTCAAACTCGTGCGAAATAATAAATCCAAGTGTTGTTTTGTCTTTGAAGTTGCTTTTTTTAGCCGTGAACAATTTGAAGCTACATTTAGTGTCGACACAGGCCGTGGTTTTATATTATATAAATAATGAATTAACATTGTAATTCATGTTAAAACATATTATTTACATCATTGACAGCATGTGAGAAATATGTTTTAACCTGCTAATGGTAATAATTCAGTGTTACTAAGGGCCGTATCAACAGGAAATGCTTTTATTTTGAAGAGAAAGTAACCTGTTCTGTGCTTTTGTCACCATCTTTAGTGCCCATGAAACAGGAAGCAGAGTACAGTGGTGTTCACAGCAGCCAATAGTGTGTGTGATTTTGTTTACTTTGCAAACATGAGCGGTGCACACTGCTTCCATCAGCTGGCACCCTTTTGATATTCGGTTATGAGGACAGAAAACGTCCTTAAACGATCACTAAAAACACGCCAAACAGACATATTTATCTAAAATTCATCTTTTAGTGTCTGTAAAGTCAGAAACATCTTTCACATGGGGCATCGTCAGAAAAAACAGAAATCCTGAGCCTGGAGCTGCCGGTGACGAAGGATAAGAAATGACCAGAGCAAAGCGGCCACAGATGGAGGTTGTGACATCAATTGAAGGCGAGGGAATGAGGTGGTGTTGTCGCTCAGAGGCAGACCTGTGGCAGATAAATGGCTCCACTCTCTCTCATCAGCATCAGAAACAACATCTGCTTCCTGTCACCGCCGTTTCATCATCATCATCATCATCATCAGCGGGTCACGGCTCGGCTTCACACTTATATACAGTAAAGAGTGGACGTTATACATGTGTGTGTGTCGGTGTGTGTAGCGTCCATCTGTCAGTCTGACGCAGCGCTCCAGTCAGCAGTCGTCTCCCCTTCACACGTCATTGGCTGTCGCCGAGAGACCGGGACTTATTCAGCCAATTAGCTGGGAGCCAGATCGCAGTGGAGGCACCTGCTGTGTAAGCTGGTGTCGTGTCTCCAAATGGCAGCCAACAATCGATGGCTGCCGTACGGCGCGTGGAAGGTGAGGAGACGGGTCACATGTCATCACACTGTAATATGTCATCGTATCATTGGCTGAGAGGCAGCAGTGTGAGCGCCGCAGTGACACGGACACGAAGGGCGGGATCGTGGTTTAATACTGAGCGTGTTTAGTCAAACGTCACACTGAATACAAGAGGCAGGAGCCGTGGACCAGAATGCATTGCAGTCAGCGGACAGTTCCTTCCTGAGAGCAACAGCCAATCAGGGAGCTCCCCTGAGAACGTCGTGTTTACATTTGCACCAATAGGAATGCTGACGTGACATAAGCCGGCCAGCTGCTGGTGTAGCAACGTCGCGTTCACCTTCAGTGCAACATAAAATGTCTGAAGCTTCACTGTTGGTCCATTTTAAGGATACCGTCACAGGTTCGACCAATCGTCACACATTTCTTAAGGTTCCTCTTGTGCTGGTAGAGTACTCTCTTCTAAGAACTACAATCCTTCCCAGGTGTTGTGACGCAGACAAATAAAAACGTCTTAAACAGGTTGGCCAAAGAGCATTCTGGGAAATACAAACACCATCAGATGACACTAAAATAAGATCAGATCAGATCCACACCAGAGAAATTCACCTGTTACAGCAGAAAAGTACTCATATAAAATTAAAACAGAAAAAGTCTCAGATATAATAGAAAGTTTTATAAACTTTATAATTTCCAGAGATTTATTCAGACACATTCGTGTACGTACGTTTGTGCTTCACAGTACTGAATAATACTTTTTGTTCCCTTGTTGGTTCCTTAAATTAGATTTTGTTCATACATTATATCATAATATGATCTAGACACTTTGATGTCTCCATCATTAACATGAAACTAATTTGTCACCGTTTGCATGACTGACACTCAAACATATACAATCAGAGGAAACCTGATATGAACTGCAGCCCAAACTCTGGAGTACAAACGTCTCCTGCTGATGTTCTTTTCTTAAACATTTCTACATGTGCTTCACCTCCTGTGATCTCAGCATTTAGACACATTAAGCTCTCAGTGTTCTCTGCAAAGTGCAACATTTACTGCTAAAGTAATCATCATCAGCGGCAGAAGAAGTTCCTGGAGGACACTGAAGCGTCGCTGAACGCTGACTCGTCTCTTCTCCGTCCTCCCGCTCGCCTTCAGCTGCCGTCCGATATGAGATCGGACAATTGTTTGTCTATTAGCGGCGCTAATCACGCCGAGCCACCCGTGTCAATAAAACTCATTATATGAAACAAGAGGCTCATCAGCCGGGCGCTGCCCTGCTTATCAGCACAGCCAGGTCCAATTCATCACCGCTGCCTTTTATGAAGCATCATCATCTTTTCACATCAGCGTGGGCCGAGCTGGAGCAGATTACACGGAGCGGACAGAGTCTGAGCTCATTAGTGACTTCATAGTATCGACCCCAGTTTGTACAACTGACAGGAAACGCTGCTAATAACACAGGACCAACGTTATCTTCTGCTTTACATTAATGACGAGCTTCCTTTGTTTACAGGCTGTGACATGCCTCATTCATATTTTAAATGATGCATACAGCACGCCGCCATCACTGTGGTGTTATCTCACGATAACACTGATGTTTAAAGGATTTAACACCACACAGCAACAAAATGAATATGCTGTCAGACGTGCTACACATTGAAAATATCAGTTATATTTTAAAAAACAATATTTAGTCACTGTGCAGCTACAACTTTGAAAGTTCAGTTGCTAAAATCACCTCTGTGATGTCAGATGTCATGGCATGATCCCACCAGGAGCTTCCTCTAGACTTTGTTAACTTGCTCAGAGTTGATCATTTTTAGTAGCTATGCATTTAAATTGTTTTCCTTTTTTCTGTTTTTATGATCTGGAATCCGTGCAGGATGTTTTATTTTGAAAATTAACCGGATTGTCCGTGCTGTTTCTGTGTCTGACTTCCTGCCAGCTTGGTCTGCTCTGCTCTGTGCAGATCGTTCAAGTAAATCGTGCATATTCTCCACAGAGCAGAGTGAAAAACTCTCTCTGACGCTCTGACGTGGCCGTGTCCGACTAAATTTCGGGGTTAGAAACGTGAATCAGTGGCTCTGCGCTTCAAACCCTCGTGTCGTGTCCGGACGCTGATGTAGCTTCATGGTCTGATGAGCTGTCAAAGTCAGGTGGTGTCGTGTGAAGTCCACATCTGGAGGAGACGGGTACTTTGATGGTCAAACAGACTTAACAGGAGAATTAAGGCTTCATAGGTACATTTACATAACGTACTTAAGGTACGTGAATGTCTTATTTAAACCAACTCTGCACATTATGTGAAGACACTTCATTCAATCTAAAAGTGATTCATTCTCTTCTGTCCAGCAGCACGTCGAAGTGTTGACGTTCACACACACACACACACACACACACACACACACACACACACACACACACACACGTCATGATCCGGAGCTAATTAACCACAGTAATACGTCCAGCTGCTGTCGGCTGTGTGAGGTGTGTGTGTGTGTGTGTGTGTCTGTCACTGATGTTGTCTTCACGTGTCACAGTGTTGATGCCAGATGTGTCAGTCAGTGTTTAAAGCCCATTAACAGTGTCAGACGTGATGGACGGCAGCCGGACAAACAGTGAAGCTGACAGTACGCAGCTCTCAGACACACACACACACACACACACACACACACACAGTTAGCTGTTAGCATGACGTGAATCTCTATTGATCCATGGAGGGAGGTCGCCTGTCCCCACACAGGGAGGTCAGAGGTCAGAGGAACTCTAAAGAAATCAATCTCATTAATAAGATTTAACAATAATTTGATAATAATATAAACAATAATTCTGATCAATCAAATGAAGTTATTCATGTTTCAGTCACTCCCTGACGAGTCATTTAAAGACGTCATCCTCGGTTTAATGAAACTATGATGGCTATTTCTCTTGTTTACGTTTTATAGACTAAGATGAATAATTCTATAAACTAATATTTTATATTATACAAAACAAAGTCTGAGAGAGTCTGAACTGAAAGAGAACGAGCAGCTACTGCCACAAAACTACATTTTTTACACTGCAGCAGCTTTGATAAGTTATGATGAAGGGTGGAGCAACACGTCCACGTTGGAGCGAGGTCGGAGCGGACGGACGAGCCACGAAACATCAGAAAGACCCACGTTCATTTCCTGTTTCCAACCAACAGTCAGCGCTGACCTTCGAGTACTCGAGTACTCGAGTACTCGAGTACTCTAGTGTTGACGTCATTCAACACATCGTACATGTCGAGTTAACGTTCAACACTTTGAGTCACGCGATGTTACGGCAGAATGAGCGACCAGATATAAAAGTAGAGAAAATGAATGCAGCAGATGAAAAAGTTCTTCATTTTTACAGTAAATTATATTTTAAATTCTTTAGCAGACAAATGATTAAATTATTGCAGCACACCTTCATTCTCACCTGGGTGTTTACCTCAGAGAATGGCTAATGGCTAATTCAAGTGAGACTCCAATCTTTTTATTGTAACCATGACAAGTGATCTTTATTACTGTACACCTTTTCTTTACAACAGAGCATCTACCTGTGGTGATACATATCTGAGTGTCACGTGACCTGATGTCTGCACAGAGAGGCAGCGGTGAAGGTGACGTACACGTGACGCTCTGTTATTATTATTATCTGTAATAACATGAGAAAAAAAAACGCCTGAAGTAAAAATCAATGCAGGTCGTGATGTCGAGACTCTGCCGGTGATTGAAGGATGATGAATGTGTGTGTGTGTGTGTGTGTGTGTGTGTTTGTACTTTAACAGCACGATCACTACACGCAGTCTAAATTTAGATCAACTCTGTGAGATGTTTTTATATTTCAGGCTGCTCACTGCTGGTTCGGTCTCAGGTCAAACTGTCAGATGTTTTTATATTTTGGCCCTTTTCGATGATAATTTAGCTTCTTTGGTGGATTTTGGTTCACGTCCACCTGGACGATGTTCTCATTTTTTGTTGTGTGACTGGTTTGAAGGCGTTGGACTGAACACAGCTCACCCTCATGAGTAAATGTTCACTGAGAGCAGCAGTGTGTCGGGCGTTGCTCTGAGTTATTTGTGAATGTTACAGGCGGCTCTCCAGACGAGCGTTTGGCAGAAGCAGCGACAGGTTTTGTCTTTTTTGTCTTGTTCTGCCTTCGAGGCAGGCGTGCCCACGTCTCGACTTCTCCATGACCGTTTACAAACAGCTGGAATCAGGAAATACCGCACTGATCCAGACCTTGAAGTGCACACGTGTTTCAGTCATCAGAAATGTGTCCACACCAACACACAGAGTCACGGAGACTACGTCCAGGTTTTAGACGGTCTGCGGTTAAAACTTAAAGGTTACCCAGATACAAACATGCACACACACTTCATATAAGACTGGTCATGTGTGTGTGTGTGTGTGTGTGAGCTCGGCTGCTAACTGAATTGTAGTAAGTGATGGAGCTGAAGCCGGACTGGACTCTGAACTCTCCCTCGTTTGATTCGTTGACGGAGCTCCAGCAGAAATTTGACCCAGTGCTGCTAGCTAGCTAGCATCATCTGGCAGCTAGCTGTCAGCTGGGTCAATACTTGGCTGTGGTTCTCCGTCTGCAGTCCAGAGGCTGCCGGCTCCGTTTACTGCTATTCAGAAGGCTGCATTCACTCCCCTCCTCTCTCTCTTTGTAGGCCAAGACGCAGTCATGGCCGGACCGCTCGACGGCTTCTCTTTAAAATCCTCTAATTCTGTCCTCCCTCCTCCTGCCATGCATGTCCTCTGTCCTCCTCCTCCTCCTCCTCCTCCTCCTCAGTTGTGTGCCAGATACTCAAAGCGAAACTGAAATTTGCATGTTTGTTTTGCAGCCACAGCAGAACATACGTTAGCCGCGTTGAAGCGATCAATATTTCTGCAGAGCTTCATTCATCAGCGGTCTGAGAACAGGTCAGGAGTGACCTCTGAGGACTTCCTGCAATGGGTCTGAGGCCATGGGACATTTAATTTAGAGTCATTAAACAACGTTTGATGGATTTCAGGTCAAATGATGTCGAGGTTTAAAGCTAGCCCAAATTTCTCACTGTCGCCGTCATTAAAATGAAGATTGAAGGATTCATTATCATGTATGTTTATCTATATTGATGTTAAATCACATCATCTTTGGGTTCTCATACATGTAGGCTGTACAAAATGAGCATGAAGGCAAAAATACTTTCAGGAAAATTCAGTCATGACTTACAAAAAGTTCAAAATCTTCATTACTGTGCAGCAGATTAAATCTTTTTTTGATCCATGTGGGTGAGAAATGAATTTTAGGTGAGCAGACTGAAATCAGATGGTGTCCGTGCATGCACCAAAGAGAGGACGGGCTGTGATCTGATGTGCAGATGTTTCACAAAGTCTGTAACTTTTAACTCTTAACAACGACTTACAAAACTTTAGATTTGCTGCCACCTCACATCGTCCACGCAAAGGTTTTCTTCTGGAGGACGAAGATCCGATCTCAGCGAGGATAAGACGTGTTCGGATATAAATCTTATTTTAACACCAGGAGTAAATGTGTTTGAGGATTCCTGGAAATAAAACTGCGATTCACCCTTTAAAACATGAAGACGATGACCCGAATGTGACGATGATACACAATGAGAGGATTTAAGACATCCGGCGATGAAGGTGTCGTCCAGCACCAGCCCCGTGATAAGCATAAGTGGTTATGGAAAATGGATGGATGGTTACAGATAACTGGAGTCTAAACGGCCTTTTAACGACCATTTCTGTCCATGAGCTCCAGTCAAACGCAGAAAAATGTCCTCAGATCTGAATTTGTTCTCGGGCTCGGATGTCTCGCTAACAGAGAAGAACCCCGACACATCGCGGCCCGCCTCGTGCTCCTCCTTCCTCCTCCTCTTAATAACAACAATTTGCTGCTCCTCTGCTCTGATGCACCTTTTAATCCCAGAACATCTGAGTCTGTGCTAATCATTTCTAATTCCTTCCTACTGTAACATACAGAGAGAGATGATGATGAAGTGAGCCTGCTGGGAGGGAAAGAGTGCTACCACACTCTATTAAAGTTTCTATCAGAGTACCAGAGAGCTGCAGAGACCTGACTACTGTCAGACTCCATGAGTTCACTCACCAACATCGCTGAGATCTGAGAGCATGTTAGCATTATAAGCTGAAGCTCTTTTAACCACAAGTTCAACTGTTGACTGATCATGTGACCGCGGGCACTCAAGTCGAAGATACAAAATCAAAGTCACACAGAAACCCTTAATTACTCTTTAAATATATTCTGAGCAGAAAGCGGAAAGAAGACCAGCTCGGTCGGCTGCTGTATGCCTGCCTGACTGCTCACTGCTGGTTCGGAGGTTGTGTTCGGTCCCGGGTTCAACTCTGTTTAACAGAAGGTAGATGCTGACACTAGCTGTTAGAGGGACAGCGGTGAAGGTGGTTATCAGTATGTGCAACAAATCTATCTGCCTGTTAAACCTAATGGCGCTCTGCTGTCCTCTTCATGGAAGCTTTAAAGCAGCTACAATGAATCCCCTGTGGTAGCGTTTTCACCGCTTTGTTTCGTTCACTTCCAGAGGAGTCTGACTCCAAATACAGTTTGTATGCAATATGTGGCTGCAGATGTCATAATAATCTGTTTTTATTCTGATGAATTAATCGTTTACTGTATGAAAAGTCAAAGGACAGGAAGAGTGAAAGACGCTCATCACAAAATATTTCCACTCCATCCTCGCTGCAGCTCGATCAGACGCTGCAGCATCATTTTGGTTAGCGACAATCAGTGTCAACATTCGGTTAGACTTTCAAAATAAAGCTCGCTGAGAAACACGTCACATTTGATGTGTTTAAACTGTCACAGTTTGGTTCCCTTACAGGGTGGGGAAAGACGTTAACGTTGACTTCTGGTGGCAGGCGGGACATGAACAGCAGCATTCTGGGTAAGAGTCCTGCAAAACGTAATCTGAATGGGAACTTATTTGCTGGTTATAGTGTCTCATCCACTGCTTACAGAAATGATCTCAGAAAGTTACCTAAAGCATCTGTGTTTGAAGAGCAGGAGCTTCTTCAGTTACAAACCTGGAACCAGAACATCTTTAGTCTGAGTCCTCGTCTCACTCTCCTCTCTCCCGACATCTTTCTGCTGTTCAAGCTCTGACAGACAAAATACTGACCACAAAAAATATTCAAACTACAAAGAAATGAAGCAAATCTTCTTCAACTGTGACTACTTTGGATACATAGACAGTGTGTGTGTGTGTGTGTTTAACAGAGAAAGAGTGAGAGTAAAGTGTGTGTGAAATAACGTTTTTCATGCTGTTGTTGCTCAGCAGACTGTTCTGAGCTTGCATAGTGCATTTGTGTGTGTGTGTGTGTGTGTGTGTGTGTGTGTGAGTATTACAGCCTATCAGAGCTAAATGTGAAACACGGCTGTGTAAATGGGCTCAGAGATAGAAATGATGAGAGCAGCTATCAGCAGGCAGAGAACCACAATTACCACCATCTGAACCTGAATGTCTGATTCGCTGAACGACTGACTGCTCCACTCGCTGACTGTCTTACCGCCTGACTGCTTCGCTGACTGTTTTACTGACTGGCTAAATGTGCATCACAGATTTCACCTCAGTCTCCACACGGCACGTACAAATGGCTCATTTCTTGTCTGAATGCAGATCTCTGAATCTACGTCCATAAAAACTCACCTTTCCTTCCTGATGGACAGTTAGCTTTAGGCTAACCACATGCTAAAGTAGCTAACCGCTAATTAACTGCTGCTAACTGACCTAGATCGAATACAGCCTCTAAGACAATGTGAGAATTATCGAGAACTACTGAGGTGATTTACAGACTTTATGATGGGAAGATTGCTAAGTGGTGAACCGCTAACTGTGGTAACAATATAAGTCCCTGTATAGATGAAGTTTGGGTGGATGGATGGCTCAAACAAACGCAGGAGTCTTACCCAGAATGCTGCTGTTCATGTCCCGTCTGCCACCAGAAGTCAACGTTAACCAAGTCACCTTACCCCAACCGTGTAAGTGAACCACACTGTGACCGTTTAAACACATCAAGCTTTATTTTGAAAGTCTAACCGAATGATGACATCGATAGATCGATGGATCGATCTTCTGTGGACAAAAGTGGTAGCGCTTTCACGGCTTCGTTTTGTTCATTTCCAGGGGAATCTGTCTAACTCTGACCCGGTGAGTCTTCTCACTGATGGTCATCTTTGTTTCTGAGTTACGAACTCCTTGCACTACAGTTAAATGAGTTAAGAGAGTTAAGAGTTAACTGCAGTGAAATGTGAAACAATTCAGGAAGCAGACGGCGATGTAGACATAGACAGGCAGCACTTAAAGTTCAAAAAGTTCTAAAATATCAAACAATAAAAATCAACTGACTAATCAAGCAATTAAATATGACATTTAAAAATGTTAAGTAGCCTGGAGAGGATGTGTGGAACGCATGGATGACTGACATTTATGTCTAAAATAAAAGGAGATGTTACATAAAAAATGCACATAACTGCAACAATAAGTGACTAAAATGAAGCTCCGTCGACTCAGAGGTTACATGTAAAATGTATCAGGAGCTGATGTTTGCGGATAGGCGAGTCTCACGCTGACACTCATCAGGACGCGGAGACACATTAGTGCCTCGGTTCCTGTTTAACAGTCGCCTCATGTTTCCCTGAGCCGCACTGATGGAAGACATAATAGACTGTCAGGAATCCTGTTGGGAATCCCATCAAAGAATTCCAGTGCAATTAATATGCTGCTGCAATTTCCATTCATTATTAATGCGTTAGCGAGCAGCTTCTGGCTCCAAAGTTCATTTTAGAAAGCTCGTTTTGAAGAGCGGACAACCCGAATGTCTGAGGTCAGCGTACTGGACGGTAAACGGCGGACTTTACATGATCCAATCCACTCTTATCCACCGCTTATGTTCCTGATGAATTGTTTGGCTTTTTAAACTTTCCAACCAGCAGCCTGAACTCTGAATATCTTCACTTTCTAATCATGTTTTAGACGCTCAAATCAGAGATGTTCTTTGGCTTGATTAAACTGTAATATGTGAAACTGTAACCATCAAACTGGTCGTTGATTTACTTTCTGCAACTGACTGATTATCTCTTTAATTAATCATTTCAGCTCCATCTTCTATCCTGATAATCAGACTGATATTAGCTTTGCGTTGTTGTTCTGCCTGAACAAGTATCGTCTGACATATTTTCATTGATTCGGAGGTCCAGGACTTCATTTTAAAGCTGTAACTAACGACTATCTTTATTATCAGTTCTGCTGTTAGTTTATCACTTCATTATTTTTGTCCCTGTATGAACCGGCCCTGTCCTGAACGTCTGTATCATATCCTGATAATAAAACAAGCATTCCTGTAGGAACAGTTCAGGTTCTTTAACGTCAACGTGATCTGGTATTCTTTGGTATTCCAAAGTCTGGCGCCATGAAGGCGATCCGAACAGTGATTATAGATTTATTTGACCAGAAGTACCTTGTGCTGCTTTCTGTTGAGTGTAAATAAGAGGGTGTTGCCGCATACCTGCAATCTTTTTCTTTATTTTCTTGGTGTATTGGTCAACAAGAATAAAAGATCCCGTTGGACCGCCCTCTCTTCAGATCGTCTCGCCTCGTTTCACTTCATTGTTCATCGTTTTACATCATTCCACTGATCGTTTGACATAAAATATGTGAAGATTTAAAAAAGTCAAAAACCCAAATACATCTCATTTAGACACATTTTGTAGTATCGCATTGGCAAAGGTTGATGATGAGCTGTGACGTAGCGAACATTGAAGTCACATGACTGATCAGCTGTGTCTTCATTGGGTTCATCCCTGATGGCTCCACACAGATCTGATGTAACCTTGTTGCGTCTACGTCTTCTGGTTTTCTGACCGGAGAATTGGCGCCACCTACTGCTTATCTCGTGAACATGACGGTAGTGGAAGGAAACAAACGTTCATTCACACTTCCTCTGGATAAATGACTTTAAATTCAGTTAAAATGTGTGACACCATTAGATGGTTCTGTTTAATTGAACAGATGTTAATTAATCAAACTGTATCTCTGCATTCGGCTGGCGGTTAACCAGATAAACTCCTCGTCTTGCTTCACCCTGTGTGATATTAACCAAGCCTCAAAAGCCAGAGCAGAGCTGGATCGATACCGCTGACCCGACAGAGTCGTTAATTCAATTTAAAAGAATATTGCATGTCTCACAAAGGAGGGTTTTTATTATTGAGCTCTTTGTACTGTGCACATTAAATCGGACACAGCATCTCCAGTTAGACAACTTTTTAAAGTCCCTCTGCAGCACGAGTCGAATTATCACCACCTGAACCTGAACAACTGAAATCACTGATTTACAGGAAATAAAATAAACTAAAAAAAAAAACAACCTGAGCTGTTACAATTAGCTCAGAGATATTTTGAAGCAGCTATTGTGATTCACAGTCCCTCCTAATCCGAAGCCCTCCCTCCAGCAGCGCTACGTGCCCCGGTCGCTCCCGTCCAATAATAAAGGGCCCAACAGCACCGCCGTCCCAGAAGCCCCCGCAGTTGTCATGGTAGTTAATAAGGCTCGTTAAGATCAAAGGCACGAGGAGGATTGTTGACTCTCCAGGCGAGGCGAGCGGAGCCGAGGGGAACGCAATTAAAGGCGGAGGCAGGGGCCGCCACATACCTGATGCTAACGCTAACAAGTGAACGCAGAATGAGGCACGATCGCTATCTGTGTGCGGAAATGTGTGCGTGTGCGCACTTCAAAAAGAGTTACACAAGAGACTAGAGGTGTGTGTGTGTGTGTGTGTGTGTGTAGATCTGTTTAACTGTATGTGTGTGTTTGTAAATTGAAAGCAATGGGTGGGCACAGAGGGAGATGAAATGGATAATGGGTGCTCACTGAAGGCAAAAAGCTCACCTCTAATAACACAGACTGATGCTTACAATTACTATAATCACTAATAGATTTAGTGTAACTGCCAGTTTAATGTGATTTTTTTATGAATTGCAGAAATAACTTTGAACCAGAGCGAGCACATTTAATCTAATTACATACAGAGTTCAATTATCGGGTTTTGTGCCGCGGTTTCTCCGAGGCAGCGGGGACGGCGACGTCCATTACCAGACATGTTTGCTAAACAGCCGCTCTGAATTGTGTGTGCTGTGGCTCCGGCTGAAAGGAGGAGTAATAACGTGTGGTGGAGGTAAAGCTGTTCTAAGAGCACCTCACACTAAAACCTACATCAGAGGCGGTCGCAAGATGATTCAGGGGTTAAAGAACGGGGAATAAAATAAATTCACGTGTACATATTGGATAATACGAACATACAACCTAACCTACAGTATAACCTGCATCGAGGGAACATATCGCTTTATTTAAATGTTGGGAACGACCGACCTTCATAGAGGCCAAAACCTGCAATCCTCGACTTTTAAATTAGTCTAAAATTTCTCACCAATGACTAAAAGTCAGTCCCAGATTTACTCTTCTTTAGTCTCTTCTCCTCTGCCATTATGTCCATAGAAGCTGCTGACTGCTGGGCCTGTAAACCTCTTCTTCTTCTTCTTCAAACCTCCTGTGGTCCAAACACTAACATGTATTTAACCACTGACTGCTGCTAACTGTAGCTTGGTTAGCCGTGCAGCTAGCTGACTTGGCTAACAGGAGTCAGCAGTTGTTTTCACACCGTTGAACTGCTTCTTGTCTTCACCTGAACGCTCTGAACGAGCAGACGCCTCCGATCACTAACCACATTCACTAATCCCGTCTGATCAACGCGGCGTCTTTATCATGTGTCGGTCCGCTGATCATCACACTGCTGCTTCCTGTCTGATGTGACCTGCTGTAAACAGCTGCTGCTGCTCGTGCTGATTGATTTTTTCCCTCCATCACTCCGGCCTCCTCCTGTTTTACTTTCTTACCATATGCCAACTCTTAGCCTCCATCTCTCATTTACAAACCGTCGGGCTGTGTTATGGAAAACTATGCAAAGCAACAAATCGGCACACCTGGACGACAGAACGGACCATTTGTCAGCGACTTCGACTGATTATCCGACCGGCTTCATCCTGCTGTGACCTGCAGGGCAGCCGGAGAGTTTTCCTCAAGCGTAAGTAACTGACTGAAGCTAATCGAGCCTCGTAATGTGGAGCTGTAATCTGCGTGTCACAGCTCACGGCGTTCATCCCACAGAGAAAATAAAGTTTTCTTACTTTGAATGTATCATTTAAGTTTTCTAAATGAAGGTTTCATTTCTAAATGCAGCAAATTCACCTAATGTAAAATATAATGTAAATGTGTAGTCATGAAGCATTATGGATGCACTATAATTCACATAACTACAGATATGGGTTTCATAATACGATATTTCCTCTTACATTAGAATTAATATTTATTATAACAAAGTCAAATAAAATATCTACAAGTGTATTTTTTATTAATATTTTATTTACATCACTAGTTTTTACTTGTTTTACTGTTTCTTTATCTTCATTTCTCCTCTATGCTTAATTTTAAACCTCCGCTCTGAATGTATTTCTCATCCAACATTTCATAAAAGACATTTATAGAAAATAACAATTTTTACAGAAGTTTTCTGTTTTTTTTTAACTCTGTAAAATTACAGACATTAGCTGCAAATTAACAACCAAACATAAAATTGTTTTATAAGTATTATGCCTGTAACTGTGAATAATGATATTTTACTTCAATTTTACGTTGTAGACTGTTTTTTTTTTTTTTGACTGAATTAACCTACATACGACAAATACAATAAAACTGAACTGAACTATAACTGAACATGCAGGTCCATTAAAAACTCTGAATCATTTTCTGATCTATTATCTTTATGATGAAGTTCTGCTCAAACTTCTCGATCCGGGGTCAAGAAAGATTGACGTCATCACTGAAAGAAAGTCAGGAGATGATATATAACAGCTTATCATCTGAATCATTAAACAGAAACAGAACACACACTTTAAACCTCTCTGGGACGCACACACACAGGTGATGATACCGGCGTGTCATCCGAATGTTCAGTGAACCGCTCGCCGCTGACGTTAATGACGAGGTTTTCATGTCAGGGGAGTCGCTCGTTAAAAGACTAAATGGAACGTTGCCATCACGTTAATGGAATCAAAGAAAAGGTTCAGATCAGGTTTAATTAGCGAGTCACTCGGAGCTCGTTTACACCGTTTTCTTTTTAGAGGTAATTATTTCTTCATAGTGTGTGTGCTGTGTCACTGAAACACACACACACACACACACACACACACTGACTTTAAAGTTAACTTGTTATGTAACGCTGCCTTGAATTGGATCTCATGAGGTTTTATGTTCAACACGAGAAGTCGAGTACACAATGTGTGTTTGCTGTTCAGTCGGTTCAGATCACGGAGACGTCGTTGACGGCTGCTTTCAAAGACTTCATGATGTTTTCTGCTTTTAAATTCAATTTTTAATGCTAAATAAATGTATCTGAAATGATTAAACACAGAAGCAAGCTCACGAAATCAACCTCAAACTCTGTAATGAGACACAGCGAACACCGGAAATGAAAATCTATGTTCACTGTTTCATGTTTTAATGGAAGTGGATTGTGTAACGACGACGTGCGGGTTTATATTCACGTTCAAGAACTGACTTGATTTTACTGCCTCTCTCTCCGTATATTTCTGACCTCTTAGTATCGCATACGGCGGCTCATACTTTGAGATCCTCGAGGCAAAAAGCTCTTTTGTTTTTACTCCAGAGGCCCGACTGAAAACTAAAGGGGACAGAGCGTTTGCAGTCGGGGTCCTGAGACTCTGGAACAATCTGCCCGAGGAAATCAGGTCAGCTGAGTCACTGATCTCCTTTAAGTCCTTCTTAAAAACAGACTTTCATCACAGAGCCTTCTTCCTTCATTTCCTTTCTTTTATAACCTGATTTTTTTGTGAAAAGTGCTCCATAAATAAAGATTATTATTATTGAATAAGACATTTCAAACTGCAAATGAACACAAACAGTAGTAAGGTAATGTTTCATCGTGTTACACTCATTCACATGCTGGATTCTGCTGCAGACTTTCCAGTTTCCAGACCAGTCTGAGCTCTGAGACAGCAAACCGGCCATTAAAATGTGAGAGCTACATATAAAACAGCGGTTTTATGGATGGCTGCCAGATGGGTCTATTCATGAACATTACTGAAACGTGTTGGGGTGCTGAGTCGCCCTTTAAAAAGGCACTAATGTGACAAAAAAAGGGAAATGCAGAATCTGAATTGAAGCAGCAAATTTCATAAAATAACTTCATTTGTCGCATTTTGTTCGGACTCTGTCGTACAAAGAATAAATCACTGCTGCAGGTTTGTAAAATCCTGCTTCAGAGGAGTAAAATCAGCTATGTGGCATCTAAAAGCACTGTAAAAAAAAAAATGTAGATTTTACGGTGAAAAACTGCAAAACCATGACAGTATAAGACCGTATTTTCCCGTATACAAAACCTTTATTTATATGGCATTTTAAGGGAATTTATACAGAATGAAGTAGTATTTTATATTACAGACTGTTAATTATACAGCCAAAGTCCGTAATGTTTCATGGCATGTTTTACGGTCTTTTACTGTCATGGTTTGGCAGGTTTTCATCATAAAATCTACAGACATTTTAAAATATGGAATAAAACACCAACTCTGAATGTGAAATCACCAGTACTAACATCATTTTACCATAATATCAGGAAGAAAGTTGTACCGTGTTTATTGCAGTAAAATTCGAACAGTTTTTTACCGTAAAAACAGGTTGTTGTTTTTTCCCTTCCTGCCTCTCCTCTTTTATCTCCTCACCTCTACCTGAAGCAACACGACCTTGAATATGACGACATTTCCATATTTTGTTGGCTTTGAAACACTAAAATGAGACACTACAAACGTACTGTGAGTCTTTCAGGACAGCGATGTTGAGTGACGAGGACAAACAGAGATACGGAGACATCATCAACAGGAAGTGACAGAGAGAGAGAGACAGCAGAGGTGTTGTAACGGAGCGGCAGACGGGCGTTGCCGGTTTGGAAAAGCTCGACGGGATAATTGGTGTCAGAGTCCAGCCTGTCATCTGCAGGCTGGTGGACTGTCTTCAACAACAAAGGTGGACCGAGACGGTGGGAAAGAGCTGAAGATGGAATAATGATGCCGACAGAGGACGGAGTCAGTTTCTATTCTTAGCTGACGAAGCTGATAAAAGAGAGAAACGCCTCAGAGAATAATCAGAACTCTGCAGCTCTGTGGAGATGTTAGCCTAGCCTTTGGTTCAGTTAACAAGCTCTGATTGACTGACTGGACAGCAGACAGACACAGTCAGAGACGAGCTGGTGAGGAAAGTGAAACATCCGGCTGCTAACGAGACAATATTTTCTTCAGTTGGTGCAGCTAAAAGAAGAGTTGAGACAACCGGTAACCATAACATCCCAGAGATTTTAAAACATTTCTGGATTTTGTCCATGCACAAAGTATTTCATGCACATGAAAACAAATTCTCAGGCACATAGAGACCTTTTAAAACGATGGATGCCACTTTGTGACCTTCAGACAGAGGCAGGCTGGTGATTTCCTAAACTTTATGGTAAGCTAAGCTAAGCGGCTGCTGAGAGACGTTTATACATGCTCATGTGTATGCACTCATAGGCCATTGGTGCCTACCAAGCTCACCTTTCAACATGATGGAAGCAGGCCCTGGAAACAGGTACTGGGTACGTTACAAAGTGAACCTCCAGGTGTTCTTTAGAAAAGACACTATGAGAGCTAGCCATTAGCATCCTAACAGGTTCTGTCAGAAGGAGCAACAAGTTTCATAGCCTGTGACTTATATCAGGCTTAACGACACAAATCTGTGTTGAATGTTCAAACCGGGCTCAGCAGCTTCTATGGACATAATGGTAGAGGAGAAGAGAGTGAAGAGGACGCTGACGGAGGAAGCTAAGAAGAGAAAAGGAGAGAGTGAGCGAGCGAGCAAGAAGCCGCCGGACAAGAGTAAATCTGTTGTATGAGACATTTTAACATCAAAAAAACTCTTTGATCAGGTTGTTGGTTCAAGTTGGTCCGCGGTGTTTCAACGTTAAATATCCAGACCTGTCTGTACACAGGTGTGAGCCCATCTGCCACGATGTGTGTGGATGAGGTGGGGACGCACATGGGGATCGGTTGGAGTTTGAACAAACTTCAAAGACCACACAGCAAACTTTAAGGCCTTCAGATAAATCCGCTGGAATCCATTCAAGGCAACAGTGCTGGGACCATCTTACTGGAACTCAATCAAATCAGAGAGACTGTCGAAGGTTTGAAGTTTGCTTCATCATCAAAAGTGGTTCACTGAAGGGCTGCACTTTGAGGGGAAGAGTCTCAGGGGAAGCTGAACTGCTACCGCCTGAAAAACTAAGAACACTTTTCATTTTAATACTGAAAACTAAAAACACAAGCATGTTAGTTTATATTAACTTAATACAAAAACAAAATGAGGCTTTTCTTTCCAAAGGACGAATCACAGTGCTGAAGTTCAGCGATATGTTGCTCCAGCTCAGTGTAAAGTCAACACTAACTGTTACCAAAGTCACCACTTTGTTCAGCTGCACCTTCTTTACTCATGCTAAGACTCAGTAAGCTGAGCTTAACGCCACCACAAAGTTTCAGCATTCAGGTAAAATCTGCCAAAAAACAGAAACGAGGCATTTGTCCGTTACCTCATTAATGATTCAAAGATCATTTATCGATCTCTAGATCAGAGTTAATGATAAGAGTTATGGCTCTGAAATATGAATTAATATTAAATATATCATGAAGATAATGTTATCTTCATGATATATAACATATTTGTGGTAGCAGCTGTTCATTGGTGCTTCTGTTTGTTGCATTGCCGCCTTGTCTTGTCACAGTCTTCTTACATATTACTGTGGTTTGTCTTTGCTACATCTGATCTTCTGTAACCAAAACACCTCCACACAACTGAAGTCTCCCTCCTTATGAGAACTGACTCCTCCACTGTGGAGCTGTTAGCAAAGGTTCTTTCAGGCATGCTGCTTGTTGCTATGTGTACGGCGTCAATAGATATATATAGTATAAAAATTGCTTCAAATCAACAGACGGATGGAAAACGGCAACAACAACCCTCAGGACAAAGTGCAGGACGCACACCTGCTTTCTACTTTTAAGTATAAATGCACACAAAGACCTCTGGACTGCACAAAGCCCAGTCCAGCAGGTAGTCTATCAGCAGTAAAACACTGAATGAACCCAGAGGCAAGTGTTCTTCAATAGATATCTTTTCCTTATTTATTGTATCCTTGACCACTGAAGTGTGGTAAAGGTATATATTGGAAACACTAGAATGTGTTGTATAATTATTTAAATACACTGTAGGTTAGAGAGAAGATCGAGTTATTAACACACTATGGCACACCTGTAAAGAGTAAAGATCTCAACAAACCTCTCTGGAAAACTGAAAACAGTTCGTAATGCTTCTGGTACAGTACATATACTTACAGTGCTAACTGTACGTCCACGACATTAGCACAGTGCTAAGCTACGTTCAAAAGCACACGCAGAGGATGAATAGAGAACTGCTTCATAAACACCTCAGACACATTTTCAACAGAGTTCTGCTCTCAGTTTGTACTTATATAACTGCCGTCTGATGCCATCTTAACAATCTGCCCCCACTTTGTTATAACAGTACTAATATTAGTTTCCAATCATGTCGACGGGCCTGCCCTCTCTGTGGGGGTCACGTTGTTGTTTTCCTGTTTTTAAAAGAACCTTTCAAGTGTCGGTCCTCAGAGGAGAAGGTCTCTGAACAGATCAGACATGTTCGTTAGTTTGCTGTTGTTTATTTCATTCATCTACGAAGGTTTGATCTCTCTTTCTTTACCCCTTTGAAACTTTACCGTCATTCAGGGCTGCATGAATAAATAAACTTCTCCGAGGCACCAGCGCAGCCAAATGTGGTGCTTACATATTGGTGCAATGAAGCATCATAGGATCCATCTGTTTTCTGTTTAACTCCCTCCCTGTGGTCCCACTAAGCAACATAACACTGAATTAATCGTTTCTCTGTCTTCACTGCTGCATCGCTAATAAAAATGTTCAAGGTCTTTCTGCTGGAGTCTGCTCGTACATCACGGCTCGTTTTCCAGTTATTGTTTGCCTGCTTTCCAATATTGATCAGTGATCATAAACTGAACTGTGCATGACAGTGATGGGAATATTATATTAAAACACAACAGGTCAATGGCACACCATTTGAAACAGACTCCTTAATGTGCAAACACAAGACGTTGTTTCTGTCGGACAGTCACACAAACTGTTGAACAAACCTGAAATTTGACTTCAAATCTGCCAAGACGAGAAACCATCAGTTGCCGTCTCCACCTTTAGCCGCTACAGAAAGAAGACACCAGTTGTCCTGCCTCACATTTCCTTGTCACGTAAGTCTATACTCCGTTATCCTCGATCCTAAGTCGTCCAACACATCAGCCTGGTCAGCGGCCTTCTTCTTCAAACTATGATGCTGCAGGTCATTTATGGACAGGAGATGGAATATGAAGACAGTCCGCATATGAAGATGGTTTGGTCAAACAAATAGTTTCACATCCAGTTTGTTACATACAAACAACAACGTACAATCCAAAGAAGGCTGGAGGCTGTCAGAAACAGAATGAATCAAATTCAGAATGAGTTCATCAGTTTGAACGCAGATATCGTGTCTTTGTTCTGGTTTTAAAGGTCCGGTGTGTCAGATCTCTGTTCATAGAACACGGCACAAATGGAATATAATCTTCAGAAGTGTTTTTATTAACGGTGACTCGCCTGAAAATAAGAACTGTTTTTGTTTTTGTCACCTTAGAATTAGACTTCTACAGACGTCACATGGAGTCCGCAGCGTTGAGCCGCCATGTTTCTACAGTAGCTGTGAACGGACAAACTAAACACTGACACTAAACATGGGTCTTTTGAGGGTTTGTGTTCATGTATGTTTTGCGCTGCATCCAAGCTGTTATAGAAACAGGATTGTAACTTAAAAACGTTACGCTTCCCAAACCTAACTGCGACTATAAATGTTAGTCAGCAAGCTTTATTTTATAAGTCTAACCAGATCGGCTGCATATTAATTGCTGCTAATTTGACTTGCACGTATCATGTTAGAAATATGCAAAAAACACTAAATGTTTCATTAATGTTGCACACACACACACACACACACACACACACTGAGCAGGTACACACTTGTGTTAAGCACGTGCATGCATTAGCATACATAAAACATATTTTAAGTGTTAAGCACATATAAATATACATGAACTCACACCTACACACACACACACCTACACACACACACACTCCACTCGCTGTATTAAGTGGGTCATACGTGCTTAAACATACATGCAGTGTGGAGTGTATCCGGGCACTTGGAGTCGAGTACGGCACTGTAAAAACTCAGAGTGTGTCGGTGTGTGTGCAGCTCTTATTAACGGCGGTGTGTTTAATGTTTTATTGCGGCTGAAGAGAGCAGAGGAGCGGCTGAACAAAGACGTGATCAATCACTTCCTTCAGACGCTTCATTTTAAAGCACAGCAGTTGGATTTTAGCGTTCGCTCTTTGTAGTTAGTGCAGGTTTGGCTCGCCCGAGAACACGGAGGGGAAGTTTAGACCTCGGTGATAAATCACCACACATCAGACACTGGGAGGATTTCACAGACTAACTGGTGAATGATGAGACACACTGCTGCTTTCATGTGATGGAAGATATTATAACCGATAAAAGGAAAACACGACTACGTCCAGGTTTTAGACAGTCAGTGGGCATCACTGAGGAAAAACGAGGCCACAAACAACATGTTGAAGTGATTTGGGAATATTTCTGTGTAGGTTTGGGGAATTAAATGATGTAATACATTAAACAGATTTTAAAAATGACTCAAAATTAATTGAGAAACAAACAGAACAGTAGTTTCAGTGTAGAAATCTGAAGGGATCTGTCTACTGGTGCCTTTTTACATCAGTTATGTTGTATTAAGCTTCGGCTACACCTTTCCTGTCAGCATAATATATAATTAGCTATTTACTCAAGTTTTTGAGTTTAAATGAACTAAAAACTAAAACAAAGGCGACAGAGTTTGTTAAACTTCCAGTCATGACGTCAGTTCTGGGTATCAATTATCTCAGCTGCCCTCCGGTAGTAAACGTGTCACGTTCGGTGCTCATTCGGCTGATGAACGTCCCTCCTGTGGATCAATGAAGCTTCATCTTGTTTTTATTTATACCAGGAACAAAGATGGATTATAATGTTTGTAATTTAACGTCGCTGTAAACGAGACTCTTCTTTGAAAGTGAAATAAAGGAGGATGAAGAGGAGGAGCTGTCTGAACAGGTTAAACTTCACGTTCCTCTACAAACACGAGTGCAGCTCATTAATAATAATCACGTTCATCAGTCCTAACGGTGGCGCCGTATGCACACAGATGTGCCTGACATGCCTCAGTTCCAGTGAAGATGTGACTGAATGAGAACGTCAGCCCGACGTGTCAAACTCGCCGACGGGCTCGTCTCACTGTTTAAATCCCAGCAGCTGCAGGACCAGAAGATTCAACACTTCACTGTCCATCCCTAAACCACACAGCTCTGTACTGAACACCTGAGCAAAGAACAGAGCAGAGAACACACCTGGACGATCAGAAGAGTCACATCCATGAGCAAACATCTGTACGGAAACACACAGAGCTTCATCATCTTTGCTGCAATCAGAGCAAAGACACGAACAAAACATGGATGAAATCCTGATGAAGAGAGCTGAGCTGCACACGGGGTCGACATTTTGTTGAACCTGAACGCACCGTGAATAAAACATTATAGTGTCTGTACTTTGTGCTCTTTGTTAAAATCTCTGTAAGATTTCAGCTGTGGTTTAATACTACAACTCCCAGAATTCAAAGTATTGTCATTTTAATGAAGAAGTTGGGGAATAATTGGCCTTTTAAGAAAAACCTGCACACGGCGTGAGGCCCGGTGAAAATGATCACCTGGGTGTGAAGGTGGAGACGTGCACCGTCACCTGCAGCTCTTCATCTCTCGAATCTGAGTCTCTGCAGGACTTTCGTACACGTTAGCGTACAAGATAGCGGCCGGCGTTAACCTCACATTGCATTTCCTGCGACGACTTCTTAATAAGAGTCAGCTGCTGTTTGTTTCTCCAGTTTAACTTTTAACATGAAGCTGCAGCAGAGCGAAATCTTCAGTTTACATTAGCAGAGTTTTTCCTGGGAATATCACCAGAGACGTATGACCGTAAATATATAAATGTTGCAATACTTTCATCAGTCGGACAGAGACTCACCTTTGTGTCGCATCATTCAGTGATAGATTGTGATGAGTCGAGATTATATGAAATATATCACGACTCATCATAGTATCACGAAAAACTTTCTGTCTGTTTTCAGGTAGTAGACATGTTCTATAACGGAAGCTGTTACAAACTGTCCAGACTGTTTTGAGTTTTAGTCGTCATAGTTACAGGTAACTTTGTCTGCTCACATCTAGTTATTGATGTGCATTAACTGATCAAACAAAGCGTGTCTTATATTTAAAACTCAGCTTCAAAGAAGTCTCAACATGCTGGAAATCAAAGCCGTGCTGAACAGGAAGTAAGACGCTCGACGATCAGAGTTATAATTGGCTCACTGTGCGTCAGATTGCCGCTGCGTTGATCAACATCTGTATTAAAACTCTGTATTTAACCTGCATCAGCTGTTTACAGATGAAGTCCCGCGTGCCGCTTATTGGTTTGAATCCCGCGGCAGACGAGTGCGGATGAATGATGCAGTTTTACCTTCAGATAACAAAACGTGGTGGATCCACCGCGATCAGATAGACGACGCTCTGTCATTACCGCTGCTCCCGCTACAAGATAATGTCCACCCCGATCTGATAGTGTATGGGCGTCCATTATTCAGACACATATTGGACTGTCGGTGGTCAGCAAGTTAGATAAGAGGCAGCTCCATTAGAGGATGGGCGGGCAGCTACTGTGTGTGTGTGTGGGAGTGGAACTATTCCTGGATTCATGAAATGTGTGTCTACAGTTGCTCATGTGTGAACGTCAACATAATCCATGTACGACCCCGTAATGTGTCCACCTCTTCAGTAACTGCTGCTTTTTGACACGTTCAACATCTCAACTCAAGTCCACTCCGGTCCATCAGACTTCCATCCATCCTTCTCCGATCAGAGAGTTCAGTCTCCGATACAGAACAGAAGGCAAATATTCTACCTCGTGTGTCTGCGCTGGTGAAGAAGTGTTTGATAAAGTTCATCTCTTACCTTTCTGTCATCTGGATGCCAGATCAATCCTTCCTGACACCTGAAACAAGAACAAAATGGAGATTTAATTTCACTGCAACAGTCGGACAAGTTCACTTTAAAACGGGAATAACATCATACGACGGGGATCCACTGTGATCTCAGTGGAGTGCGCTGATTTTAAGATGAACTGTTGATTAATCTCCATAAGAATGCAGATTCTGGTCAGCTGCCAAAAACTTGGTCCCTCACCTACAGTTGTGTTTGAGCAGACTTTGGTTGCATGCAGGCGTGTGGAGAACGAGATTTGAGCAACGTTGCTAAGAGGACTGCAGAGGAAGTTTTGGTTATAGATATTTTATTGTCCTTGCAAGAAATGTGTTGCTGCAGTCTGTACAAACTTCAGCACAGCACACCTTCCCACCCATACCCCGTACATGCTCTCTGCACACGGCGGTTACCAGGTTGCTTTGTTAAGAGATGCTCGTATGAAGGATGAGTTGAGGTGATGCTTGGGTTCACGTGTTACACCGTGTGCTCGGTGTGTGATAGCTTTACTGCTGAGTTGTTCATCAGTTTTTTGGATGTCTGGCTACACTGGAAACCCTGAAACACTGACCACTGACAACAGAAACTGTCAGACGACACCTGATCGGCTCTGAGATGATCATCAACAAACAAACCAACAGTGTGTTCGTCTCAGTCCTTTCTGACTTATATCGCTTCTTTTTAAGCTGCTCACAGAAAAAGTTTCCCGAACAGGAAGTAATACATTAGTCTGGGACTATTTTCAGCTGCGGATGATTCCACATTTGTGTGGTAATGAAGGAACACGCCACCCTGTGCGACACTGATGTGGTTTTTTATGTGGCTCTATGGCACAGAGGAAGAAGACACCCGGCTTCACCTTAAAATAAAAAATTGCAGCATTCATACAGTCGTCTGAAAGAAATTAGACTGCGAGTCTTCACATCTCTCAAATATTTTTATTACAGCAGTTAGAGAGAGGAAGCGCAGGAGAAGGAAGATGACATGCAGAGGAAATCACGAGTCAGATTTGATGTTGCGAGAATATAGTTGAACCCACTGAGTCATCACGACACCAATTCTCATTCCATCTTTGAGCATTTTTGTTGCCAAACTGCATCTCCGCAATGAAGAAACCCGAAACGGAGCGACTCCGAGGCAAATGGATTCATTTTAAAGACGGCGAGGCAGCTGACAAATGGATGTCATCACCGAGGAGAAGGAATGAATGGAGGCAAAAACAGCAGAATAAATTACGGGGACGAGTTTTGTTCCATCTACGTGTCTCTGTATCTGATGGATGACTTATAAACACCGGTGGTGGTGGAGGGGGAAGAGATGGAGCGTGATTCGATGAGTTGCTGAGAGAGAACAGTTTGAAAAAAAATGAGCAAAACATAGATCGATCAATCTGCTTTGAACACTCGTCTTCTCCTCTCTCCATCGGCCTCTCCTCCTCCTCTCTCAACTTCACTTCCCCTTCCCTCGTTCTTTCTTTTCTTCCCGTGACTTGTTGTCGAGGAAATCTCATCAGGCAGCAAAGATTATCAAAAGCCTTCTGAGGCTCTCCATCTCTGAATTTAATTTGAATACTCGAGGTTTAAAAGCCGGTCGGCTACTTTGATCTCCAGATAGCATCGTAGCATCGCAGAGGGCGCTCCATGAGTTTGTGGGCTTAAAACGAGGAAGAGCAAATCCTCCAACGTGAAGACTCTCGATGAGAATTTCTCATTGTGGGATTCAAAAGATGAGGCAAAGGTTCGGTAAAGGTTAAGCATTTAGTGGTCATGTGTTTCAGGATACCTGGCGTCAGGTTTACGGTGAAGTAAAGGTCACACTCTTATCAAAGCGCCGCGTTTCGGCGTCTGATGGCTTCAGCTGTCTCTGCCTGCCGCAGGAGGTCGACCTCATTTGGAGCGGCGCCCACAGCGTTCCCAATGACCCGCGATAGGAGGTCCCTTGTTTCACTTTGAGCTCAATCAATTATGAAGGTAAACACAAGCCGCAGTTAATTTTCCTAATGACTGTCCTCAGTGGGCTTTTATAGTCTTATAATGGAGCAATAACATGATAGACAAAGACGGAGCTACAGTTACAGCGGCAGCAAAACGTTCAACCGAGACGCAGGCGAGGATTCAGTTCAGCTCAGTCATAAATCATTTATCAATAACAGATATCAGTTTTAGATCTACACTGAGCCACGAAAACAAACATATCGATAGAAGACTAGTATTAAAAAATGATACTCAATAACTGTTTCAATACATAATAAAATAAAAAGTGAAAAACCTGCTCACTGCTGCTCTGGAAACAGGCATACCGAGGACGAGCTGCAGTGTTTCCCACAGCGTTACATTAGAGGTTATTAAGTAATTAATGGAGATTATGTTGTTTTGAACACGTACTACTAAAAAAGTAACAGAGTGCCAATACTTTTGACAACCCTGCTTAATTATGACGTGCAGGCCTGATGGAGGAAACAGATTATACAGTCCAAGGACAACAATCTTTCACATTGTTTCCAAGAATCAGAGTTCATATGTGCACATCATTCTTTGTAAAACTGGTAGGATGTCTCTTATAAACCTTGTTTGTGACCTCGTTGTGGGAAAGTTGGCAAAGTAATAGATTTCTTTGGAAGGTGAATCATCTCCTGGCTGCCAAAAGTGATAAAAGTACTGTATTCATAATTCATGTGAATCCTAAGTGCTCTGTAGTAGCAGAGCCACGGGCGTAAATGGTGATGGTGCAACTGGTGCAGCGCAGGATAGGACTGAGACTAGTGGAGCTCATCTCCATTTACCTTTCCCAGTCAGTGTTGTAGTTTTTAACTGCCACATTTTCAGATGTAGGTGACACATTTTCCCCAAAATGAATTGTTACAAGAAACTAATATTTGCACGGGACTCTATCAACATTATGTTTCACTGCAGACTGATGAAGAAAGGTGAGTTTTAAGACATTCATGATTATTTATATTTTTTATTTGGCCCTTTAAAGAGGACGGCAGAACACGAGCAGAGACGGCTCCGACATGTTCGAGCAGACTTTGATGCTAAGTAAAAGGGGGAGTGCTGCAGGGAGGTATGGATTCAAGGGAAGGCTAATAGTCTATTATTGTGTGGTTTTCCTGTTAAAACTTCCTATATGGGCTAATGGCATGCAGCGGGGGAAGTTTTTATGCTGATGACGGTGTATAGTTTCAAGTAGAAGTAAAGAAGTAAACAAGAGAAGTGCTGAGACGTGAATATATTATCATTTGAACCAGCAGACAGGCAGGCCAGACCAAGTACACACACACACACACACACACACACACACACACACACACACGAAGGATAAATTCAATGAACATATCAGCCACACAATGTCTGTTTAACTGAGCCCACTGCTAGGCCAATACAAAACTTAATATTTCAAATCAGCCTTCAGGTCATTGTAAAACAGCTAACACAGGATCCAGTTGGTTTGGAGCTAGTGCTAATGTAGCTAACTGCTAACATAAGTTAATGTTATGGACCTCGCTAGTTTTGGGAAAAGGCCAACATAGCTAACTGCTAACATAAGCTAATGTTGTAGATTTAGCTAGCTTTGAGATATAGCTAATGTAGCTAACTGCTAACATTAGTGATCTTAGTTGGCTTGGATGTAAAGCTAACATTAGCTAACGTTATGAACTCACTCAGCATTAGCTACCATTACTTGATGGAAACACCGATAAGTAGCGAACCGCTAACTGTCATTAGCTCGGTCAGCCGTGTAGCTAACTGAACTGACTCAGTTAGTCATAATTCTGTAATTTCAGCACCACGTTCGACTCATTTACATGTTTGACTTTGACTCAACATGAATATGAAATGCAGCTTTAATTATCACTCGCTGTCTTTAAGGTCAGAGAAGACAAAGTCGTGTGCATGACTGCAGGAAGATTTGTAAAAAAAGAAATGAGTTTCATCGCCTCCCTCAAGAAACGAGTAAATAAATCCTTTTAAAGACCTGCATAATATGACGGAGGGCCACAACTGTGACTCATTACAATTATCATCCTGTCACAGCAGCCTGTCTCTCTGCAGCTCATTAACCCCCCCGCTCACATCTTCACCGCACCTCTCCAGCTGATTATCTGTGGACGGCTATGAAGCAGCAGAAACGCGCAGACTGCTGCTTCACATGAACGTGCACGACACACGACTGTACACGCACAGCTGTGCAGCCACGCTGATCGCATTATACCACTTATTTATGGAACTCTGCTCGTCATTTCCAATGTGATGTACTCACACTGTTTAATCCCTGAGAATGGTTGGAACTCTGACTTCATAACTTGCTTAAACAATGATTTATTTGGATGTTTCATGGACTAATTGTTCTCAAGATATTGGTTCAAAATATTCTTGGTTTTGTTTGGACAGGGCATCTTACTTTGGCCCGCCATTTTTTTCTGCTTGAAAACAAATTAAAAAACCACCCGACGTCGCTCAGCAGCTCTCCGGTGGATACTGGTGGTCGCAAAATGAAATACCACAGCGGTTGTAGCACAAATTTAAAACATATTTACCTCTTTCTGCTGCACAAATAACACAGTTACACAAAAAGACCATTTTCCATCTGTAATTTGTCAATTTTCTAGCAGTTTCCAGCGTATACTTAAACCTGACACGTGAAACTCGTGACTTTCTAGAAAGATTGAAGATTGATTGATGATTGAAGATGATTGCAGTCTCCAGCCTGCAGGCTGTTTCATCTTATTGCTGCTGGTCTGTAGTGAAAACAACAACTGGTCAGGTAACATGAGCATGAATATTCACCGCGGTAATGAAGTTAGCACTGGCTGTGTCAGCTGAACAGGTGGGAGAGGACAGGTGGAGAGTGTCTGCGGCCGCATTAAAAGCTGTTTTTTTTTTTTTTCCTTTAGTGTCTCAGCACACAGACGGATATAAAAACATATTCATTAAAACCGTGATGGATTTCAGCTGTAAACCTGTCTGTGAATGCAGCTACAGCCCACGACAATGAGCAACACTCACATCTATGAAGGTGTTCATTCACCTGGCTGGTCTCATGACCTCAGTCTCACCTGGTTCAGCCTCCCCCTCCATCCCAACTCTTCTCCCTCACACTGTTCCCCGTCTGTTCTCTCCTTGTCATTAGGTTTGTGGATCTCTCTTAATGCAGCATGACTGTATAAACTGAGACCTTGCATAAACTTAATGGGCCCCTGCAAACTCACCCCTCTGCCTCCCTTTCTTTCCTTTCACAATGAGTTTTCTGAGTTCTTTGGCTCACTTCCCTGAACTCTGTCTAACCTCGAACTGCGACTAAATCACTTAAATATGATCAATACTGCCTGCACTGCAAAAAAACTCAGCTCTTGAAAAAAACCAACAATACAATGGAGGAAGTATAACTTAAAATAAGCAGAATTATCTGCCAACAGAACAAGAAAACCGCTTGGCAAGGTTTCTTTTTTAAATAAATAAAAATATGCAGTCTCAAAAACGCGAGTGCAGCCAGACTTAAACATCATCAAACATCTACGTTTGTCTGGATACAAAGAAAATATCAGATTGTTTTCTGGATATCGAGGAAAATGTGCTTAAATTGAGCAAATACTTAAAACAAGTACAGCGTAATCAGCCCAGGAAGCTTCCTGCTCTGAGGCAACAGTACTGCACCAGGACACATTAACCTGCAGCTTTTCACACACAAAGGACAGATTTAAGGTAAGACACTGCAGGTAGATACAGTAAAAAGATGTCAAAGTCTCATTTTAAATAGACGCAGTGAGTAAAATAAACACTTAAATGTTGTTTTCTCTCGTTTGTCTGCCTGTAGTCTTATATGTAGAAATTATACCCATCCATACATGTGCAGAATATTCATTTAGTTTCCATGACGTCTTATCATACTGTACGGGGCTGACACTGAGAGCTGCCATTATGTCCACAGAAGCTGCTGACTGCTGGGCCTGAACTCTTCTTCTTCTTCTTCTTCTTCTTCTTCTTCGCTCACAGCTCACAGCTAACCAACTGAGCTAACATTAGCTAACAACTCTGACTGACACAAAGCTCATGAATGTACGTTCGTCCCGTGAACGCCTCACACACTCCCTCGTCCTCTCGTCCTCACAGTGTCGTTCATCTCTTCATCTGCATGTCTCTCTCTCTCTCTCTCACATGAGAAGTGTATTCCGGTGTCTCTCTGTCAGCTGACACGGTGCAGACACACACAGTGTTTGTTTGAGAGCATCCATGCATTCCTGAGTGTGTGTGTGTGTGTGTGTGTGTGTGTGTGTTGAAGCCATCTCTTCTTCATGAATGATTCAAAGGCCTCCAAATACGAAACTGTCTCTCTGTCCAGCCTTTCCATCTCTCTCTCGCTCTCACACACTTAATCTCTCCATCTCTCTTGGCATATGCCACTTTGGGAGGAGAATGTGTGTGTGTGATGCTTTCAAGCATGCATATGCGATTGTACACATTTGCATGTGTGTGTGTGTGTTGGTGTGTGTGTGTCGGCTGCCCGAGGCTGTGGCCGGATCAGACTGAGTTGGCGGTGCAGAGCAGAGACGCTCAGACGTAATCTGATTGCGGCTCAGAAACGCTGCACACTCGACTGACTGAGGACCGCCGAGGAGGAGAGACTACGACCACACACACACACACACACACACACACACCTAAAATATCTGCATACCAAAACACAACATGTTTCTGATGCTGTGTGAGCATCCAAAGATTCAATGCACAGTCCAATAAAAACAGACGAGACTCCTCGTCATTTGTTGGACCTTGCAGAGGTCATCTTTCATCATTGACCCCTACGTTTTCCATCTATCCATCAGTTTGCTTCACAAATATCTAGAAAATGACTTCAGTGACCGAAGCTTCAACAGACGGTAAATTCTATTGTGAGGTCCAAAATCAGGCACCTCCCGTCACCAGCTGATCCTGATGAGTCATTCACACACTAATAATATCCAGACTGGACTTCTGTAACTCGCTCTACCTCCGCGATCATTTAAACGCTGCAGCCCGGTTACTAACAAGGTCCAAGAAACAAGACTACATCACCTCAGGATCAACTATCATCTACCATCTTTCTGAGAACTTCTCCCCGCCTGTAGCACCACTACGCTCATCAGATCGCCGTGAGGTGTTGGCTGTGCCTCATTCAAAGAAAAAAAAAAAAATGGTCGAGGACTATGTTTTCTGCCCCGGAGGCCATGAGACAAGCTCAATCTGTTGATGCCTTTAAGACCTGAAGACCTACTTCTTTGTCCGCTTTTGTGAAGCACTCTGCTGCTTTTAAAAGTTCTTTATAAATGATGAATAAACTTGACTTTGTTTGGATGATCTTTCCGAGACAAAAAGAGTACGGAGACTGTATGAATGATGTCTTGAAACTGCTGGAGTCAAAGGTCATGTCAAAACGATGAATATAACCTGAGAAATAAACAGGTGCCTCAGGTCTGGAAAGTGATCTGGGTTTTAAAATAATGATTTCCCAAAATGGTTATCACCAGAGCTGAGTATCAATACTCGATACCTCAAAGATATCGACCAAAATGAGCCGGCACCAAGCGGTATCGAAACATCTGCAGTGAAACGATACCTGCATTCGATCCTTCTTGTACCCAGATCGAGAACAAAATGACTCGATGTTCTAAAGTACAGCAGCACAACGCACCTGAGGCTGATAGAAATGAATGCATAAAATGTAGAAAGATTATTTCAGAGAAAACTGGGAGCTCCTCATCATGCATCATCACATCTGCACTGTGTTCAAGCCCAATGAGCTTTGTCAACAGCAGGTCAAATGAAGTTTAAGGTTACCAGTGTTGGTATGGTCATATTCTATACAATACCCAGCCCTAGTTATCATATATCAGCTGAAAATGTAGCAGTAACATCTGCATTAATGGCAGTGAGAAGGCTCTGAGTCGTCTACAGTGACGTATGAAATAATGAAAAGCCTCCATGTGATCCACAGTCCACCCGACGCCACCGTCTGCAGCTTATACAAACTTTAACATGTAAATCAACACAACGAAGCAAAACACGGCTGACCTTTCCGTTCAGTTATCCCCCGATAACAAATGTCAGACTCTTCAGATTAAATATGGCTGAGTATTAATGGCTTTAATAAAGTTGCTGGAGGTCAGACTGCCTTTAAACAAGTCAATTAACTCACAAGTTAAAGCAGCAAAGTGGATTAAATCATGCAGCATGCAATCAACACGTCAGGAATAAAAATCATCGAACTGATGCAAACGTGACAAAAAGAAAGCCTGAATATTTTTATGATGGACTGGTAAGAGTCAGGAGCTCTGTTTACTTTCCTGTAAAAACAGAGGGAGGGACCTGGGACCGAACACAGCCTCAGAACCAGCAGTCAGCAGTGTTCTAACAGGGAGTACAGCAGCCTACCGAGTCGGTTCAGTTAGCTACACGGCTGACCGAGCTAACCACAGTTAGCTGTTCGCTACTTATCACCGTTTCCATCATAAAGTCTGTAAATCACCTCTGTAGTGTAAAGTTATTCCCTGTTGGCCTAGTCTGGTCAAACTGCTGAGCTCGGCTCTGTTGCCTACTAACGACAATTAGCAGCAGTTAATTAGCAGCTAGCTACTTTAGCAAGTCATACCAAGGCTAAAGCTATCTGTTGATGAGTTGGTACCATCATGAGGTTGTGGTAAATAAATATATAATTGGTATAGTGCAAGTACAACACATACCAGCTATGATTTCACAACCATGATACAAACAGTTAAGTTACGGGAGGCAGCACGTGCCAATCATGAGTCAATGTTGCATTGCATGTTAACATTCTCTACTGATGTCCGAGTTCACATTACAGGTGCAACAGTTAGTCAACCTGCAACTGTCTGGAGCCATTTCTTAAAGAAAAAATGATTTCAGCTTCTCAAATGTGAATATTGTTTCTTTAGTCCTGAATATCTTTGGGATTATTTAGCATTAGCTACAACAGGAAGCTGCAGCTGTGACATTTTCTGATTAAATTAATCGACTAAATGGACGGATGATCGATGTTATTTGCAGCTTCAGTTTACATATAAAACAATGGGTTGCTATCAGCAGCGGGAACAGATGACAGCAATTAAAACTAAATCATGAATTAAACTGGGAAAATGTGAAAGTATGAAGAAACTCAGCGTGTTTGTTTGCAGGAAAGTTTCCCTCAGGAATACACCGGCTTTAATCAAACACAACAACAGGAACATGTTCTTACTTAATATATACAAAGAGGGATGTAGAACAGGACATGACAAGAAAAACCACCAATTATCTCCACAGCTCTGCAGAGCCCGGCCTCTCGCTCGCTCGGTGCTCTGACCTGTTGGGTATCAAACCCTGTCAGAGGTCGCGGGGGTCACGGACGCAGCACGGATGCAGCTAACAGGCCAGAACGGACCACGAGGCGAGGAGGGAGTGCGAGCGTCCACGGGGGATAAGATGGAGAATAGTTTAATTTCACCAGGAGAGGCTGGATGACGAGGTGAGAGAGATTCAAGAGGCGAAAGCAGGAAGTTCTTCTTGGTAACTAATGGTGTGTGTCACATTTAAATTTAAAACATGTTACCAAAACAGGGCCACACTCGTGAAAGCCTCGGGGAGGCGGCGGAGACATTAAGATTGCTTTTCTGCCCATATTTTAGCTTAATATGCCATATGGTGGGCTGTTTCTCCTCCTCCATTAGACCCTGATGAATACTGTGATCGCTTAAACACATCCATTATACAACGTCGTGGAAATGTTTCCCATTTATTTAATTTTAAAGAAATGGTGCTTTTCTTTATGTATCACTTTTCATTCGTCACTCCTCGCTGCAGCAGCCTCGCTGAGCGCTGATTGAGTTACAACCTTGAAGTTTAGCTTTTCAGGCTGACTCAGGTGCAGCAGCGTCCTAATTTACCTGAGAAGAGATGAAATGTTGACAACAGCTCGAGCTCGGTGTTCACAAAGTCAAGAGCGAGAGGGAGGGAGGAGGAGGAGGAGGAGGAGGGAGCGCCGTCCGACACAAGCTCAATTCAAGGTGAAGTTTTAAAAGGAAACCGGTGTAGAGAATGTAGGTGACCCTCCTGCTTTCATCTCACAGAATAAACTAGAACAAAGGACAGACCCACTAACATCTGCCCTGCACGGAGGCTGCTGTGTGGTGGTGGTTTGTCTCGCTCTCATCCAGCAAACACAGGAAGCAGCCGGACTCGACTGCTAATGCTAATTCATTTGCATTGGTGAAATGGTTTTGTGTTTGTTCGTCCCCGGTGGTGTTTTTCTCACCGAGCAGCAAGCAAAACCATCAGTTCCCTTTTTAAAATGCTGAACACTCCATTCGTCCATTTCCTTCCTCTTATCCGGGGTCGGGTCGTGGTGGCAGCAGGTTTAGCAGGGCGCTCCGGACATCTTTCTAACCAGCGACACATTCCAGCTCCTCCTGGGGGATCCCGAGGCGTTCCCAGGCTAGATGGGCTGTGTAGTCCCTCCAGCAGGTTCTGGGTCTGCCCCGGGGTCTCCTCCCAGTTGGACGTGCACAGAAGACCTCCAAAGGAAGGCGGCCAGGAGGCCTGAATCACCTCAGCTGGCTCTTTTTGATGCAAAGGAGCAGAAGCTCTACCGAGCTCCCTCTGGATGTCCGAGCTCCTCACTCTATCTCTAAGGCTGAGCCCGGCCACTCATCGCCGATCCATCTCACACTCCATTTTCCCATCACTCCTGAAAAAGACCCCGAGATACTTGAAGTCCCTCACTTGGGGCAATCCGGAGGGAGCATTCAACCGTTTTCTGTCAGAGATCCACAGCCTCAGACTTGGGGGTGCTGACTCTCTTTTTGGGTCTCTAAATAGTACAAATCACTTTTATTTGAACTCACAAAACCCTGTGGGCAATCACCCGCGACTGCAGAAGCCACTGACAGGACCCCAGAGGGTTGAAGAGTCACACAGAAAAAAAGGATTTAGCCCCACAACAGGAGCAGGGCAGATAAAGGTGGTTAACAGGGTGACGAGTTGGAGGTTTGATGTTGGTTTAAACTTTCCTGAGAGCATTTTCCTTCATCTTCGACTTAACTTTTCTGCTGACAAGAAAGAAAAGTGTGCCCGTCTTTAATGTAGACCTACTTTTACTCACCGTAGAGGGAGCAGCAGCTCTATGACAGGAAGCTGCTTCGTGATAAAAGTCTTACAGTAGTTAGATAGGCCGGAGGAAGTGGCCCATGTGAACTGCAGCTCAGAGCGCGACATATGCAGTTTGCTAGTTCTACATGACAATAAATACAAGCACCAGATGACTCGATGTGACGACAGAGAGGAAAACTCGATACTGAAGAAGAGTTTGTGTCGCCTGCTGGAGGATTTATTGTGTTCTGAGAGGAAGAGGAGGGACTGAGGTGGACACGAGAAGATAGAAAACTAAACTATAGAAAAGGAAGTATGAGAGAGGAGACAAGGAGAGGACAGAGGAGACAGAAGAGAGGACACAAGGAAAGGACAAAGGAGAAGGAAGAGGAGACAAGGAGAGGACAGAGGAGACAAAGCGTCCACGCTCTTAATCCTGCATAACTTTAAGCCTTAATATAATCTGAACAGGTGAGTTGTATAAAAATTCACCCTCAGTACAGTTGTCATGAACGGGGAAATTAGCTATAGAGACCAAAACTGTTTTTTGTACCAGGCTGTAAACATGTTTATTTCTGCTGTGAAGTTGGACATTTGAACATGGGGACTTATGGAGACTGACTCACTTCTGGAGCCAGCCTCAAGTGGACGTTAGAGGAACTGCAGTTTGTGGCACTTCACTTCACAGACACGGAGGTTGCCGCTTGGTTAGCAGTAATGTTGCCTCTTTATTGAGCACCTCAGCAACAAATGACGCAGGCACAGACTGAACAGAGACGTCAGATACTGAAAGCTCTGACAGGAGAGATGATTTAAGGAGCTCGAGGCCGGTGTGACGGTGGATTCAATGTATTTCTGTCCCGAGTCGGAGAAGAAATCCAGGCCTGCAGGCATCTCTGCAGGAGCTACGCCACAACCGGCTAAATCCTTCTACTTACTGGAAGATCCCTCCGCTCGCTAACACCCTCTCCTCCTCCACCCTCACCTGCAGCTGCACTCAAACAACAAAAGGACTGTAATTTTCCCCTCTCTATATATGGAACTCATCTTTCCTCCTCCCCCCTTTGAGTGGAAAATCATGTGACGGAGGTCGGCCGTAGAGCGGCGACTCTAAAGCTGAGAGAAGATCTTGAATGTGGGGCAGCGAAGAATGATTCTTTGGGGGATTAAACACATTTTCCCAGAGCTCAGATTGCATGTTTTGTCCAATCAGCAGTCCAGAAGCTAAAAGTTCTGTTGTGTTTACAGTGATGTAAAACAGAAAAGCTTTACAGCTGGAAGCTCTGAATATTTGATGAATGACAAAAACAAACATTTCAGCGCTAACCTTGAGACGCTTCTCGCTGGATGTGTTTAACCGTTTTACCGTCCAAACAAACAGCTTCCATTTTCTATTATTGATTAAGATGATATCAGAAACAGCTTTAGATCGTCAGCTCTGGTGTCACTGATTCACGTGTGATACACTGAAACCTCTCCGCTCGTGTTTTCAGGTGCATTTACTTTAACTGATCAGACACACTCAACAAGCTTGCCGAGAATCTTTAAAGAGATTTGGAGACATGCTTTTAAGTTGAAAGCTCCAGCAGACTGCAACAATTCGTCTAACTCGCTCAGATCGATCTCTTCCTCTTCACTTCTTCACTCATTTAACTCAAATCTACCTGCTGAAGAACTTTGGTTTGTTCGGCGTCTCCTCCTGAAACTGGAAATCTGAGCTGCTCTCAGCAGAACGAAGATTAAAATGTTGTTGACCAGAGCAAAGCGGCGACAGCCGGTGTGAAATCTCCCACCCTGCTTTACATACAATGCTTTTATCATGGTGGAGACAAACACCGTCACAGTTTGACAACATTACGATCATCCGCCGAGCGCTGACAGGATTACCGAGCTCGCTGCCCGCCGCTCTCCTGTGACGGTTACGTCACGGCGCTCTGTGATTTTATACGAGATCAAACTCTGCGGTGATCCGAGACGACGAGATCAAATGTGCCGTTTGTGACGGTTTCGAAATGTGAACGTCGATGTGACGACGAGCTCGATGTGACGACGAGCTCGATGTGACGACGGCAGAGGAAAACGATACTGAAGAAGAGTTTGTGTCGCCTGCTGGAGGGGAGGAAGAGGAGGAAGAAGGACACGAGAAAGGAGACAGAAAACTAAACTATAGAAAAGAAGTACGAGAGAGGAGACGAGGAGACAACAGAGGAGACAGAAGAGAGGAGAGGTGGACGAGAATACAACAAAGCGAGGAGAAGAGGAAAGATGAAGGAGGACAAGAGAGAGGAGAGGAGAAAGTTGGGAAGACAGAGGACAGAGGAGAAGAGACAAGGAGAGGAGGACAGAGGAGATGAGATAAGGAGAAGACAAGACAGAGGAGAGCAGACAGGACTAGGAGAGAGGAGAAGAGGACAATGGAGAGGAAATAAGGAGAAGAGGACATAGAAGATGAGACAAGAGAGAGGAGGACAGAGGAGAGGAGACAAGGAGAAGAGGAAACAGAGGAGAAGAAGAAAGAGAGGGGGGGAGGAGAATAAGAGGACAAAGACAAGGTGAAGAGAGGAGGCAAAATTAAGGACAGGAGAGAGGAGAGGAACAAGTTGTGAAGACAGAGGAGAGAGGAGATGAAGGATGAGACGAGAAAAGACGTGGAGACAGAACAGAGCGTCTCCAGAGCGAATGTCCTGACCTTATTCAGTCTGCAGCGTCATAGATAAACCACAGGAGACAGGACAGAGGACAAGTGAAGGAGACAGAGGGAGGAGGAAGGAAGGAGGACGGACGTGTCCAACACCCCTGGACAGATGTGATGACGTACAGATCATACGTTTGAGCCTCGTCCCGGTTAGCTGGCTGCACGGCCCTCTGGGTAATATGAGCACAAAGCAGATGCTACTCAGGGACCTCCCCCCTCTCACCCCGACTCCCCTCCATCCTCAGTCAATGAGCCAAATCAATGGCCATTTGTCCCCTCACCTCCTCTCTCCTCCCCTTCATCCTCTGCTCTGTCTTATCGCGACACATTGGCCTCTTGTCCTCCTCCTCCTCCTCGTCCTCCTGTATTGTCTCCTTGTTTCCTCCTCCTCGTTACTCACGGCGCCTTCAGGTGAGAGATGTTTTATTTGTCTACTCTTTCCTCAAACACAGAACATTAAGACTTTTATCGTCGAGTGTTCAAAGGAAGTGTAGACTCTGCTTTCCTCTCCAAAAATACAATCTCACGACCTCCATTTGAACGAGTGACTTATTTCACCACTTCCCATCCTTCATCCTTCCTCATCTTCCCTCCTCGTTCAACCTTCCTTCCTCTCCTCCGTCCTCCTTCACTCAGTGTCGAGTGTCTTTTGTTTGCCTGAACTTCGACTCTGCAACTGTTGTTACGTAAAAAACTGTCAACTGTGGTTGCCGTCATAAATATGACATAAGTTTTTCTAATATTCCGATAAAAGGATGTTAGTACTGTTGATTTCACGTTAAGGTTGCTTAACGATGACAGTAAATGACTAAAATATGCCATGAAACATGACAGTGTTTTACTGTCTTTAATTAAGTCAGTCTCTAATGTCAAATTCTACTTTATTCTGTATTTTAAGGGAATTTATGAAGGTTTGGCCATAAAATATGACTATGAAAAATGTTTTTACAGTAAAAGACTGTAAACAGAATTTTACCGCAATAAATACGGTATAACTTTTTCTTACTTTCTTACTAGTACTGTAGATTTCATGTTTAAGTTTTATTCCATATTTAACACTGTTTGCCATGGAACATTACGGTGTTTTACCGTACAATTAGCAGTCTCTAATGTAAAATGCTTTATTCTGTATAAATTCCATTAAAATGGCGTATAAATGTTTATTGTAATATAAACACAGTCATAGTTCATGGCACATTTTACCGTCTTTTACTATCATGGTCGAACGGTTTTTAACTGTAAAATCTACAGACGTTTTTCACAGTGTGACAGGAGGTGAAGGAGCAGAAAGAGGGAGAGAAAGTTAAAGATGGAGGTGAAGAGAAGGAGGGTTGGCTGGTTTATGGTTATGACAGCAACAATGAAAACAAACAAGATGGGATGAGAGGGAGCTCAGAGGAGGAGGTGGAGGAGGATGATTGAAAGACGGGATGACGGAGGAGAGGCGAGGCGTGGAGAGGGGAAGTAAATGACGGGTGAGAGGAGGTTAAAGAGAAAATGAGCGCAGACGGAGGATTCCAGGTAAAGAGGCTGGAATCGACGGGCCCTCGACCAGAATCAGCTGACATTCTCACTAAACAGCAGATTGGTGAGTCGCCCACTCGAACGCTCCGGATTGATTTGCGAGGCGGATTTGCATCAACCCTCTCGCTCGCTACACGACGCTCTGCCTTCGCGCCGCTTGCCATTAACTCATCAAGTCATTTTGGTGTTCAAGTAACAGTACAGCTCGTCTGGAAATTAGCAGACGAGGAGGAGAAGAGGGGAGGCGAGGCGGAGGAAGTGGTCAGCCAGCCAGAGGCGAGGAAAACAAGATGAGGACGAGGGAGGAGAGGGGATACCACAAAAACACCAGAGAGTCATGAGGGTTCAACATACGGCTCCGTGCTTCTGAGATACTCGACCCGGAGTCCAAAGTTACAAATGACAGAGACACCATTCACCTGAAGTCAGTGTAGCATCAGCAGGATTTAACAGACGTTAGTTTTGGAGAGAGAAGAGATGAACTAAGAGAAGAAAATCCAGAAAAATGCCAGAAATAACTCCGCGGTGTGAGCGTGGGTCGCTGCTGTCATCTGACTGGTTAAGGGGGGGAGTTTCCGACACGCTGCTGCAGCCGGAGAAACCAACAGTGCATCTTATCACAGCGAGGCCCGAATCAATTTTTAATGGAAGGCTGGAGAGGAAGTCAGAGAGAGAGAGAAGGTGGACAGAGGAGGAAGGGAAAGCTCTGAGAGAGAAAAGGAGATGCTGCAGCAGCCGAGTGTGGCGAATCGACAAAATGGTGACAGTGGAGGATACGCTGCTCGTCCCTCTAAAGGCCCCTTTCATTTCATTTTACTGGGTCACATTCACATCAAAGCATCTCTGTCTGTTTGGGAATGTGTGGGTGAGCGCTCAGTGTGTGTTGAGGTGCATAGAAATAGCTATCTGTTGGCTGAGTGTGTGAGATGGAAAGGAGGACACAACCTTCATTATGTAGCAGCAGTATAGTGTAGTAATGGCAGCATAATGCTGCTATTGCTGCTGCTAATTAATGTTATTAGAGAACAGATGTCCTGATGAATCCATGTACGACAATATGCGTTCAGATTATTATTAATTAATCGGTAAAGACAACAGGTCTGCTTACCCAAAATGATAAATATTAGAATACATTTCTGATATTAATGACTGGAACAGTCTTGTAAGACGATTTCAGTGGAGCGTACCATTTCTTAACCTTGACATGAGCTGCCATCACTGCAGAGGTTTGCATCGTCATTAAAGTCAATGATTTGACCTCACGCAAGCCGAGATACTGTAAATCACTGGAGATACTGTAAATCACTGAGATGCTGTAAATCACTGAAGATACTGTAAATCACTAAAGATACCGTAAATCACTGAAGATACTGTAAATCACTGAAGATACTGTAAATCACTGGGGATACTGTAAATCACTAAAGATACTGTAAATCACTGAAGATACCATAAATCACTGGAGATACTGTAAATCACTGAAGATACCATAAATCACTGAAGATACCGTAAATCACTGAAGATACCGTAAATCACTGGAGATACCGTAAATCACTGGAGATACAGTAAATCTGTAGCCACGCAGGTATTTTAACACACGCTCCTTTTTCACGTTCAGAGTTTCTGAATTCGATTTTGTATCTACGGCTAACGCTGACGTTAGCTAGTTTCTAACTTTTTCCCAATTTTTACCCAAAAATCAAACGATGTCAGTTTTCTCGCCTCAGAAATCGTCTACAAGAGAAAATAAATCACCAACAACACAGTAGATCATGTACTGCTACTGTACTATATGCTGCTACTATGCAATACTAAAATTAACAGATAACATAAAAGGTAGAGGGACTCGTGTCTTTCCCATTAATTTAGTGGTGAATCGTTCGTCTCCTGATAGAGCCTGTTAGAATCTGGATTAATTTTATTATTGGGACATCTATGACATTAGATCAAGTCAGGGTCAGCGCGAGACGCTGTATGGTAGTAACACATCTGCATACCTTGTTGGCATGTTCGTAGGGTCTTTGGTTCTGGTTCAGCATTTATCATCACCTACAGACTGCAGACGTTACACTATACAAGGAAGATGTTGTGAGGACTGTAAGACTTCAGGTCCCCAGTTGACCTCGTTGTATTAGCTTCTTTTAGCTGATATTTTTGGCTTTACGGCTCACTGACTGACTGTTTGAGACTATCTGGTGGAAAGTGGACCATTAAAGGTGGTGCAGACCAAACCAGAGCTAAAACGAGAGGCAATGTTTGATTCCATTCATCAGGGGAACATTCAAGGACAATCATGATTCATGGTGGAAGAAATTGGTTTTTGGGTGAACTTTCATCTTTGGATCCCATCCTTAACATTTGTGTTGTTATGAACTGTCACCGTGACCTTTCCCAATCCTTCACTTCACTGTGGCTGCCTCCACGAAGAAGAAAAACGTCCACATTCAAAGTGAGAGATGGTACTACAGAGCGGCGTTCAGGGTTTTGCAGAAATTAAGGTTTGGGAACAAAGACCACACCTCGAATTCATCCCATTTCTGCACCTGAAGTACTGAAGCATGCAATGCAAGTTACCTCCTGCCTTCGTCAACATACAGGAGCCACTGAGGCTCTAATCTCAGTAGAACAAAGAAAAGACGACTCCTCGACTCAGTCAACTCCCTCCTGGTTATCTATACTCCAAACTCTTCATCCATTCATCTACAACCCTCATCCTTTACTACTTCATCCCTCCTCCAAAGGTCCACTTTCATCCATAACATACAATAAACCATGCTCAATCTATACACTGGCGCGGTCTTTAGTGAATCGTATGATATCGACGTTCTTGTCTGACGACGGGCTTGAAAGCTCACACCTCTGCAGGGGAGGATTCATAAAGACCTAATTAATCAATTAATTAATTAATTAATTAATCATGTTCAGTCAAATGTGAGGATGAATATTCTGTCGTGGTTTCCTCTGAAGATCTGTTGTGTTTGCACTCCTGCCTCCTCTCAGCGGTGACGGAGATTTCCACTGATACACCGAAACTCGTTTTCGAACAATGAGCCACCTGTGAGCGTGAGAGGGAAATGGTTTGTGTGTGTGGGTGTGTGTTATGTATGCTGTATGAAGCAGAGATATGACAGCGTGCTCTAAGATACATCAGTCCTGCAGGCTCCTTATTCATATTGAATACATCACTCTGAGTTCTCTCTCTTCCCGACACGCGAGCCCGACCACTCATGGCTCCAAACGTGACCTGAAGGCGACTAAAGTTATTGTGCCCGACTGAGTGTGTGCCTCCGACCCCGATCAGGATTATCAACTGAGTCATGAAGTGCAGCGGTTAATAATGACATGAGCTGTTCAGTTTTCTGTGGATCGCAGCAGGACGTGTGTGATTCACGGCTCGGTCAACCGAATATAACTCAAACAACAACAGCAACGTGTGCATCGTTTCTTCACTATATATAAATGAACTTTAATTATTCAGGGTCGAGCACAGATGCTCACGTTCAGTCACGCTCAGCTTCACACGTAAAGCACATAAACGCGGCGGTACAGTGTGTTCAAACAATCAGTGCTCTAATTAAGACTCATAAAGCAGCACGTATGTTGTATTAACCTGCTTTGACACATAACGTGGAGACAGAAAAACAACAACAGTCAGTCCAGATGAATAAAACTGCAGCTTCATGATTAAATCAAAGACAGAAAAGGCCTTCAAAGAACCTCGACCTTCATCGCTGCTGCAAAAATAAAACTGGTTTGTGATGGACGGTCAACATGTTCTCGTTTCCAACCCATCAAAAAGACGGTTGTGGTCAGTGGCCTCACGCTTTAGACTTGGACCTTGTAAGTGCCCGTCTTGTGTCAGTGTGGGTTTTGGAAAACTATGCACAGAATATGGCAGAAATTGAATATAATATCTATAAACGTGGTTTTATCAGTGTATATTTAAGAAAATAAGTGAATGAACCACGTGATGTTTGGGAGTAAAGACTGCTGTGTTTGACAGTGTGCCCCACTCTCAGCAAGACATTCTCCATATTTATTAAAGGTCCAGTGTGTAGTGGCACCTGGCGGTGAAGTTGCAGATTGCAACCAAATGAACACTCCACCCTCTGCCTCCAGGCATGTGAGAAAAACTCTGACTGCCAAATTCACATAAAAAAACTAAAGTGTTTGATTTGTCTGTTCTGGGCTACTGTGCAAAAATAGTGGTTCAAGATGGCAACAAAAAAAAACTGATTGTTAATATCAGGTGATTATACACTAATGAAAACATACTAATGAATATTGTGTTTCCATTCCTGCCAATAAATACTCATAAAAAACTACACACTGGCCCTTTAACTGTTCGTATACATGCTTCAGTTTAGTAACTTCAAATGACGTGAACTTCAGCACTCAGAGTAATTCTATTTATATTCAGACACACCGTCTTATCTGTCCTCTCTGCTTCTGTCAGCTGTCACCACGATCCTCCTCCACCTCCAGATCTTCAGACATCATCTTCAAGTCTTCATCACCACCACCAGTGTCTGGACTTAATCAAAGGGGGCGTTCCTGTGCCAATCACCTCCACCTTTTAATGAGATTACATCACGATGGGGTTTAATCGACAAAGACCGTTCATGTCAATAAATATACTTGTCCGCTGAGAACGAAATGTTTACAGCAGCTCCAAACGGTCACACTCGAAGGCTCGGATCGACTCTTTCAATATTTAATCACACAAACATAACCATAAAGAAACGAGTGAAATATGTTGGCAGTGAAGAGTTTGCACTTACATTTAATATAGATGTTTTCTCACCATGTTAAACCACATGAAACGTTCTATTCTGAAGAGCGTCCTGTTGCTTCATGCTCTGCTTGGTGTTATGTTGTCTCACCTGATAAACACACATTGTGTTTTTTTGTTTGCCAATCGTGCAGCTTGTTTCCATAAAAAGACAGCGCTCCTCTCATTTTTCTCAGTTTTGGAGTTGAGATTTTTTAATGGTGTTAATAATTTAATATCTCCTCTTTAATGCCTTTGTCTTATTTTTAGTCTTTTCTAAACTAATCTGACGCACTTGGAGTCTTTTTCCCTTTAATCGTTTTATCTCTTAATAATGAATCACCCGAAAACCGCCTCTGCAGCAAAGATTTATGGGAGAACGGACAGGCAAGTGGGACCAGCTGATAAAGATGATCATAAATTTGTGATAATATATTAAACTTTGGGGAAATTTGCTTTCCTGCAGTGTGCAGTTAGGATGCAGCTTGCAGCTCCTCTGAAGCAGGCTGGATACCTGCTGACGTGAGTCTTTATCATCACGCGGAGGTCACCGTGCCGACCCCGCTGACCTCTGCCACGTCTCACGCTACTAAAAGTCAGTATCAAGTGAAGCTCGCAGCTGCCGAGGCTAATCGATGTCTTTAATTCAGCCCACTGATTGATGGGAAATAAAGAAGTCTCTGTCAGCAGTGCTGAGCCGCCACACTGCTACCGACACCTCCTATTGACTGCTCAGTGTGTGTTACTGAGAGTGTTCAGGGGGGAGGAGGGTACACTGCTTTATATGCTGCAGGTTTGTGATTATATTCGTTTTCTTTGCAGTTGTGTGGTCATGTGTGTGCAGACAGATGTTCCACGAGTGCAGATTACCGACGCTCTCACGGTATTTGTCACCTCATGAGAAAAATGTCAGAAAAGGTTACTCCTCCAGACCGTGGAAGAGTAACCGTGTTTTATTTATTCAACCTTTAACCAGGAAATGTCTCATTAAGATTAAAAATCTCATTTTCAAGGGAGGCCTGGCCGAGACAGACGGCAGCACAAACCAAGAGCAAGTGCATTAAAACAGATACAAAACTAAACAAACGAGTTTGAAGGTTGGTAAACGGTAAAATCGTGGCAGCAACAAGTCTCGAAAGCAGAAACTTAATTTAAGCCTCGGTTTTCGGCCACCAAACACTGAACATGTAGCTTAAAAGCCAGAGAATCATCCATCACCATTTCCAGGTATTTCAAGGAGTTAACCTTCTCAATAACCTTTTCTTCAACAGCGACCACTGAAAGGATTTTCTCTGGTCTACTCTTGGCATTAGAAAATAAGAGCTTGGTTTTTATCAGCATTAAGAACAAGTTTCAGTTGAGAAAAGGTTTTCTGTACAACATTAAAAGCACTTTGCAAGTTTGCAACAGCTTTAGCACGGATTGACCCACTGCTGTAAATAACAGTATCATCTGCATATGGACGAATATGAGATAAAATATTAGAATATAAAAACTCTTTGATCTGCTTTACGTTGACTTCAAAACATGGAATGAATACTGTCCCTCCTCAAACCAACATGTTCTTTTAAAATGAAACTTTTTGCAGAGCCTGACAATAGTTTTAGTTGTCTCGACTTCCGAGTGGAGTTCTATTTTCAAAATTCTTTCTCTATGATTCATAAAACATAAAAAAGACCAGGTTAAAACCTTGTTGGACTGAGTATGAAACCCTCGGGGGCTGCTCCCGCTGATCAAGTTTCTCTTCTCTTTTAACACTTTTAGCTCAACCTTCCACCTTCAGCTCCGGTTCAGAGCAATAATACTGCATCCCCTGGAGGTGGTTTTCTTAGATACAGCAGCACTGGACTTCCTGTTCTGTCCTGTACGGTTCAAACTCTCACAGCTTTGTGCACAGTATAAAAATCTGAATGTTCTTTTGTACAAATTCAGAACATCCAAACATATTTTCCTACATTTTGAAAATACAAAATACATCAATACCTTTTCTGGCATCGTTATCTTGTATTTTATTTTGATACATTTATTCGAGGGGTGTAGTGTCATCAGAAACAATAAGATTTATGGCTGTGAACACCTGTATAGACATCTGTTCATCTCCTCAAAGAGTATTTCATTTCTGTTATTTACCAACTGTAACCTCTCGCTCTAATATTCTTTTCTAATTATTTCTCTTTAGTTTTGTTTTCGTCCCCCACACAGTGCACGTTTGATATTGAAATGAGGGTGTTAGGTACTGTGCGACAACAAAAGGCTTTTGGAATCATGTTTGCCTGAAAATACAAACGATTTGACTTCCTTCTGAGCCCAGCACACGAGTAAATGCAGCAGGTTTGCTCGAGTTTTTCTGTCTTTGAGGGTTAGTGTGTATGTGGAGAGCGACCGAGCACATTTAAATGCCCCTCGAGGTTTAAATGAAGTTGTAGATTCATGACAGTGACTCAACAGAAGGACACTGAGGCACCTCTGTGAGCTGCAGCACAAACGTTGTTTGCCTAAATTATTGGAGGTTTTATCGGCGAGTGGAGGTTCTCCAACAGGGCGACCAGGAGTGGTGTGCAGACGTTTTTTTTTATTGGCAAACTTCGAAAAAGAAAATTAAAAGTTTGTTTCTTTCTTTGGATTTTGAATCTTTAAGCCAAAGAAAGAAAACTTCAGACTCAGCAGGGTGAAAGTGTTTTCAGATTGATTTCAAATACCTGCAGGTGGCTCACAGCCATCGATGCACCTCCCGGCATCCAAACAGAATAACTGATAAATTCCACCTTAAGAAGCGTTTGTAGCGATGCAACAATTCAAAATCGGATATATCTAGATCCTGAATCTGATAAAGTGCCTCTTTTCTCCACATTTTATCTCACTGGTAACATTACTGCAGATCCTACTTGGGTGCCATCACTGGATCTTGTACCCACAGTGCACTGGGAGACCTGAACACGTTAACTCGGCTCACCTGCCGAGCGACTGTCCCACACTCCAAATTCCTCCAACAGCCGACATGTCAGGTCCCATTTATTGTCTCCAAGGCTCGAGTTCTGGTGTTTCTTATCATCATCTGTGATAAAAACACAGTCAAAGAATGAAGTGTCGGTCCCGGTCATAGTTCAGTTATAAAAAGTATCTCTCTCCGCCTGGCTGCTGACAGCTCCGTCAGCCCGAGAGTCAATCACACAGGACAGCAGCCGAGGAGGTCGCACCAGTGTCAGGTTTAAAAAAAAAAAAAAAAGTTTAGCTGATGTCGCTGCCCCGTCTATTTCCTCCATCACCTGACACCACATGCCGTGTCGCTCTCTGCACGATGATGCAACCAAAAGAAACCGCAGTGATTCGACTGACAACTGCGAGATCATTTGGGGGATTCTCGACATTTGTGGGGCGACTTCAGCCCAAAACTATCGCCTAAATATGTCGACGTGTCCGTCACATGAGCAGTTTGTGCATACAGGTCGTAGACTTTGAGTTCTGTGGAAGTTATCTGAGCTGAAAAAGTCAAGAAAAAGAAGCGGACATATTCGATTTGGTTCATATTTGGCTTCTTGTTTCTGAGTATTTGGTTCATTTTGTGTTTTTCCAATTTGGGATGAAAGCTTTGTTTCCAACCACCGGCTCTAATCCTTCCTGCTGCTTTGTGTTGTTTTTATGTTTTTGGGTGAATTGGACCAAGACAATGGGGCCATTTTCATTGTATTTCCCTGTGTGGTAACAAATATCTGGCTGTGCTCGACACACACACACACACACGAGAACAGGCAAAGCCAGATTATTCTCCTTTCCCTCTAAATCAGGGATTAGTCAGCTGCTCCTCTAATAGAAAAACTGGCCTAAATAATTTCTTTAGTGCACACTGTTAAAAATGTCTGTAGATTTTACAGAAAAAAACTGTAAAACAATGACAATTAAAGACCGTAAAATATGCCATGTAATATGACTGTGTTTTAATACACACAGTAACATACACACAGTAATATATACAGTTAAGTATATCATTCATCATTTTAAGGGCATTTATACAGAATAAAGTATTTTATATTAGAGACCGTTAATTGTACGGTAAAGCACTGTAATATTCCATGGCAAATCCTTTATTTATACGGCATTCATGTGGTCAGTTATACAGCAAACCGTGTTAGATATGGAATAAAACAGCAACCTTAAACGTAAAATCAACAGTACTAACATCCTTTTACCGTAATATTAAGAAAAAAGTTTTACCGTATTTATTACGGTAAAATTTTGGTAGATACAGCTGACAATTTTTTATCGTTTTATAGTCATATTTTATGGCAAAACCTTTAAAAATGACCTTAAAATGCAGAATAAAGTCAGATTTTATGTTAATTACACATTAAAACACCGTAATATTTAATGGCATATTTTACGGTATTTTACTGTCATTGTTTGACAGTTTTTCCACTGTAAAATCTACAGACATTTTAAAATATGGAATAAAACAGCAACCTAAAACATGAAATCAACAGTACTAACATCCTAATATTAGAAAAAAAGAGTTACACTGTGTTTATTACGGTAAAATTGTGTTTTTTTTTTGTTGTTGCTTTATGCACCCATCGATGTGCTTTCATGTGCTATGAAACCATGACCGGCCACATATGAGCCATTTTAAAAACACGTGAACGTTCAGTACATTTATGGTATTTATTTAGTATATTTGTCGACTGTTTGCAGAGTTACATCAGAACACGACGGCTGGATTCAGACGTGTTGATGTGACGCTGCAGCAGCATTGATCCATAATTTAAAGAGGAGCTTTGATACCTGAGTGAGTTTTCCTGTGTGTGAATATCAAACAGAATGGACTGATGACAGAAACTGTAGGTGAAACTTTAACGTTGTTTCGACGGTCGTGACATTAAAACTCGGCCGAGTAACGACAGCTGTCACATGAAAGTAATGGAGTACATTTATTATGTAACCACACAAACCCAGAACATTCTGCAGGTTTGTGGTTTCTTTGTGGTGTGTGTGTGTGTGTGTGTGTGTGTGTGTGGTTCTTCCATTAGAATAAAAGCAGAGTGCTTACTAATTACAGTGGACATATTTCACCGCTGCACCATTCTCTGGCCTATTAAAGTCCTCGGCTGTAATTAGCCCAAAGGGACTATACGCTCATTTGGCGTGTGTGTGTGTGTGTGTGTGTGTGTGTGTGTGTGTGTGTGGGAGGATGAAATGTGGATCATTTCATACCTCCCGTCAGTGGACATTTTAAATGGAGACGAGGATTCTTCCTGCCAAGAGCAGAGTCATAATGTGTGCAGTAATGACGATAATCAGAGAGAAGATCTGATTGAAAAGATGGAGGGAGGCTTCAGAGAGAGAGAGAGAGAGAGAGAGAGAGAGAGAGATAGAGAGAGAGGGAGAGAGAGAGGGAGAGAGAGAGAGACAGAGAGAGAGGGAGAGAGAGAGAGACAGAGAGAGAGGGAGAGAGAGAGAGACAGAGAGAGAGACAGAGAGAGAGAGAGAGAGAGACAGAGAGAGAGACAGACAGAGAGAGAGAGAGAGAGAGAGAGAGAGAGAGAGAGAGACACAGAGAGAGAGAGAGAGAGAGAGAGAGACAGAGAGAGAGACAGACAGAGAGAGAGAGAGAGAGAGAGAGAGAGAGACAGAGAGAGCACAATAATGGATTAGATGAGTGGAAACGACGACCTGCCCGTCCAATCACTGTGCTGACTAAGACGATGGAGGGAGATGGAGAGACTCGATTAAAGAGGAAATGAAGCAAATAGAAGACTTTCACACTGAGAAATCTTTTTCTTTCACTTAAGACGAGCGAGCGTCCTGAAAAATCTAACGTGAACACGAAGAACTAAATCCTGAGTATCGCCGGATTAGAGACGCACCAGTCGAATACACTGCTGCCAATAATGACCTTTTAAAGTGGATCAGGCGAGATGACACTGATCCTCATTAAATACAGCATCTTTGTCAGTGTCATCATTAAAGTCACATTCAGTTTAATTAAAGATTCAGTAAATGTTTTAATTAGAATAAGAGAGTGCTGGGATCAGATCGACAGACACAATTATTTTAAATATCAGAACAGGCGTTAGTGTCGCACTAGAGCACCGACATCTCGGACCAGACTCCTCTGACAAAACCTGTGATTTTACCGAGCAGATGATCAGAAATCATACTCACCAAAACCATCTTTAGTCTTTCCACTGTTCAGTAATCGCTTGTTTGGGTGAAATGAAACCTAAATTCACAGAGTTAGATGTAAAAATATGGTCATAATCCTGCCGTACATTAAAGTATATCCACTTAAAGTGGCTTTTTTAAACCGCTGACGAGCTCACATGGTGAAGAGGTTTTTGTTTAACCAGAAACAGCTGCTGTGTATCACTAGCCACCAGACTGCAGAGACAAACATGAGAATTTGACTCATCAAATTGTCTTTGTTAATTCTTTCCAACAATCACCAACTCTGACTCTGGTCGCTCTTCTTAAAGCCAACACTGGTACACGAGTAAACGATGCGCAGGGATCGGAGATAGTTGTTTGCTGCTATATTAATATTCTAATATCGTACATATAACCTGTCATCGCTGTGTCTCAGAGATCTTTATGGAAACCCGAGTTCGCCTGCTTCATGTGAACATACTGGAGAGAGATCCTGATAATGATGGAAGGAAAAGTGTTAAAGATACCGTGGGAGATGAGGGGGAGGAGACGGAGAGAGAGAAAGGTGACAGACGCGATGGAGGAGGAAGAAAACGAGAAGATGTGTGGAGGTGAGAGAGACGCCTGACGCACCAATCAAAGAGCTGAAGCAGGAGAGGAGAGGAGCGATGGAAATTATAGGCTTTGTCAGGCTGGAGACGGAGCGAACAAAGAGAGGTGGAGACGAGGAGGGAGGTGAGGCGATCCTCCCTCCTGCAGGTAAACGGGGAACACTGCATTCTCCAAATCCTCCATTAGCCTCTTACTTTATACACACACACTGTGACAAGCTGACAAACACATGAAAAGACAAACTACCCACCACCTCCACACACACCTCCACACACACACACCTCCACACACACACACACACTCTCTCCTGGTGTGTAATAATCCAGCCGACTCAGCTCTGGCTCCTCTCCTGCTGTAATTGGAGAATGGGAAAAGGAAACATGAAAGCCAAATGTGATTAGCGGTGTGTGGAGAGCGCCGGTCAGAGATCGACCGTCACCGTGTGACTTCTGATGGACGAGGAAGGACGGCGGCGCCGGGGGTAACACGGCAGATGGATCAGTGACGTGAAGCAGCGTGTCGTATTGATCCTTAAGTTGTCCATTCAATGTGGACGGAGACTCTTTAAGCTTCGTCACTGTGTAATAATCCGATATATAAAAATCATTTGGTAGCTCCAACTTTTTGTTACTTTACTGCAGTTTTAAGAGGAGCTGATGGAAAAGTACCATGTTGTTGTAAAGTGGCACAGGGTTGTGCAGCAGCGTTATCATTCATTGAATAGCGTCAGTTTGTCACATTTCAGGCTGACCTGGTGTCTGATTGGCTGCTGCAGCCTGACATCGGGTGGGGTTTCTCCAAAAGTTGAATCTGGCTCAACTTCTCCACCGCAGGTTGCTGTACTCTCACAAATTAATGCATAAACCTGTTTTCGCCACAGCACTATGAATTGTGCGTCACTTGCAACCGCTAGTTGTCCTGTCTCAAGGTCCTGTTCACTAAAGATATGTGTACTGCAGCACACAGACACCTTTAAAGTGGAATCTGCCCTTGTTTTGTGTCAGTCAAATGTCCATCTGCAGTTTTCTGTAGTGTAGTAACATTTGTTGTTAAGTTGTAGTTATGTTTGAATGAAAATCTGCTGCAAGAACAAACTTTCCACTCATATTTTAAATGTTTGATTTGAAAGAGAACTTATTCCAACTGCTCTAATTATGTCTGACTCAGTCTGTATCCAGTTTTTGGTGCATGAAGAGCCGTTGTCTCTCTCCGACTCTGCTCTCTGCTGGACTGGTACGCTGGAACCGCCATCTCCGCTTCTCGCGGCGTTATGTTTTATGTTGTCTGACAGTTCCTTTCCCTCGTGGTGGATATCAGGTACTGTACTGTCTCTGGGCCATCTGTGCACATAGCTGTGATACGTACTGCATTGCCTGCCTACAATCACTGCTGCCATGATCACTGGGCGCGCTTCAGTTAGCACCAACTCTCTGAAGACGCTGATAGCAGCGGGTGGCTGGTAGCACTGCTGCTGCTGGTGTTTGTGAATTGGACTTTGAGCCTCATATCATGAATCATATTGCAATCTCCAAGAATAATGACAACATGGTTTTACGATATTGAGCAGCCCTAATTTCCAGGTGAAGCAGCAGATTGAGACTGAGTAACACCGAGCAGCAGAAGTGGTCTGTTCTAGAAAAGGCCATGCTGAAGACAGAAAATGTGCCCAAAGGTCAGTCGCTACATTGACTGTGGTTATATTGAGTGCAAGAAATCGATGTTATCAATGTGGTAAGTACTGATGTTCATGTCCAGCAGGTGAATATTTAACTTCAAGCTAATTTTGGGACTGTTGGAGCCATTTGTTCAGGAGAAACAGAACAAGGCGTTTGAGTTATTCAAGTGAGTATCGTCTATTTCTACATTTACTATCCTTCATTTGCCAGGATTATTAAATTCTAGCAACAAACTGCATTAATTCAGAGTCTCAGTTCCTGTTCTGGCTGCGTTAGCATCTCCTTGACCGTCATGGATCATGGATCAGTCCTGATCTCTGGACAAAGCAGGATCGATCTTTTTTTGGTTTTCCATGTTGGGAACGACCAACAGGAGCAACACAGAAACATAAAAGCATCACACCCACGAGGACGGAGTCCAATCCACCCTCCTCTTCTTCCTCTTTCCTTGAGCACCCATGCATCTGTCTCCTTGTTACCCCCCCCGTCTATTTCTGTCCTTTTTCTCCTTTCCACTTTCTTAATCCCGTGTTCCTTCGCGCTCACCATTAATCAACTTCAACCCAATGTCCAATTTTCTCCTCCTCCCCCTCCTTCCCCCTCTCGCTCCATTTGTCGCCTTCGTCTTCTCCTCTGTCCTTCCTCTCCCTCCCTCTCCAACCTCACTTGATGAAATAATCATTCCTATACATTCTCTTTATGTCCATTTTCTTCGGGCTCTCTCATCCGTGAACACTTTGGCTGTACTAGAATCAGTCATTCAAACCGCTAACCGACACTGCTGCTGCTGTTTGGCTGAGAAGTTTTATCGTCTGTTCAAATCATGTATGAAAGAATGGATGATTAATCCAAATATGGCAACCCGTTTAATTTCCCAAAAAATGTTTGCCGTAGTCACTCATGCACGAAACATAACACATGATCGTGGATGGCAAAAAACTAATATTTTGGACTGATTCTTGGTGGCTATGAAAAAATATTGTCCGTAAAGATTTGCCTCTTAGGCCAAAATACCAAAAATCAACCAACAACCTTTGTTTAAATCGACAGAAACCTTTGGTGAAATGTTATAATGTGGGAGAGTTGGTATTTTGTTATATATTGCAATATATTGTGTCAGTTTTTATAGCCGGGAGTTAAATCAATAATTAGTTTACCAAAGGATGTTCTTCTTTTCTTAGTTTTAGTGCCTCGTACTAAAAGACAATGGACCAGGATATGACTGCACTCAATAAAACTGTCGGAGTCCAGTCCAGTACACAGCATTAACTTTTATCTAAAGTCATTCTTTCATTCATTCCACTGTTCATTGTTCTGTCTTTATCTCTTCTCAAGGACAGAGAGGACTCAAGTCCGTCCAGTCTATTGAACTGAACGTAAAATTAAACTATTTGTTGCTCTCTCTCTTTCTTGTTTCTTCATGGTAACTGTTTATGCATCACATTTTCAACGTGGAACATTTTTAGAGAGTTTTTGATGAATACGTCGACTGATTGGGATCTGTGCAGAGTCACATTACATGATATGGGATTGTGGATAATTAGAGACAAGAGGCCTGTGAGTGGGAAAAGTGTCCGCGCACTCTCACCCACTTTACTGACTTAAATCAGTCGATTTTAACAGCGTCTGGGTTGGTGGAGTGTGAAGGCTTTACTGGGAGTCAATGGCTGTTTTTTTGCTCTGGATTCATTGGAAAGTGATGCATCTATCGACCAGAATTAAGCTGCACATTGATTAAACAAATTGAGTTTTCAGTGCCGTCTTACTCTGTTTTGCTGGAGTGCTAAAGATCGGTCGCTGCACTAAACCACAAGGAAAATTCACAGACAAGAAGACGCTGCAAATCTCAGCTGATGAGGTGATTATTTGCCCACCGAGTACAAGATAAAACTAAATGTAAACTGTGAAATCAAATATTTGAGTGGTTATCTGCCACATTGAAAAGACCAAAACCAACAATCATTGTTCCAAGACCTCGCTAGTCGAGCACCAATCTGGCTCCCAATCTGGGAGAAACGTCACCCTGCAGAGCCGGAGTGTTTCTATTTTAACCACCGCAGCTTTTCCAGTCTTTACAGCGCTGGTTTAGCACTCCAGGAAACTCACAGACCAGCTGCATGCAATGTACATCATATAATATGATGCAACTGAGCCAATCAAATCTGTGCAATCTGATAATAAGCAGTGCATCTGAAGTCAGGGAGTGAGATGCAAACACAGCAAAGATGAGAAGAGTGGCAACAGTCGGAGAAATATGTAAGAGAAAAGTAATTTCACATGGCGCGCTCTAAAAAGAGTTTCTAAATCAATGGATGGACTCTTGTTCATACATGTTCTGAGTCTGAGACCGTGGATATTTTTCAAAGCACCACTAACATTACGAGGCAAAGGATAGAGCATCTTTTGAGCAATCACTCCCACTTATTGAATAAAAGATAAATCCCATCCATTATCTAGAACTCCTTATAACCCAGCTAACATTAGGCAAGATGCATTGGTCAGGTCGCCTGCTCATCACATTAAGACAACAACAATTCATGCACACATGCATGATAACGGGCAATTTAAAGTCACAAACTAATGGCATATCATAGAGAACCTGGACTAACCCATGCAGAGACAGGGAGAACATTCAAACTCCAGCCCTAGAAAATAGTCCCTGATAGACGTGCCATGTCCTTTTCAACTTGCTAAAACAAACAGGAATGTACCAATCAGTGGTTAACTATACAAGTAGATTACTGTGATATAAAGAAACACGTAGCACAGTGTGTTTAAAGCCAGACAACACAAAGTGAAATAAACAGTGTTGGAAAATGTCAATAAGACTGTCTAACAGCTAAAACAACATGGAGACAGCTTGTCAGTCAATCAATTTGTTGGTGAGCGTCAATCCTGTTTTGAATTTTGTTGAAGGAGGCGACCTTTTTGTTCACATTTGGATCACGGATTGATCCTCTGACTCAAATCTTCGGATCTCCGGGGAAATCTGTAGCAGAGACAGGCAGAGGAGCTTCGGGGAGAATAAATCTGGAGGTGTTTTTTTTGGCTGCTTCCAGCTCTGACAGTCTTTCTACCCTGATGTGAACTTCTGCAGATAACATGCGACTATACTTCTGCAAAAAGACAGAGAGAAGGAGACATGAATAAAAATCTGACAAAAAGAGCGAGACAACAGAACAAAAAGAAAAATCTCTCTATCCTCCAAGTCTTCACTCTTGTCCTGTCCAACCACCTTACTGTGCATACCTCATATGTTTTCCTCTCTTTTGCAGCCTCTCTCCTCTCCTGGCAGTTGAAGTGATTAGTTGATTGGCAGAAAAATCACACAGAAAATTGAATATCTTTAGATTTGGGGCTGGATCATGGACTCAAAATCTAATTAACCCAAAGAAATTACAGACTAAAACATTAAAAGCTTTTCTGTATTGATCAGCCTCAGACTCAGTCTTGTTGGTCATGGTCTTCCCACGGTTTGTCACCACCTTTGACCTTTTTACTGTGTCTTTCAGCCTTTCCTGTTCTGTCCTTCCACCTATGCAACAATCTATTTACTCATCGTTTTCGCATGTAAATTGATTTTCGAAGCCATCACAGACCGATCCATCCACGTCACTGATGAACCGATGGACAGAACGCACTAAAAAAAACATTAACCCTCTTCTGAAGCACTGATTACACCCATGGGACAAGGACAGAGAAAACGATCCCAGTTTTCTAAAAGGCTGAGAGTGCAAGTCATTCAAATATCTTATTTCACTAAGAGATTCAGAAACTATGTGCATTAACCTGCCGCTCTAACAGCCTCCACTCTTCAGATGTTGAACCTGGCTGCAGGGATTTGATCCCATCCAGTCACAAGAGCTTTAGTGAAGTCCAACACTGATGTTGGGTGATCAAGTCTGGCTTTCCAGTTCTTACCAATGGTATTAAATGTGGTTGACAAACTGGGAAAAACATTTCTTTATATCACAGTTTGAGCAAGGTAACCAGGAACACGGGGAACGGGACCCAAATGCAGGCAGAGCTGGTGCAGGACAATGGTTTAATGTCACAAAAGTGAAGGTACAAAAGCTTACGGATTGTCGGCCAGGCACAATTCAAAAGGTGGAGGAGAGGAAGTCCAAACAAGCAGACAAATCCAAAAAGGAACCGGCGAAATCCAAAGTCCAGAACACAAAGTAGACGTCTAAACGGGAAAGCAAAACACAAGGAGTGGCCGGAAAGCTTGAACATTGAATGAAGACGAACTGACAATGAAACCAAGAAACACATGGACAAGTTAAGGCAGGATGACAAGATACATCCCCCCCTGTATGAGTTGGGCTGTGATATAAGACCTAGACCAAACTACAACACACCACAAGACTGCAACAGTAGGTGGTCAGGAGTGTGTCCTTGCACTTTTGGCCGTGTTGTGTCACCGTAAATATGTTTCGTCTACCCCTCCATCAAACTCTGCTTGTGCTACCATTTTTTCCAAATTTAAATTCCAGATTTTAATCTCAAGAGATCATCCAGCTCATTTTAAAAGGTCAAATAAACACACTTAATATTCCACCGCTGTGCATGTTTATTCCTTATCCATCTCGGAGGCTGTGAGGAGGAATCACTTTGTTTTTTATTGTTTTCAAGGGCATGTTTAGCTGAACATTGGGAGCCACATGGACTAAATGACCACTGGACAACAGCCAACTGCTGCATGCTTAAAGACTCGGGAGACTGAGTGGGCGTGAGCCCTTTGCTTATCCGTTAAAAGACTGATTGAACATGAGAACGCTTTATTAGCCCCCACGCCTCCATCTCAGAACACATTAACAGATCAGAGTGTAGACTCAGGCTAATGTGGAAACACACTGAGGTGTCGTTTAACCCTGATATCTAAAAAGAGATGGACAAGACCGCTTGCTAAGGAAAGAGCATGTGATATTGATCTGCTAACCCGACAAACAACTCAACCTATACAGAGGGTTTCAGTCTACAGCTAACAGCTAGTATTTCATGAGCTCTTTCACCAGCACCCTGCTGACTGATGGCCTCTCGAGTAAAACAGCAGGTAAGTAAAGCCCATTTTATTGATCAGCCCCAAAAGATGAACACTCATAACTCCTCAACAGAGACAACAATGCTTCTGAGAGATAAAATGTGAGCAGCATTGGAAAATTTCATTTAGGAGCCGGGCAATAAAAGGTATGGATACAGACGATTGGTTTGGGGTCCATTAAAAAAATGTATGATCGTTTTTTTTGCCTCAGTTGAGATTTAACATCCTCTCATATGCTAAATCTCATGTACGTATGACAAACCATGCGTAGCTTGCAAAGGTTTACGATGCTATAAACACCATTTGCTCCTAAATGAGGTGTGAAAGTTTCATGGCCCAATAAGTAGTCTCCTAATGTAACAGAAAATGGATCTGAATTAAATTCCCTTAAATAAAATGGATCACCAGGAAATCCCTAACATTCACGTCTCAGTGTCAGGATTTCCAGTCCACTAGACGTGTTTGACTTTGACAGTTATTTCCTGCCTCGACACCCACTGCTTGTTAAATTACAGACAGACAATCGTCCAGTCTGCCAGAAAAGACCGAGGTATGAATTCAGAGAACAATACTGTCAAAGTGTCTTTAAACTCACTTCCTCTGAGGCTGCCAATGACCTCGGACTTTTGCTGGATATCAGTACGTACTGTATGTATCTCGAAGCAAACATTTTATGAAGGGAAACGCCTTATTTCATCGTGGCAGTTGAGTATTTCAAGCAGCAGAAGTTGGTTGTTGGTTCCTCGCAGCCTCCTCGTGTATTTAAAGCCTTTAACAACTACATTATGTTAATGTTAAGTATGAGTAAGACTGAGGTGACTAATGGTTGGAGAGCTTGTCTTGTTGATGGGATAGTATTGATGTTCTCTGCACTTGCTCATCATTTCAGAGATGGGAGGAGAGACGCGTAATGCCTTTAATGGACAAGGAATCGACTCGCTAAACAGACTGCTAAGCTACGATGAACTGAGCTGAACTGAGGAGGAATTACTACAAGTTCAAAACATAGTTTAATGCATTAGAACCTATAACCCACTACCCCATTCACATTATTCTTAGAAGTGATTTTTCCCGTCTTTAGAAGAAGACATGCTATAGTTTATCTGGGCAGGATAGAACCTAAAGCGACATTTAGCAACTTTTCTGCTATAAAACATCATTAATCACCATCTTTTTGATGCTGCAGTGAATTTTAATAGGATGAATGACGCCTCTGTCAATCATACGCCTGTTCTTTAACTACATAACTTTGTGCTCCGGTGGGATTACACTCTTACGCTACACTCTGAAACTGGGGGCGCTAAATTGTAACAATCAGGAATTGTTCCTGACGCCTAAAGTGAACCACGTCTGTAAATAAATGTAGCACTTCCTACACTGGAAGAAAAAAAAGCATTCCCCGGGAACATTTTCAGGCAGCATTTACATCTCGATGTAATTAGGAAAACAAATTAGTATTATTAAAATACAATTTCTAGAAGGCGTGTTTGGAGAAGGATGAACACGCTGACTGTCGTTAACGTCTGAGATGAGGCGTGTCTCTTCAAGAGAAGCAGGAGCATTAAATGAAGCTTCAGAGATCTGACGTGAGCTGTTAAACCTGACAGACATGACAGCCTAAAAAAGAAAAAAAAAAACTGTTCCAGTGTTTTCTAATTCCACCACTTCACTAAGTAAATCAGTGAAGCACTTTGCCCCCGGCGTCACGGAATAATTACCATGTAATGAGGGGGCTCTGGAGATCTGGGCATTATAAGATAAATCACATGCTGCTCAGGTTTTTTTTTTTTTTTTAAATCTTCCAAATGTATCCCCGGCGTTTCCTCTTAAGGATCATTACGCTGCAAAAAAATGACACCAAAATGATGCATGTCTAAAAACAAAAACACGTGAAGCCACTTGAGTTAATTTAATTTGATGATTTCTTGCCTGAAAAAAAAAGAAGGAAATATTAAAATGGAAAATAGCCATTAAAAATCAAATATGTGCATGCCATTTAGGCTGTAATTTTAATGCTGAGTGGTGCTTGAGGGCAAGTAGTTTTATTTAAATTATAGTTAGTTATATTAATGGCTGTATTAAACAAAAATATAATTTAAATCTGAATAGTAGATGTGGTACCGCTTATTTAAGAAGTTTGACACAAACTCTATCAAGTAAGTTTCCCCGTGAATCTGTCTGTCAGCATAAATTTGTATCTTAAATGAGATATGATGTCAAATATCTTGAATAAAGCAAACAGCAGATAGAAATCTCATTCTGAGCATGTCATTTTGTGCAGTGTAGGCGTTACGACCGGTGCCAGCGGGGGTTTATTTTGGAGCAGAGTTATGAGATTTAAAAGCAAATATCATTCTGCTGTAACGTGGCAGAAAAAAAGAGCACCAGTGAAATCCAGTGAAATGATTTACTCGGGATGGAAATAAAAAACCTTTGCAGCACATTTCATTTTTAAATTTAGAACAGCCAAATATCACAATTAACTGCAGAAAGGTTAAACTCAGTCAGCTAGTGTGTTTTTAATTTTAAAACTGGAAGACTTCAGTTTTTTTTGCCCCTCCATGACTCACAGATCACCGAATTATAGACTAATGACTTCAGCACCCACCCGTCGTACCGTAGCTCTCTTTTGGAGAGCCTCTACGTAATGTTCAGTGCAGCTCTCTGTCTGCCTCTCAGACATTCAATGCAATTCAATTTTATTTATGTAGCTCCATATCATAACAAAAGTTATCTCATGACACTTTCCATACACAGCAGGTCTAGACCGTACTCTGTATAATATTATAGACCCAACAGTTCCACCATGAGCAGATATCTGTTGTTTATACAGAACCAGCAGGTCTGAGTTCATGGAGTCTTTCTTACAAGCACCGGACCTTTAACGTTCTTGTCACTGTGGTGCACAACTGACGATTTCACATTTAGATGCACTGTTTTCTGGACGCTTTGGACCCGTACAGACTCTGCACTGAAAATGCTTGTAGTTTTCTATTTGCATCTTTGCACACGTTTAATTTAAATTAAATTTTATCTTTGTACGTCTAATTTTAATGTCTGTATTTCAGCACTAGACATCACTAAATCCTACACACCGTACCTTTAAATTTCTCTTTAAGTGTCACAGTTTCAGCTTGTTTTAAGCATCTTTGGTTCTTGATTGCGAACTTGTTTTTTGAAAAGCTGCTTCACATAAATCAGCTAACGGCAAAACAAGATGTAAAGTTAAAGCAGCCCCCCTCCTTCCTTCTCTCTTTGCAATTATTGCCAACAAGACAGAGGTAATGGCTCTCAGAGAGATGGATCGACTACTCTGCTTTAAGAATTCTGAAATAAAAAACAAGGAAGATGAGTGGTGTTGTGTGTAAATGGGAGAGCAGACATTAGCACATGGTTAAAATGCCATTAGATAAACACATAAAGCGTTATCAATCAACCTGCGCTGGATAACGAGGTCGGTATGCTGCTATAAAACACGCACACCCACCCACCGCATCTCCACCTCCTCTCTCCACATCATTGATAATACCACAAACAGCCTGGAGGAGATCTGACGCAGACACGGTGCCAGACTCTAAGAGGAAGATGGAAGGAGAAACATGGATGTCCGGAAGCATGCGAGGCAGTTGTTCCCTCTCATCTCCTGTTTGTGTTTGAAGCTTTGAGTGTTCAGAGCCGGGGGAAGGGTCTTATTACTGCCTCCTCTTCCCCTCGCTTCACTAACCATCTTCACTGTCCGAGAGAGGAGAGGAACATAGATGGAGGGAATCAAACAGAGGAGAGGAGGAGGAGGTGAAGAGAAGAGGATCAAGTGTGTGGGTGTGTGGTGAACATCTTCATGTACAGTATGTTTACTTCAGCGTGTCATGTATGTATTTTAAGTCTGAGCCTGTGTAGGCGTTTCTGTGAGGGTCAAGCGTTTACATCTTCACCTTCGTTCTCGTTGTTCCTCGTGACATTCGAGACATATCTGAGCGTTTGGAGTAAAACACTGTTTTGTATGATGATGTTAAAGGTCACCATGGTAACAGCGATAATCTCTTCTGCTACAACCTCCGTATTAAGTGGACCGTGGCGGCGAGGGGGGGGGGGGGCTGTTGTTGTTGAGCGGTTTCTCGTCTGTTACTTAACTGTTCATCTGTCACTACGTCCGTCTGATGGACGGGAATAAATAAACAAGAGGCTTTATTTAGAGTTTTAATATCACATCTAAAAAAACAAAAAGCCTAGACGAGGATAAAGATTTATAACTCTTTTATCCAGTAACAACCAAAAGAAACGCGTCATTTACCCCAAAATTCACATCCACAAAAGCCATGACTGAACGGCGATGCTCAGTGATCTGTATCACGGCTTATGAGGACAACAGATTGTTAGATTTGCTTATTTTCTTTATGAATAAGTCAAAATTATTAGAAAATGGTGAAAAATCACCCAAATTTCAATAAACACAATGTGACCAAAAGTCCAAAACCACAAATTATTACATTTACAATCATACTGGAGAATAACTCTTTATCAATTCATCTACAGATTATTTTCTCAATTAAAATGCTAATATACTGTTTTTTCTCGACTCACAACTTGTTGTCTAACAACACAGACTGAGGAACTTTCTTGGCTAAAACTGGGTAACACCGGCATTCAAGCCACTACTTACAGTAGCATACAGACGAATGTTCGGTAGGTGCCGAGATCTCTGATCGTCTAGTACAGACAGACTGTTGATGAACGTTTAGTCTGACCAACAATCCTGAATTTCTCCAATCGTTCAATCCAGAACGAAGATAGAGTCTGCAATGATATAAAAACAGAAAAGCTGCGAATCATTTTATTTGAGAAGCGGCAGGAATGTTAGTGATTGATGAATCGATTATGAACGTTGTTTTCTGTAACAGACTAAATGCTTCAGGACTAGTTTATACAAACTAAACCTTAAAGGGAAATTTTGAGTTCTCCATCTTTAAAAATCATTTGTGAGAAAACTTTCCTGAAAAGACGGTTTGTTTCTAGTGTTGCATTAAAGTGAATCCTGATCCACTTCCTGCCTGGACTGAACAGAACGTGAATTAAACCGTGGTCGTCTCTTTAATGTAATGAGATTAACACAAACGTTCAGGACTTCCAGGTTTATAAAACCTCTTTCACCCCCGCAGACGCTCTTTAACTGCTCGTCTGTAGAAAAACATCATCAGCTAAAACTCGCCGTCATGGCGTCGAATGTTGCTTCCTTTACTTTAGAAATGTCCTCTGGATGGTAATGTCTATGATAATACCTTCAAATGTCTCACACATCCCATCGACTTTGGCCAGGACTCGTCTGAATCCCGTCACATCAACATCAAACGCGGTATATCTGTGTTTTTATGAGTAAAGCTGTTTTATCTAATAAGATCAGCAGCACTCTGTCTAATCATCCAAGCACCTCCTCCACTGTCACAGAAACAACATTAGCATTTTTATGGCACAGCCATGGTACACAAATGTCATCATGATTTCTGACATCAGCTTATATTATGCTCGTTAAGGCGTCGGGCTTCAATGGATGGAAATCTAACCAATTGATGTATGCTTTGTATTCAAACATGGAGAAATAAATCCAGAGCCGCCGTCCTTCTGTAACGCTCTGTGATACAGTCGACCGGCAGCTATCAGACTGCAAACAGTATATCAGGAAACACAGCAGGGAACAAGGTCAGCTGGAGGGAACGGCTGTCTATATGTTTAATACATTTTTTATATGATACAATTGAAATCTATTCATAGAGAAATCTTACCCAGCAACAGTTTTACTTTGGCAAATATGAAAAGGCACGAAGATCAACCTTGATGAAGCGTGACGGTTTGTTCTCGTCCTTGGAAATATTTTTGATAAAACATGAACTGAACCTTGAGTTGTGATTACAAAAGATATGAACACATAAAAAGATTTCTCATGTCCAGCTGTTGGTAGTGTTGTAGAGGAGGTCCTCTCTGAAGAGCTGGAGGTCTTCAGGAGGTTTGTGAAGGTAGAGAGGGACGCCCCTGATCTGGTAGGAACTGGTAGGACGTTCCACCAACGGGGAACAACAGACGAGAAAAGTTTGGATTGTCCTGAGCGTACGGGTGGCAGAGCCAGGCGTCGTTCATTGGAGCAGGTAACATATGTCTGTATGAGGACGTTCAAGAACCGGAGACTACTTTGTAGTCAGCGTTAGAGATTTAATTTAACGTGAGCTGCTACAGGTAGACAGAGGAGCTTGATGAGCAGCGGGGTAACATGTTGAAGAGCAGGCGAGCCGCCACGTTCTGGATCATCTGAAGAGGTTTCACTGTGCAGGCTGGGAGGCCCGTCAGGAGGACGTTAGAGATGAACACAGCCTGGATCAGCGGCTGGGGAGCGTGTTGAGGCAGGTAAGGCCTGATTTTTCTGATCAAAGCGACACGAGCGGGCAACTGAGGCAACAGCAGAAGGTTAGTTGGTAATCGATCGTGACTCCTAAGTTCTCACTACTCTGGTGGGGCGAGACACGGAGTGAGTTTTGATGTTGATGCATTGTTTAAAACACTTTTGACCATGGTGGTGTACTTCATGTCTTCACCTCCCAGCAGGGACCTCTGTGGCTCTGAAATGAAGCCAATGCACAAGAGCCAAAAACTGCAGTTCGTCCAACGTCCACTTGAGTTCATAACATCTCTTTAGAAACCTGTCACAGAGACCACATCCATCTTTATGCACTATGTCCTCGATGCACTTCTCTTCCTTCAGTATTAATTTGAACCTTTAACCTTAAAGTGTCGATCGCTAACCAGGTCGCTAATCTGTAGCAGCTATAGGCGCCCTATCAGAGATATTTTCTCTACTGAGAATCAGCTCCGAGCCACGTGTGACCTCAGGAAACACTCGATAAAACGTATGGATTACAGAGGAGAAACCAGAGCAGGGCTGAAAGGATCCATGTGTCCACAACACAGAAACACAAGTGCTAAAATAGAAACGTGGATGAGACGGAGAGAACTTAATAAAACCATGAAGAAGCAGATCAAATCACCAAGGCCAAGATGACGAACGTTACTCTAACGTGAATAAATCCGCATGTGCTCACTTCCCCGGCGTTATACGTGGATGTAAAGCACGACGTAAATAAAAAAAACAAAAAACTTAATTTTGCAGAATGACTAAAGCCTCCTGAATTTTTCCTGGAAATCCTCAGACAAACGTTTGAATATGTTTGGACACGGTGCACGGGGCAGGATGGATGGACCTGTCGATGAACGGCTGTTTTAATCTGTTTAATCTCTCACATTCTTCATGCTGTAACGTTAATTCCTGATTATTTCACCTGTTTCCAGAATAAAACATTGGGATCAGTTTTGTCTCACTGCTTTGTGTCGTTAGATGTTTCCTGTCTTGATTAAGCTGCTGTTGATGTCGGCACAGCTCTGGGAGTCATTAGTTAGAGAAGGCGAGCGCTTGAGCGGCTACAGGCCTCAGAAGAGCTGTAAACAGAATGTGAAATTAAGACCAGCTACACCCCCCGCTGTGAGGAAACTCTGGTTTTTGACTCCGTCCCTTCGGTCAGTTTGGCGAGTCACCAAAAAGTCGGCAGAACTGAAAGCAGTTTGGCAGTTTGTCAGCGTTTTCCAGAACACTGGTTCACGGTTAACTCGGAGCTGCCTGGTTAAAGCTCCGGAGACTTTTAGTTTGAAGGCAGCAGACGACTGTCGAGGAGACAAAATACAAGCTCCAGTTTCAAAGTGTGTTGACCTGAACATGAGCTCAGACTCATTATCAATGATTATTTTAATTCTGTTTGTTTGGTCCATAAAATGTCAGAAAATGGTGAAAAATGTCGATCAGCTTCATCACTCTTTTCCACCGTATACTCTTTATAATATCTACAGAGACCTGACAATTCCAACCATGAGCAAACACATGGCGACAGTGGCGAGGAAAAACTTCATTTCTTCCACAACCCAAAGATGAAAAAACTAAAAAGACCAAAAACAAAATCTGAAACTGTCAGTTTGATAAATGTATTTGTCATGAATCTCTGCTCATTTCTTATTGTTCATCTGAGCATACAGTTCAGTAATTTGTGGACTAAAATGAATAATTCATGTGTGTGAATTAACAACATATCCTTCAGTTTATTTAGATGCTTAATATCGAGAAGGACAAGGAAATGTTTTGTTCTTGTGAGGTTGCCGTGCATGAAAGAATGAATTTGTTATTTTCTGTTCAAACCATCGCTACCCGCCTTTGCTCAGACTTTGAGTGTTCTTCCTCTTCAAGAGCAAAGATTAGAAACACCACAGACACAAGTCATCATGACACCAAAACAAACATGGCAGCACAGAAATGATTTCTTTCATCATGTCGGGCCTCCGTACATCGCCGCGTCGCGTGTCTTTAGGTCGATCTGTCCCCGTCCACGGACAGGCTGACAGTCCACAGCCATTAGTCACAGAGAGGTGAGCGTGTGTCTTGTCGATGCAGCGGCGGCCTCCCTTCACAATGAGTTGTAAGGTTGCGTTAATGGGGTCACTCCGAGCTCTGGCCTCATTCCACAGTCTGAGAATTATTTCTCGACAGCACGACGGACTCTATCCGTCCAAACAGCCCGGCTATTTCTGCCCACGCCGTCACACACAGCACATAACGGATTATTACTGAGACTACATCAGGATCAACAAACACACAGGGAGGCACGCACACACACACACACACACACACACAGTCATTATGAACACAAACACTGCTCCGGGTAATTCTGCCTGCACAAACTTGCATCACGTCGACGCTGTGAGGGGAGTGCATTTATGAGTGTGTGTGTGTGTGTGCTGATGACATCTCAGGGCAATGATAGGATCTTTAACCTCTCCTGTAATGACAATCATGATGGCAGTGGAGTAGAGACGAGAGGAGGAGAAGAAAGAGGGATGGCGAGCACCGGAGAGGTCGGGGATGAGAGGAAAAGATGAGGAGACGGGGCGGCGAGGAGGTGATGGAGGGGTCAGGGTGAGACAGGGAGGAGAGGGGAGGAGATGTTAAAGGGGTAAATGTGAGGTGGAGGACACTGCGAGGGAGCGTGAAGGATAGAGGGAGGGATGAAGGCTGAGGGCAATGAGGGGAAGGGTGGAGGAGAAGTGATGAGGACGGGGGAAAGAGATGTGGCGAGAAGGCGAAAGGTTAGGACTGAGGGAATAACAGTCGGGTAGATGGAGAAGGTGAGGCAGAGGTGGAGGACAGGATGGACGGGGAAGGAAGAAGATGCATGGAAGAATGATGGAAAGGAAGAAGGAGGAGGAGGACAGACCTTGAAGGACTGCAAGGTGGAGGACAGGATGGAGGGACAGATCAGGCCTCATTAAAGTTGGATCAGGTGCTGAGGTAACTGTCCGGCATGGTCTGGCGTGGACCGGTTCGGCCCGGCTTGGCACACTGACCCCGGAGCTCTGTGATTTATTAACCTAACTGTTGGACCTCCCTCATACAGCTGACTGGACTGAACAGATGCTGCAGGTGTAGCTGCTTTCCGCTCTGGTTTATGGATGGAGAACAGGAGTTTCTGGGACTCCACCCTCAAACAAGAACCCATATTTCATCAGTGTTGGAGACATTTTACTCACCAGAAGTCTTTGCTGACGTCTGGCGATGCAGTAACACCACACGAGTCCGACACGGCAGCGACGTAAAGGGTGAAACAATCCGACAGGTGCATCCAAACGTTTGCACTTATTCCAGCTGATTAGCTCTGCTCAGGTTTAATGTGTGCAGGAACAGCGTCAGGTTAATTACAGCCTTTTCACTTCCTAAATCTCAGAGACTGCATCCTGGATTTTACGTCAGTCCACACAGGATGTCCGGTGTGTGCGCTACAGGCTGTGATACAACGTTGTCAGGTGTCTGCCGACCTGAACAGGTGCAACAAATCAACAATCACAGCTTAGACACGCCCCCTGCAGACCTGTGGAGAGGTCCAATCAGGAACAACAAGGAACACATACGCAGCATGTGCAGGGATCAAACTGCTAACATTAGCTCCCATTAAAGGGTTACAGGAATAAACTTCATTCACTAAACTGTCATGATACAGCACGTAAGCTTTGGCTTAGTGTTTACTGTCGTCTCCCAGGTCGAAGGTCGTGGGTTTGATTCCCGGTGTTTCAGTTTAACAAGCGACCATCAGCCGAATACATCCATGGTTGTCGTAGTTATGTTGAAACAAGAAAAGTCGTATTCGCTTGTCAAACAAGACCCCAAATATGAGAACATTAATGAACAACTAAATAAACAAAAAGGCATTCACGAGGACAGCTACACATCTTTGACACATCATATGACTCTCAAAATAAAAGTTACATTTGCCAGTTTTCTGTGGGAAATGTGTTGCTGACAATAAAATGAATCTGTCCCATATCTGAAAATGTCAAGAGTTACACCAAATTTCCAGTTTATACATTTTAAATTTTGAAACTTGTGAATCTTGTGAGAGCAGTAAATTTCCAGAAAACCAGCCGACCTCCACAGTCTGAGGCGTATTGTTTGGTAAGTGGACTGTGGGCGTATTGTCAGATTTGTGGGTTTGAAAATTGGCTTGAAAATTCCTCCGACTGCAGTAAAGCTGTCAATAAACGCAATAACAGGCACCGGTCTCTGCATCTGACAAACCAAAAGTGTCTCCAGATTTCGTCTTCAATCTTTCTCGTCTGCGGCCTCTAACGAAGCGGAAATGCCAATAAAAGCTTATCTGAAAGCTGTTTGCTCGGCGCTGGGGTTGAAACGTGGATGGCAAATTACCTGCAGGTAAATTTTGTGGGTGGTTGATCATCTTGTTTGCTCCGACAGACACTTTGGCAGGAAATCAACCAATTTATTTACAAAGAAATCAAGTTAAGATCAAACATAATTTATTAATCCCTGAGGGGAGCGTGAGTAATCATGTCAGAGGGATTGGTTACAATTAGGAGAAAAGTAAATGATACGACTTAAATGTAATTAGCTGAAATAACATCTCCATCAGAGCCACAATAGAGAAAGGGAGTTGGTAAAACGTGTCCCTGAAGACGACGCCGACCGCTGAGGCTGAAGCCGGAAACCAATTAAGCCGAATTTTCACTGTCTTGTGTCAGATTCATCCCATTGTCATAAAGCTCCGCCTAAATCTGTCTGAACCGCCTCGGGAATCCCTCTGAAGGTCAGCGGAGGAGCCGAGGAAGACGAGGAATGATCCCCTGATCAATACGCTGCTTCTAATCCCGCAGCTCTTGTTTCTAATGGACAGGCCAGGTTGCAGCGCTGCAGCAGAGCAGCTCACTCATCCACGATATCGATAAGATAATGAGCAAATGCACGTGAACGCAGGTGACGGCCGCTATAACTGATAACTTCCCGTTTCTCCAGCAGAGAGATAAAAGTGGTACGAAGGTCGAAGATGACGAAATATTCATTTTCAGTTTTTGCCTCTGAGCGTCTTTATGTGCTGATTGCAGGTATTTCCCCGTGATTAATGTCAGAGGGTATCTCTACGCGGTCCAGGCCATCAACGTAACGCTGCCTGGAAGTATCACAATGTTCTTAGAGCAAAGTCAGCACTTCCTGTAGTTTCAGCCAAAGAACACAGCGTCTCTAAAAATGTAGGTCACATGTTTAGCATTCAGGTAAAGCTGGTCTGTATGAAGTAAGACGCGAGTGTCGCCCTGCGAGTATTAACCCTCGTCCGACCAACATGTTTAACATACAAGTACTAAACAAGCCAACACAGGAAGTGCCAAAAACATCAAACGTCCACTTGAGATTAGTCACGAGGCGGAAGAGGCAGGACTGCCAAGATGGAGACGACCAGATCACGTCACAGAGACTACGTCCAGGTTTTAGACAGTCTGCGGGGACGTCACGGAGACTACGTCCAGGTTTTAGACGGTCTGCGGGGACGTCACGGAGACTACGTCCAGGTTTTAGATGGTCTGCGGGGACGTCACGGAGACTACGTCCAGGTTTTAGACAGTCTGCGGGGACGTCACGGAGACTACATCCAGGTTTTAGACAGTCTGTGGGGACGTCACGGAGACTAAATCCAGGTTTTAGACAGTCTGCGAGGACGTCACGGAGACTACGTCCAGGTTTTAGACAGTCTGCGGGGACGTCACGGAGACTACGTCCAGGTTTTAGACAGTCTGCGGGAACTCCAAGAATAAACTACATTAATAAAAAACCATCAGTGCAAAACGTTCTCTAATCATTATTATCTATTTATTTGAACATTTTGTCCCTCTGCAGCCTGAAAATTGTTCAGTTTGTTCTTTTTCCATCTTGTAAAACAGAACATAAACATTTCATTTGATCATTTCATGATAAAAGAAAATGATCCAGGGCCGTCAACACGAGGAAGTCTGCCTCCTTCAAAAGGACAGACGGAGCGACCTTTACCTAACCATGACCAAGATGAACTCAATAAACAGTTCAGTCTGTTCAAGTGGAATTGAACGTCTTTGTCCTCAGTATGTTGGTATTTTGCAGAAAGCACTGATTAAAACTGAAACAGACATAAATGAAATGAAGGAACAAACTGACGGTCTGTAGAATAAATCACCTGTGAGACATCATAAAGCTCTGAGTCTACAGGTAGTCCGGATGGTAGGACGAGAGTTAAGACGTCCAACGTGTTGTTTAAGAGATAAAATATAAGAATGATGAAGGACACAACACGCTCACCAAACATTTACAGCAACAATAAGCTGTAGTCCAGCTCATCCAGACGTCGTCCAATCAAGATTCCTCACTACACTTCCTGTTTCAGTTAGAAACTTCACATTCTACACAACATGTTCAAAACTTAGATTTAAAATCTAAATACGTTTACAGTACAAACAAAACTGTCACGTAACAAAATGAAATTATTTGTTACTTAAAACATGATTTTGTTAAAGACATTATTAAATACTGATAGTTTATTTTGGTCAGTTAAAGTTGATATTTTACAACGTGGACTCTATTTTCCCATATTTTTATGTCTAAGTGACAACTGGGGACAACAATTTTTTAAATTGCTTGCAGCTTGCAGAGGTGAAACTGTCAGCGTACGTCCAGTAAAAGGTTCAGATTGTTATTCTGTGTCTGACAACAATATGGATCCTACAGAGACAGACCTCCATTTTAAAGAGTGACATCCAGACTCCACTGACAAAAACATTTTTACCTCGTAACTACGATTCAAGCTCGACAGAAGCAAAACAAAACTCACCAAAACCATCGTGGTTTGCTCAAAATAAATGAATCGAGTTGGAGGTGAAACTATCAGGAACAAATGAGAGCCAGCTTGGACATCAGAGACAGATTTAATAAAAATGAGATCTTGAAAAAAGTTTTTTTGTCTGGTGTCTGTGCCCAAACTCAGCCATCATCATATCTGCAGCGGTGTATGCAATTTTAAATATCATCCGTCCTCACTAAACAGATGTTTGTGTCGGCGCGAGGCCACTTTGCATTCTGTCGATGACACATGGCGTGACTGAGAGCTTCCTCCACATATTCAGGACTGTGTAAACTCAATTCACTGTGCCTTTAAACAACACACACACACACACACACACACACACACAGGGCCTCTTGACAGAGGATTTAAACTATAAAAGTGGGTTTTAAAATATTCAGTAATGTGTATGGAAAGGTGAATCATGAATGATTAAAGACGGCATAATGATGAGTGCCATTAAACCTCTCTACCCTCATCCTCGGCAGAGCTATAAAGACACACTGTCATGCAAATACAGCCTCTCATTTTCCCACAGCAGTGAAAATATGGACGTTCACCGTTCGGCTACAGCTACAGATGACAACGTGTCATTCGGTCAGCTGTGAGTGAGTCAATAAGTTTAAAACAGGAGTCAAACGCTGCTGCAGAGTCTCTGCTTTGAAGCGGCGTAATAGCACATAATATAAGAGGGTGGTCATATAGTGTTTAATGGACGCTTTCATGTGGAACAGCTCGCCGTTGCATGAGTGCCCGCATTTTACGACGGCCTCCGGGTGGAATTGAACCGGCGGTGTTGTAATCTGCTACCCCGCTGAGCTCGAGCACTCGGAGAGAGAACAACGGCTTCAGTTTCAGCTGCAGGATAAATATTCACTGAAAAACACACACGTGTCCCCCAAACGTCAGCTCTTCATGGGGTCAGAACAGCGTTGTGTTAACCTTTAACCAATGTTTGAACAACTCACAGGGTTCACATGGATTCTTAAACATCAAATTCAAGGACTTTCCAGACCCAGTCCCCTTAAATTCAAGCACCAAACAGCATAATTAATAACAAATAACTGAACAAAAGGCCATTTTGATTTCCCAGAGATGGAGAAGGAAGGACCTCAGCTCTGCCTCTGATTGGCTGATACTTACGATGGTTAGTTTAGACAAGAGAAGTGAATAAATGATAAATTATAATGAAGGAACAAACTGACTGTCTGCAGAATAAATCACCTGTGAGACACCGAAAACCTTAAAGCTCCAGGTGGGACGAGATTTAAGACAACAAGAGTCAAAACTGTGACATGAGATTGGTTAAGAATATCAGAGTAAGCCAATCAGAAGCAGAGCAGGGCGGGTCATTCACCATCCAAGGAAAAGAGACATCACTTCCTTCCAGGCTTAGCTTAAAGGTCGCTAATCGTTAGCTTTCTCGCTCACTTGCTGCTGTTTAACATGCATCGTTAGGCTTCAGGCACAAATGTGAGAGACACAAAAAATATCAGAACTTCAATTTCTGTTGCACAAAATATATAAATTCAAGCACTTTCAAGGACCCATTTTATAAGCGCATATTTTTATCACGGTCGTTGGGGGTTGGAGCCGATCACGGCTGACATTGGAAGGCCGAGGAGCCGAGCTGTCAATTGCACGTTTTAATGTCCAAAATGTTTAAGGCCTTGATTATTTTCCGTTAAATTCACATACTTTCAAGGACTTCAAGGACCAATGGTAACCATGAATTTAATGTTTTTTGTGTAACGTTTTGTGTTTCAGGTTCTCTAAAGTGAGGACTTCAAACGATCATTAAAAACATGATCAATAAGATTAAACTGATATTTTTATCTTTGCTCCTGCACCTTTTCGGACACGTAAGACTTCATTTGTGTCTCTGTTTAATGTTCGTTTAATCTTTATTTGAATTTTGTTGGAATTAAAACAGAAATATGATATAACGTATGATATAATGAAATAAGCATTAGTCAGACTTCACTTTTCATAAGTTTTACAAACGAACCATTTAATCAAAGATTTTAATCAATGAATGGATTATTAACGAGATTAATTCATGCTCGATAAAACACGTCACAAATCTTTATCGAGCGACAGAACTCTGAACTCGGACCAGCTCGCTGCTAAAGATGAACGTCACCGCGGACAACGTGGATGTCAGAGGAGGTCGCCATGGAGACGGCGGCGACGCTGCACCAAGCCTTTACTTTGTCGGCCATGATGTTTTCAGATTTTGAACAGGAAGAGTGAAAATCTCTTTCATCTCCTTCCTCCCTTCCCTCCTCTCCTCTCTCCTCTCTCCTCTGTCAGTCCATCCATCACTCTGTCAGTGTGTGTGTGACAGATCAGCTCTCATCTCACCATTACCGTTTAATGACCCGGCCTTACACGGAGACACTCACCCATGAAACTCATTACATCAAACATGACATTCAGCATCCACAGAGTGTGTGTGACAGGGAGTGTGTGTGTGTGTGTGTGTGTGTTTGTTTGTGAGCCCCCCACACACACACACACACACACACACACACACGACATTTTATGTAGTCGTGGGCAGATCTGAGAACATTTCTTGTTGGACATTTTAACATGGGGACTTACGGAGACTGACTCACTTCTACAGCCTGGACCTTGAAGAATGGTGGGGTGGGGGCTAATTTCTAGGTTTTCCAGGACTTTCCAGGGTCTCTGAGCATTGTGAAACAGAACAAACCAAAACACACGAGACGAAGACGTGAAGAGATGATTGGCAGCAAAGAAACATGATTGGGGCAACCCTACAACAGGAAGCGCACACTGTCTATCACACACACTCACACACTCACACACACACACACACACAGATAGCGTCTATTTTTATCTCTGCGCTGACAGCACCCTGTCCCACTGTTCACACTAAGCTGAGCCCTGTAATTGGCTGCCATCTATCCTCTCGGCCTCTTTCCGTCTCGCTCTCCGTCTTTTTAATTCAGGGTTTCTCTCTCTCTCTCTCTCCGCGCCTCCTCTCTCTCCGCGCCTCCTCTCTCTCCGCGCCTCCTCCTTTGATATCCCTCCATCCTACACTCTTCTCCCCTGTGCAGTCGCGTTCAGGAGCTAAAACCAAGCTTCCATTTTCTGTCCCAGCAGGAGGCTGAAGCTGAATCACAGGCTGTGTTTACACTGAAGGGAGACGGGTGAGGGAGAGAGGACATAGGAGGAAGGAAGGAGAGGATGGAGGAAGGAAGGAGAGGGAAAATGTCTCTGGAGGTATTTTTAGGTTCATATCAGGCGTGTTATTTAACACCTGCTGAGGTCTGTTAGAGAGGAGAGGAGGAGGAGAGGAGAGGAAAGGAAGGAAAGAAAAGGACGAGGAAAGGAAAGGAAAGGAGGGGAGATGTTTGTTCTGGTAGCAGCAAACGTTCCAGAAACGTTTTTTAAACGCTCTGAGAGACGCGACGAGAACAAGATGCAAACGAAGAGCCGAGCGACCCGAAAGAGAGAGAGAGAGAGAGAGAGAGAGAGAGAGAGAGAGAGAGATCACAGAGCTGATTTACTCTGTGTGTGTGTGTGCTCATTGTGTTTGATGGACAGTGAAATGGAGGCTAAATCTACAGAGACTTCACCTTATAGCAACCTCCATCTGCCACTCACACACACACACACACACACACACTTTGGGAGGCTCCACATGATTGTGGTGGAGGAGCAGCAGAGCATTAACACCACAAACAGGGCTGCACCAGGAGGTAAAAGAAGCACACTCAGTCCACCACACCATCTTCATCATCATCATCATAATCATCATCATCGATACACACTGATTTTATGAAGCTGTTCAACATGTTTTTATGATTTATTCATCTGTGAATTCATGTTTAGACTGATCGAGTAATATAACGGCTAATTTACAATATTCCTTTTTTTTATTACTCAGTTACTATTCTATTATTAGAATACTACTACTATTATTCAATTTATGATTCTATAAAACAAAATCCTCTCGTTCAGAGGATGTTTGACATTTTTGTTCAATGTATGAATTAAAAAATAAATTATCAAAATGGTCAGCAATTAATTTTTTGTCGATTGACTGATGAATTAATTAACCTTTTTACAGTTAGACCGTATTTAAGTGTGTTGGACACACACACACACACACACACACACACTCAGTGTTATTGAGTTGGCTTCTCTTAAATCACACTGCGCCATCCATCAGCGAGCTGTCAGATCTGACCTTCAACTTGAAAAAGAGACAGACAGACAGAGAGAGAGAGAGAAACGGATGGACAGATGGATAAAGAGAAAAGGAAGAAAGACGGAGAGTGAGGCGGTGTGGAAGCAGAAAGACGGAGATGTGACAAGCATTACATCGGCGTCCTGCTGACATCCATATTGAATTTACACTGCAGCCGTGCTCGTTGCGTGTCCTCGCACCGCCGGCTCTCGGGGGGTCTGCACCACGCCGCCTCGTATTCAATTTAAACTTGACACATTGCACCATTTTCTCATTAATCCCTCGGCTGTCAGATCGCATGTGAAGACTCACTCCGGTGGCGGGGACGGAGCAGAGAAACGTCCTCCTCGTTACGCTTCAGAGTCATCACCTCCGAGCGCGGATCTTTACCGTCCTGTTGTCGGAAAGACGAGACGTTCGTCTGTAAAAGTGTGAACGTCTTGTTGATGTTTGAGGACTCCCTGATCGCTTCAGTTTATTCTTCACTTCCTGTGGAGTCCCAGCTGGTTTCTTCTTCATGTTCATGATAAGAAAAACATTTAACGCGAGCTGGTCTACTTTAAAAACAACGGGTTGTTTTTGATTGTTGGACCCTCGTGATGAATCTGCAATGCAGTGAGGCTGACAAGCGTTTGTTATATTTGGGTTTAGGGTGTATAAATTCTGTTATCAGGTCCAACTTCTTCAACCTTAGAACCATCTGTGGTGCATTCGCTGTAGCAGCTCATCCAGTTGGCCTTTCGATTCAGAGGCACACTCACCGTTGGGGTCAGCGTGCTCCACCAATTCATCACCAACAACAACGCCGTCACGAGGATGGCTCGGTCAGCAATCTGCCGAGCTGCTGGTGATTCTTTACCGAAGAGGAGCTCTGAAAACCTGAAGAGGAGGCAGAACTGGAGGACACGAGCGTCACGCTCTGCTCGCCCGCTGAGACACAGAGGAAGCCATTGAAAAGAACGGTTTTCTGAACGGGCCATGAGACTGTCAATGCATTTTGGTTGCAACTTTTAATCTCTGGCCTTTAATTGTGTTTAAACTTGTTTCTATTTCTGCTCCTTCTTCGTCCTAGAACATCTGTCCTGCACATACAGGCCTTTGTCTTCGGAGAGGAGGTCCTTCTCTGAAGAGCTGGAGGTCTTCAGGAGGTTTTCCAAGGTAGGAACTGGTAGGACGTTCCACCAACGGGGAACAACAGACGAGAAAAGTTTGGATTGTCCCGAGCGTACGGGTGGCAGAGCCAGGCGTCGTTCACTGGAGGAGGGAACATATGCTAAGTTGTTTGCTCAGAGTCAAAGGTAACAACTTCAAACTGCATATTTGGTCCGAGTTGACAACTCAAACATATCTAACAGAGAAAGGCTGTAAATCGACACATTTAAGAAGCTGGAAGCATCTTTTTTTTATATAAACAGCTCAAATCAAGAATCAATGATTAAAACTGTCACTTTGGTGACAAGTGACTCATCATTTCTGCTAATGAACAGATGCTGAGTCATCTTTTTTATACCATAACGTTCATCCATCCTGATGAAACTCTGACCCGTTTGTAGGTTTCAGGCTCGGTTAATAATTCCTCCATTAGTCTGACGAAGCAAAAAAAAAAAAAAAGGAAGTGCCTCCCTTATTTGGGCAGAAATGTAGGTCACACTTGAGCGGCGCGTTTATAAAAATCACTTCTGAAAATAAACCGGAGACAAAGCGTGAGGAGGAGAAGAAGAAATGAACACCTTAGCAGGCAAACTTAGAGCCTGTGTGCGTGGGAGGGAAGGTGGAGATTAACACCGGGAGTCAACAGCAGAACCTGGTGTGGTTCAGTCCAGCTGCAGTATTTCACAGTGATGCTTGATCATAACAGGAGCAGCGAGCTACACCTCTTTATGTTCCACAGATCTCGTCTGAAATGGGAGAGAATTAAGATAAATATACAGCATGCTCCTCTGTGCTTTCAGGGGGAATTTAACTAAATTACAGTCATTTGAAGTTCCTATTTTCTGCAGCTGTAGCAGCAGCAGTGTTAGTTTTTGTGCTTTGTTGACATGGCTCAGCCGAGCGGGTGAAAAAGTCGAGAAAGTCGAATTAAATTTGCAGGTAAGAAGCTCTGAACCACTCAGAGGATCTCTGGAAAGAAAGAAAGCGGATGCGGGAAAGCAAGCGAGCCGGCCCGGTTTGGATGGACAGATGGATGAAGAAGCAGATGGGTGAATGGATGGAGGGATTGGGGGTATAGCTCCAGGCTGAGGGATTAAACCGCAGATTAATTCTTTAACCAGACAGGATGCAGAGTTTCCACCGGACTGTAAATCATACACTGTGATCTGGGTATCTGTGATGGCCTCTTACCTGCTTATCTGACACTGTGGACGGGTTGGGTGGAGGGGTGGGGGTGGGTGGTGTTACGTAACAATCCTTTAACGGGACCCGCCTGTTGAATTAACAGCAGCAGCCTGCATCACGTTTAACGTCTACGGAAATGAAGAGAAACGTTTACTGGCGACAGATTGCAAAGATCAAAACACAACCTAATTCTCAGAGCGGGAAAATAACTTTTTCTTTTTTTAGAGCGAAGCTGGAAGGAAATTAAAACTACGTCAGACGAGCTGCACGGCGTCAGCTGATAAAATGTGAAGTCCGGAATACGTTCACGTAACGACGTCACAGCAATCTGCGCAGCAGCAGCAGCAAATATAAGTTATGAACCAAACAAAGTCTTTTTATTGTGCAGAATATTTGGATTGTATATCATTATTATTTGTATTATTAAATGTGTCACATAAACTTAATGTTAAGCAGATCTGTTAGTAACTAAATTGTGAATAAGTTATGTAAACTAAGAGATTTGAGTACAACAGATTCGCTATCGAGTTTATTTGACAGAAATCACCTCAACTTGTCTTCTCTAATTCAGTCAACTTAATTTTTTTATGTTTAAGTTTGTGTAAAGTCAGAATAAATATGAGTTCTGAGTTTGTCAGACCAAAGCAGAAAGTGTTATTAACCACCCAGCCAAATCTGAATGATGAAAAAAGTTTATTTATTAAAATAATTATTAATCTCTATCTCTCTGCTCAGGGCGGCCTCAGCGTGTCATCGAGCCACCCTTTAAGGACCGCCCACAAAATCCTGGACTGAAAACAGTTTGAACCTCTAACTCCACATTTCAGTAATATATCGTTCAAAGTCTTTTCACATGTTTTCAGCAACTATTTTACAACATATTTAATGTATTTTGAAAGAAATACCTTTACATGGTCTTTAAACATGCGTTTCTCACCAGTTTTCAGTCCAGGATTTTGTGGGCGGTCCTTAAAGGGTGGCTCGATGACACGCTGAGGCCACCCTGAGCAGAGAGATAGAGATTAATAATTAATTTCATAATAATACTGGTTAATAACTCTTTCTTCTTTGGTCTGACAAACTCAGAACACACATTTATTCTGACTTTACACAGACTTTAAGTTAAAAGAGATCGTTCCTTACTACAGTGCGGTTCTGCAGCACGAAGGTTCAAACGTGGGGAGTTTGTGGCTCGGGCCTTGGACCCTCTAACCTTGTTCTCCCGGCTCCCACGACCTGATCAGGACGAGCGCTTACAGAAAATGAATAAATGAATGTCTGTCTGAGGAGGGAAAATACAGCAGCCAACTGATGTGTCATCATCGGCTGCAGCAGGAGGAGGAGGAGGAAAACACGAGAGGAGAACGCAGAGAGTAAGTGTGGAGGAGGAGATCTCCTGTCTGTCTCTCTCTCTGTGTCTCTCTGCTAATGGGATGTGAAGCACATTGTAATGCTCTCCATATGATAATCGCCACCACAAAACAACGCATCACTCCAGTCACATTAACACATCGCACTCTGTTATCACGCTCAGGCATGACTCTGGATGTTCTTCTGCCTGTCTGGCTTTGTGTCTTTCTTCCTGCCTACCTGCTGATCTGTCTGTTTACCGTGTGAGTTAGAGACTGTCTGCCTGTCTGCCTGTGTAAGTCTCCGTCTTCAGGTCGAAATAGTTTCTCTCAGCTTGTTTAAGGTCCTCTGAACTCTTCTCAGTGTGTCTGTGCTTACGTATTCTGTCTAATGTGACCAAGCGTTCATGGACGTCGTCTTGAAGCCTATTTATTGTTCATGAAGATGTATCTATGGACTGAAACCACAATAAGAGTCATAGTTTCATATTTTATTGATTCTACCTCGGATGTCCTCGGATATCAGATGTCAGGTTCAGCTGTAAAGCAGTGACTCCTCAGTGGTCCGGATTCAGTGTCGTGTCTTAGTGGATGTTTGCTAACATCATCACATCATCTCACGTCAAACACACCCTCAGAGTCCATCTGATGGACCTGCGTCTGTCTGACACCTCGGCACTGATAGCCCTGAAGCCGAAGCTGCACGATGGACATAGTTCAGCAAATATGTCTGTTGGACCTGAGATCACTTTCTGTAACAGTGAAGCTCTTCTTGGTGCTGGATTCATGTTGGAGCTCCTCACCGTGGCCCACAACAAATCCAGTGGTTATCTGCAGAAACGTTGACCTTCAGACCTTCAGCCGAACCTGACGTCACACTGCGGCGACCAATCAGGCAATGAGATGGTCAAACTGCTCCACTGAGTGCGCTCCAGGTGGATTCATGGACTTGAACTATTTCAGACCTCTGATATCATTTTGAAGCTCACTGTGGCTCTAAACCTACATCAGAGCCCCACATGGTCTTCATACCATCTAGAGCTCCCCAACCACCAGGCCGTGGACCGGTACCGGTCTGTGGGTCATTTACTATTTTATTGATATTTTATTTTGAAAAATGACCTGATACGTCACCCCAAAAATTAAGCCAACAAGCAAAAATGAGTAAGCAACAAACTTCTTTGGAAAGACCCAAACAAATTGTTGGAGTAGACCGGACATGAGGAACGCTTCAGGCGCCATTGTCTCCATTGATGGGACCGGCCGGTTGCAGAGAACCGAGCTCAGGGCTCGGCGTGATGGTGAGTTGTATCTTTAGTACTCTTTATATTTGTTTTCATGTCAGGCGTATCATTTCATTTCATCATATTTATCCCTCAGCTCGCAGACTGGACCATGAACATATTGTCTTACATGGTGCATACATACCGCTCTCTGTGGGCTCTGTTCAGTTTCTAGAATGACTCAGACTACATGATCTTTGTGTATTAAGACAGTCACTGTGTCAGATTAACAGATTACAGGGTCACAAAGTCTCGTCCTGATTTGACCCGAGGGATACGACAGACGACACATCAGCCTACAACCAATCACAGCGTGGCATCTTACATGACCTGCATGAAGAGGTGGTGTGTACCAACGAAGCAGTGTGTGTGATTCACCCTCTGTGCAACATCAGGCCTCTTTAGCTTCAACGTGTTTACAGTTGAAGAGCGCTCTGTGCTCTGATTGGTCGACAGAACGACGCAGGACGACAGGTGAGACCAATCAGAGACAGTACATCATCAGACAAGGCAGGAAGTGGAAATGCAAGACAGACAGGTGAGAACTACAAAATAAAACAGGAAACACACGACAAACTTCACCGTCCTCGTATCGACGAGGAAACTGAAGAAGCTGCTGCAGCTCTGCATGCTGCTGCTGTAATCATGGAGGTGCTCAGTGTGGCACTGCAGCTCTCTGCTACTCTGAAAACATCTGATCTCCAAACACACTGAACACACACCGAACACACACCTCAGCCTCTCCTGTCACACTCTGAGCGTCCCCTGATGAATACATCATCTGGTTTCATCTGTCCACACACACTCCTCCATGTTGGACTGTGTGAGACGGAGCTCAATGAAGCTCCTTCAGATCTCTCCAGGCTTCTGTTACCAAACCAGTCTCCATCCTGGTGTGTGTGTCTGTGTGTGTGTGTGTGTGTGTTTGTTTTCTGCACTGATAACCTCAGAGTTGACATCATTTAGTCTGATTCCACAGGATGACCAGCTCTCATCAATCTGCACACACTGACTCAAATTCATAAATATCTCCTCACCATCCTCCCTCACCTCCTCCTCTCCTCTCCTCCCTCCTTGTGTTCTCATCTCCTCGCCTCCTGCATAATAGATGTGGCTGTAACGCCAGTCAACTGGAGCGGCATGATGAGGCAGCTTTAGAAACAGAGAGTGAGACAGATAGAAGGCACACACGCACACGCGCACACACACACACACTCATGCGCGCGGGAACGGGTGCATCCATACGGGCGCGCGCGCACACATTCCCATACAGGCACGCCTGAGCTCGATTGTGGAGAGCTCTAAATAAACTGTGTGTAGCCCGAGAGGACAAAAACAGAGAGAGCAGTCACACACACACAGAGACACACAGAGAAGTAATCAGATTACAGCGATGATTCATTTCCTCAGCAGCTCTGAGAATCAAACTATTGTTGGCACCGCGGCGAGGAGAGAAAAATCAACTGCAGAGCAGAGCTCGGTCCCAGCGAGCATCACACACACACACACACACACACACACACACACTGCATTATTAACAGCAGATCAATCAGCCTTACCTTCATCGATCTCCACCTCTCCTCCTCTTCCTCTCCCGGCTCGGTCCGTCCACTCACGGAGGAGTTAAATCACAGCCGGGCTTATCCCAACTCCTCATCCACACACACACACAGAGGGAGAGGGAGTTTTCTGGGGCTGAATAAACGGGAGTGTGTGTGAGAATGTGTGAGTGTATATGTGTGTGTGTGCAGTGAAGCAGCAGCAGCAGAAGAAGAATAAAAAAATCCAGGTGCCGGTGGTCTCACCGCGCAAAGCCACCACCAACACTCACGAAGGCGTAGATCCAGAGCCGAGCAGCAGGGTGGATGTTGGATGGATGGATGGAGGGGGTGGATGACAAACTCCCGTTAGCCTCTCCCAATTAACGTTACAGAGCCGGTGCCATCCGTGCAAACGCGCCGTTTCATTCCAAAGCAGAGAAAAGTGGAGCTGGGGGATCCGTGCGCACCCACCTACACCCACCGACCGACACCGGGGAGGGTGTCCTTGAGTGCGGATAACCTTTTCACTTCTCCGGGCATCCGTTCACGCAGAAAAAACACGCAGCTATTCCCTCCAGGTGCAGGTGCAGGCCCCGCACTTCAATCATTCACCAATAAAACATTTTCTATCCCCCCCAAAAAATATTCCGCTAATGTGCGCCGTCTCCATCCGCCAGCACGCGCTGCACGCACTGCACGCACAGCTGCAAGTCTGTGTGGAAACCGGAGGAGAGGAGATGAATCCCGGTCCGGTAAGCCTTAAAGAAGGGAAAAAAGAAAAGACGACGGGGTCCGGGCGGTGTCCAGCTCCGTCCTCCGTGATCAGCAGTAAATCACACACACACACACACACACATACACACTGTTGGCGTTAATCCACCGAGCAGCTCCGGGATCAGCTGAAGAAGATGAAACACAGTTTGGATCTCAGGTTTACATCTCAGAGTGAAGGCGTGCAGACCTGCGGCAGCCTGCGTGAACACCGAAACTCGCCTATTTTTAGAGGGGAAGAAAAAAAGCTCGCCCCGCCGCCGGTGGAGAGAGAGAGAGAGAGAGAGGGAGAGGGAGAGAGAGACCGCGGTAATCCTCGACGAGGCTCCGGAGCGTCACCAACCACCGCCGGTCAGGTTCCCTCCGTCTGTCCGGTGCATCCTCTGTGTGCGATCCGGTGTGTCGCTGACAGCCGCTGCCGGGAACAGTGTCTCACAGACGGTGTAAAGTTTACATTGCAGCCGCAGATTCCAGCGCGTGCTTCCCGCCGGTTGGAGGCGGGTGTTGTAGGCGCACGTGGCTGACTGACTGGCAGAGGACTGTGCGGTGTGCGGGAGAGGCTGCGGGAGGGGTTCGAACAAAAAGACACACCCATACAGCCAATCATCTATCCATCTATCTATCTATCTATCTCAGATAAAACACTGTGAAAAATGTAATTTTTTCAGTGAAGAACTGTCAAACCATGACAGTAAAAGACCGTAAAGCATCCCGTGAAGTATGCAGTGTACAGTAAAACACAGTCATATGTTAAAACCTTTATTTATACGCCATTCATGTGATATTTCATGTCAGTTCCAACCGTGTTGGATGTTGAATAGAAATCAACAGTACTTTTTCATTTACGGCAATATTAGGAAAAATGTATACCGTATTTATTACGGTAAAATTCTGGTAACTTGTGACTCAAACTGTTTTTTTATGTCATATTTTATGTCAACCTTTATGAATTCCTTTAAAATGCCATAAATACAGAATAAAGTATTGTACACTACAGCCTGTTAATTATCCGGCTCATACACACCACTCCTAACATATAAAACATGAACTAAATCTTTATAATAACATGCTTTATTATCATATCTGTAGTTGATGCACATGTAAATGCTCAGTTTGTGGCAACAGGAAAGGTTGGAGGTCAAAAAACGACATGAAAAATCCTTTAATCTGCAGTTTATCCTCCAGCAGGACTGTTCATGGTGTAAAAACCATGTGGGAGCTCGCCGTCTTCTCATGGCTATCTATGAAGCATCAGAAAATTCTATTTATTTACTATTATTAACCGTCATGTTAATTATACGGCAAAACCTCCTTTGATGTAAAAACTTGTATTTATACGGTAAAATCTGTAGTAAAATACAGTACTATCCTTTTACCGTAATGTTGGAAACAGTTCTACTTATTGTAGATTTATTACGGTAAAAACTGGCAACCACAGCTGCCAGGTTGGTTTGTTTGTTTGTTTTACAGTGTACGATAAACACCATTATATTCATGTGATATTTTCATGTTAATTATGTGGAAATACAGAGTTTCAGTAATAACATTCTTTTACCGTAATATTAGAAAAAGTTCTACCATATATATTATGGTAAAATTCAGCCAGTTTTTACCACAGAAAGTTTTTTTTACAGTGTATCTATTAAAGCATAAAAAAACAAATTGACGGAGGGTTCACGTGAAGTTTGAGTGCTGAAACTGAAAGATGTTCTCAGTGAGTGTGAAAGAGCATCAGGAGGTTTTTGATGAGGAAACAGCGCGCGGTAAACGAGGCGCCGCCGTGTCAGAAGTGAATGTGAAGAGTGACGGAGAGCAAAGGCAACGAGGCAACGTGTCACATTTCCTGACAAGTCAGCAACCTGATCTCACTGCAAATGTGAACGCACTGTATGTGAGTGTCTGCAGGTCTGATGTGGAGTCAGTCAGTCAGGAAGTCTGACTGTAAACATGGTGAACGCTCTTTCTACGACAACCTGAACTGCATTTCATTCATTCATACTAATAGAACGTTACGTGGTGAGAAGGTGTTTGCCTTCCGTTGTTGTGCTCACTCGTGATAACTACCAAAGCTCCAGCATCTAAAGTGGAAATTGTGGAAACGATGCCAAACCGTATCTGTAAAGTTAGCAGTGAATGAAGTCTGTTTACCTGTAAAGATGGAGAGTTCTAGCTGAATATGAATATTGTGCTTTGCTGAGTTCATCTAATGTTTGTTGTCATGTTCACTGAGTGGAGCTAATGCTAGCTTTGGGCAGCTCGAAGTGAAAAGAGACACGTCGACTTTGTTTTAGACTCTTCAGAGCCGAAGGCGGCGACACGTTACTGCCTGAAATTTCAGGTATACATTCAGACAGTTTTCAGAGATTCATATCGTGTAATAAATCTTATTTATGTAGAACGACCCTTTCACATTTATACAGCGTATAAAACACTTTAAATATGCATAAAGTGAATTTATTATTGTTTGTATTTTATTTCTGTATCTTATTTTATCTTCTGTCTAGAGATGCTAGCGCTCTGAATGCTCAGCAGCACACTTCATTGTTCTGTTGACTCTTTGTTCATCTACATAGTATGACAAATAAAATTGTTATTGTTACTTGGCTGGTGTTTTATGTTTAATATGTTTCTGACATCAGCTGTACATCTAAAGTAAAGCATTCAGAGAACGAGACAATTCTGCCACATTTTTAGTCAAAGGAAAAACAGTTTATTACCGCACCGATCTTTGACGGTAAAAACTTACAGTGAACAAGAAATGAACAGTACTAACATCCTTTTACCGAAATATTAGAAAAAGTTATACTGTTTTTAGTATGGTAAAATTCTGGCAACCACAATTGACAGTTTTTTACCGTAAAATGTTTTTTGTTATATACAGTGTACAGTAAAACACTTAATATTTATGGCAAAACCTTTATTTGTGTCATTTTAAAGGAAGTTATGCAAAATAAAGTCGTATTTTAAATGACTGCTAATTGTACAGTAAAATACTGTCATATTTCACGTCAAAATCTTTATTTAGACGGTATTTTCTTGTTGATTGGATGGTAAAACAGCATTTCTTTTTAATGGTAAGAACTTGTATTTATAAGGTAAAATAAATACAAGTTTTTACCATTAAAAGAAATGCTGTTTTACCACATGGAGTAAAATGTCAACCTTAAAGAGTACTAATGTCCTTTTACCATAATATCTGAAAAAGTTTTCATTATGGTCAAATTCTGGCCACCACAGCTGACAGTTTTTTACCGTAAAAGCATATTTTTTCATATTTCATGACAAACTCTTTATTTATCCGTCATTGAAGAAGAGCTGGAAGAACGGTTGGAAAGTATGAAGACGGTTCAAGGAAGGAAAGTGTTTTGGTGGCTGCTGTCGCCGGCGCGGTCGTGAATTAGAATTAGCTGCGTCACACGTGGGCTGAATGTTGAATATTGTAACTCTGCTTAAGTGGAAACGTGCTCTGAATCTCACAGCCGGACGACAACACTGTTAACCTGAGTGAGAGCGGGCAGGCGTGATGATGGAAGACAAATGAAGAGCTATGATGGATGGGTTGTGACTTTGTAATAAACGTAAGGGTGGGGAAGACACACATGTTCACACGCACACACACACACTCTTTCACAGTGTGGTATAAAACTAATGACACAAGGAGAAGTCGTGTTCAGAAGACTTGACTTGGTAATAGAGATGAGAAATTGTGTAAGGGATTTATTCCTGACATGCTCGCACACGCACACACACACACACACATAACATTATAGATAAATGTAAGACTCTCGCCAGCCAATACTCATTATGTTTGAGTAATGAAATATATGAAAGAGAGGGAATATCAAATCTCTCTAGTGTTTGCTCTCTTTCTCTATCTGTTACACACACACACACACACACACACACACACACAGTACAGTATAATCTCTGACCTACATGCACACATGTTACAACAAATGCATAGATTAGACATGATAGATTGATGCGGAGGATTGAAAATATGAGAAAGGGCTCGTGGATGTCGAGGTCCTCCCCACAGATATCTTCTCCACACACACACACACACACACACTCACACACTCACACAGATGGTTTGATCAGTTTAATCCCCGTATGAGAAGTTTTCTGTCGCTGATGATTTGTTATTGAACTGTATTAAATCTCAAAGTGCCGTTAAGACCCAGGAGGACGCAGAATTTTCATTTTCATGAAAACGCTGCAGCGGCTGATTTCTCAGAGAAAATGAACGAGTGAACGGGGAAATGACCCGCCGTGGTGCTGGAGTGGAAAATCTAATCTTCAGGCGTAATTGGACTGAATTAAAAAACAATGCTCTGCTGTTTGTGGGGAGGTAACAAGAGTGAGGGCGCTGCCACAGTGCAAATAAAATCAACTGATGATTGTGATCAAATTATTGACTTTAGTGCTGCAGAATGAGATATCCTTCATGCTCAACACAGTGATTGGACAATCTGGGATGTGTCATGCAACAGTTATAAACAAAAAGATCCAACTCCAGAACCTGCAGTCAGCAGAACCTTGAAACCGCAGCTTAAAGGTTACATATACAGGATTTTGAATATTAATACAGCAGCATATTTAAAGATAGAGTGGAGAAATGGTGTCCTGAGCAGTTGCATGTGAATGATGGTTTTGTTTGGGGTCCAGTTGACCTGTTGTTTCAGTCCTGGTCTTGGTTTAAATGCTGGTGCTCGAGTGCGACATCACGTATCAGTGAATTATAATATAGCTAAGATATATCACTGACCAAACTGTTGATTATTTACCTACTGTAAAACACATTCTTGACTCAAGTCACAAAAGGTATTCTAAGAAACTTTTTAACGAAACTATAAAATATATGAAGCTGGACTAAGAGCCACACAGATAATTAAAAGGCAAAAGAAACTCTGTTGATTCAATTATTTGTCCCCATTTCTTTCACTTTTCTAATGAACTAAGTTGCGGGCATTCACTTTTGGTAAAACACTCATTAAAAAGTTCTGAAAATCACCAAAATTTTAATTTGGCTAGCAAGTGATGAAGTAAATTGTCATCAGTCGCCCTCTGAGAAATCGTTTCAAACGATGCAAACTGAATATAAACAATGTTTCCTCGACAACTTTATTTAAAAAAGAAAAACTCCTGCTGTCCTTTCACGGATGATTCAACACAAGAAAAAGTTTGTTACTTTAACTTGAGATATAAATGTCTTCTGAAATGTCTCAGCTTACAACAATTTTTGAAGTTGGTCCAACACTGAGCAACATAATTCAGCCGTTGCGTGTATGCACTAAAAGTTTTAGTTTTTGCCACCAACTGGCTCAGATTCTTCTAAACGTCTGACAACATCGTGGAAACATTCCTACAGAGACAGACACTTATGTTTAACCAGTAGCAGCGAGTTATATCGCAGCATTCAAAGACACCAGACTCCATTGACAAAAACAATGATTTTATCTTGTGACACTTCATTCAAACTCGACAGAAACAAAATAAAACTCACCAAGACTTTGGTTCTTCTTTCCACAGGTCCAACAATCACCAGCTCTGGTTTGGTCCAAATAAACTCTGAATCTGTCCAGTTAGATGTGAAAACTTCAGGAGAGGAGCGAGAGGGAGGTCGAGCATCAGAGAAACTGTGGAGAGAAACAGCATGAGGAGCTGTGATGCTTTCACATCGAACTCAGCAGGTTTATTTGGACCAAAGTTCTGGAAAGCTTGTAGGAGGACCTCGGTTTAGATTATTGATGACTTAAGCTGTGTGTTTCACAGTGAGGACAGTCTGGATTATTCTACGTGATCGTATCAAAACATCTGGAATAATTTAGGAAACATTATTATTCTTAGTGTTTCAAGAGTTCAAGGTTTATTATTATTTATATCACCTTTCAATAACATATAAGAAAAGTAACAAGGGGGAACATAAATGAGATTTAAAAACAGTGAAATATGAATGAAGCATGGGCCCAAACTTTAAATGCAGCGAAGAACAGAAAAGTTTCAAAGAACTGAGAGTTGGAGCAAACTTCAAGTTTTCTGGAGTTTGTTTCAGATACGAGGACATAAAAACTGAATGCTGCTTCTCCACGTTTGGTTTGAGACAAACAGAGAGGTCTGGACACTTCATAACAGAAATAAACTCTTCAGTGTTTCATAAACCAATAACAGTATTTCAAACACAGTGCAATGATTTGAGGACTGGACTTTTCAGAGACCTGTAAATATGTTAGAGTTAAAGTTTTCTAAATACTGCTGATACATAAGTCCTTTGATTCTTAATATATTCTATAAGGTGACAGAACGCAGATCTTTTTTGGGTCCTGACCACACCAATATTTCCTGTCTTGATGTGTCGTCTTTAGTGTCAAACGTCAAACATTTATTTCTGTCTCGTCGTTGTCTAACTCGAGGAGATCTTGGCACATCCGATCACTCATTTGTTCGATGCACTTACTCACGATGATTCCCTGACAACCAACACGATCAAACTGAACTTTTAAGGCCTCAGAGAGCAGAAAGCTCAGGTTTCTGCTCTGAAGGCAACATTGACAACCTTTTTTTTTACTTTACGCAAAGAGTTGAAATGAGATTGTCAACCATGAAGTACAGAGGCGCGACCATTGGACCGCTCAGTTCAGGACGACTCTTCCAGAAAGTGTTTTTTCAGTCAGGGAAAGTTAAATATTTTCTGCTTTTCCCTCTGATATCTTCTCTCCCTAAACTCTCCGTGACTGACAGAACTTTACTTGTTGCTAAGTAGCTAACTACTAACAGACTGGGACGTCAAGGCGCTGGCGGTCCCAGCAGTCAAAGCTCCCCTACTAGAGATGTAACGTTAAACACCAACACTCCCCCAGTGCTCTGAGATGGCAGCTAACAGGACGGCTAAATTAGCTGCTTGGCTAACAGCACTTAGAGTTAGAGATTAAAGTAGTTAACTGCTAACAACAAGTAAAGCAATCTGCAGCTTAAAAGTCTGCCTACTTCGTGTCTCTTTTGTGTCTGATACACTGCAAATTCATCAGATTCAGTGCCTCATGTCTCTATAGTCTGAGCTAAGTTGCTGAAGCTGTCATGCAGTCGTGCACAACAGCAAAACGGTGAAGCGGTAGTCACGAGGTCTGGGTGCAACCCGGAAAGCTGGGCTTCAAATCAGAGCCAGTATCAGATAAAAAAGGATGTTTTCTGAGTTGAGTTAATCATGCAGAGCTACTCTACTGGAATGTAATGCTGGAAATGAGCAGAATGGGTCCAGTTTAGTGCAGCTTGGTCATAACGCCTTGTTGATTCTAATCCTGTTTGCATGTACAAAGCAATGCTAAAAAATGTGGCACAGCATCACAGATGTGAGCAGGATAATCTGGCTCGTCATACGAATAATGTCAAAGAACGTTTATGTTTCATAAACAATGGGCCGACCACCCAAAAATGCACCGGGACTCCAGTTTTCTGTCGAGCCGTTACACGACAGCAGAACAATATTGTATTGAATCTGGCTGACAGAGCGAGAATGAGCTCATTCAGTCGAAGCCTCGGGCTTAAAAATTTAACAGCTGCTTCATTCAAGTATCTGAGATCATGAAAAAAGCTCAAACAATTAGTATGTGTGTACTAGAAAAACAGCGTGGATAGAGTACAAGCTGAATAAAAATGTTGCAGACTTGAAGGACAAACGGGACATTAAAGTTTGAATTTGGAGCTCTGCAGAGTTTCAAACAACAAAATCTCGTCAGGCTTGTCGGTTGGTGTCTGACTGAACTCGTGAACTTTGCAGTCTGTCATCTCCTTTCTGTTAATGTAGTTCTAATGAAGCAGAAGTGCCTTAAAGACAGACAGAAAACCATAATTGGCCCCCTAAATGACTCTGGAACAACATCTGATGGTTTCTGACAGGAGCAGTCTAATTTTATATGAAGCCACCAGCTATGATGTGCTGTTGTCATCTCCATCACGGCTCCCTGCAGGCTCCGACAGCAGCCCAGATGTTACAGAAGTGGTTATTGCGACTGCAAGGCCACGAGTTTGAATCCCTGTGTGGCCTGGATGAGCTAACTGTTGTTAATGAGTCATAGTTTCTCATCTTCTTTACAAAATAAACCTCCAAATCTGTTGTCACTTCTCCGACAGCTGGAGCAGTATTTCACATCTCCGACACGACTGGACAGAAGCTGGACTTATGTCCCAGATATTTGCTGATTGATGTTCTTCTGCTTGTACGGGCTGTGGACAATAAATCATCTATCTGGCACATATGGTACCAATCTCCTCCTCCCTTTGGTTTCTCAGATTATAATGTATTATTAATGCTGCCAAAATACAGACAACTGAAAACACATCCAGGTTTGGTGAAGTGACTCTGTAGGACTCTGTGCCCCAACTAAACAGGTCAGACTCAATGCAAATAACAAACCCAAAGAGCTGAAACACCGTCTCAAAGTGGCCAAGCTCCGATACATCAGGGGCAATGTGAGGGACGCATGGTGAAATATCAATACCATGATGGTCAGTGTTCAGAAACCAGTCCAGATCCAATCCGAGAGCAGTTGAACACCTTCTACATCAGGTTCAACAGGACTGACCCCATGGAAGACTGGACAGCACCAGCGACACCCCTACAAGTCACATCACACAGGAAATCTCTTTTCCACCTGTTCCCGAGCCCCAGTGTCATCCCCAGGGCACGGGAGGAGACAACCATCATCATCATGAAAGATTTCAGGCCCGTGGCGCTCACCTCCATCCTCCTCACAAAGGGGTTTTACCACCACGAGAGTCTGAACCGGCTCCAGTTTGCCTGCAGGGCTCGCTGTTCAGTGCCTCGGCACCTCGACTCTCCAGACTCTTATGTCAGGATTTTATTCATGGAACTTTTATCTGCTTTTAATACAGTGAACTCAAACACACTCTGCACCGTGTCTGAGGACTGCAAGCCAATGGATTATGGACTGACCTCAACATGTAAATCCAACAAATACCAGGGTTGCACAGGCATGTCACCCATCCCCTTCTTGTATACACAAATTCTTCAATGACATGTACTTGGTGGCCAGTCCTTGTCCACTTACAGATAGTATGTCAATCACATAACATGTGGACAGAGTCTACAAACAAGGGCCCAACAGTGCTGAAAGGTTTTAATGTCAGGTACAACTTCCTCACAGAGAATAACAAGAATCATGAAGCATGCAGCCAGAACTACCAGAAACACTCCAATCCAACTCTTTACAGTCACACGGTGGAAGAAAGACAGGCTCCATCACTGAGCAGCTTCAGAGAAATCTTTGTCCAAAAAGAGAACTTTCTTCATTCCCACTGCAACTTCAAACAAGGCCAAACAGAGCACCAACGCTTTTCAATGCACCGCCTCCTCTGAATTTATGAAATGAGTGCGTAACCTCAGACAATTTTCCACCACTCTGTGATAGACAAGAGTTTCTGGAATCTTGAATCTGTCCTGATGCTCTCCTCTGTTTACATTTGAAGGGAACACCAACAATTTTACACATCAGAGTCTGTTTCTAGGTGAAAAAACAAGATTAATGATGCCACACTGGGGAAATTCACTTGTTACAGCAGCCCATATACACAAGGTTAATGAGAAACTATTTATAAATAAGAAATATGTAGAAAAAAAGTCTGACAGCTGTTGGAAAGAAGGACCTTTAGTGTCTCTGCAGAGCGTGGGGTGGTGGCTTGGGTCAGGTCGGTTGGTTGAAAATGCCCAAATTTGTGGGTGTGGATGTAGAAAGAAGTGAGCGCGTATCGGACCTGTCAGAGTTGCATTTTGGGTAACGTAGGCTCCAGGAAGAAGTATGCATGTGTGGTTCTGCTGCTTCGATTTTAATTTTGATTGTTAAATCAGACGAGCGCTTGTTCAAAAATAGCAGAACAGCATCTAAATGTTATTAACTGAATGAATTGTCACCCACACATTGCCGAGTCTGAAAATGCTAATCAGTCGCCGGTGCATTCAATTAAAATTAATTAAACATCACGGCTCGGAAAGGACACAATTAATTTAGTCTCTGATCTTTTTTTAAATGATTGTTGTTTTGAATAATATTCACGAAATATTAAAAAACTATTTTAAGAAGAAGCTCAAAGAATCTTGTGAGTGTTGCATTTTGTGAAATCACTTTATCTAAATCAGACCTTGGACGTGGTTTATTGTGCACACATGCCGAGCATATCATTTGAGATAAAGCGGCGACATGACTTACAATGACACATGCTTTATTAATGATCCATTATTATGCATTTCTTTTGATAGCACTGACTCTAATGTATCGTCTCTGATAGATAAGTCATTAACATTCATCAGATGCTCGTAGTCATAATTCATTTTACATTGAATGTTTTATGAGTGCTGATGTAATGCATCCGTGAGCATTATATGTTCTTGTAAGCGCGGTGGAACAGCGCAGTATAATTGCTCAAGTGTACGTTAAAGATATACTAAGAGAGATTAAAATTGAATGCTGTTACTTCCTGTAACGAGAGACTGGGGACCAGGACTGCAGAGCGACATCTCTGCAGGGTTCAGCTCGCTCATTTGGGTTTTCCCAGGCCAGATGGGCTATAGAGTCCCTCCAGCGGCTTCTGGGTCTAATCAGATGTTGAACCACCTCAGCTGGCTTCTTTAACGGTGAAGGAGCAGCGGCTCTACTCTGAGCTCCTCATCCCATCTCTATCCATCTCATTCTTTCTGTCACTACCCAAAGCTCATGACTATAGGCGAGGGGTTGGAACGAAGATGGACTGGAAAATCGAGAGCTTCGCCTTCCGGCTCATTACAACAACCGAACCTACAACATACCTGACTTTCTACACGCTCCTCTCCTGATATTTGAGTTTAGTTCGACCCGACCAGAGCGGATGATTGTTGGAATTGCAGAAGGACAAACCGTGTTGAGTTTGAATGAAGTGTTACAATGTAAAATTACTTTGTCACTGTTGACACTTACATCAGTGTGAGCCCATCAGTGGCAAAAACAAACACTTTGAATGGACGTAAATCGACGGCGCTGCTGGTTCTAAAGAATACCAAAGTTAGCACGAGAAAGCCCAAAATAACCCTCCGGACCAGTCAGTGTGGGTTATTCTTCAGAATGAGGGTGAGCTGTGTATATGAGGTGGAAAGTTCATGTAATACGAGTCACATGTTCGTCTGAGATCTCAAACAAATTAATTCAATTACTTTGATTTATCCACTCTTTCAGTTAGGCTGCTATGATTAAAACGTTTCTCACCGCACACTCAACACCACCACAGCTTCACCACCTCGCTCTCTAGTTTCTCGTCCTTGTCCTCTCTTTTCATTCAGGCTTCTCCGAGCTGGACCAGCTGCTGTCATGGGACTTCTCTCGCCCCAGATGTTTTTGGATCCGGATCGTCGTCCTCCAGGAGGTTCAGCCTCTCCTCTTGTCTCTCTCCGTCTCCCTTGGGTGCATGTTGTCCTTGTCTCTCTCATCTGCCATGTGGTTGTTTTTTTCTTCTATCTGTGTGAATGGTTTGCCTGAGCGTTGCCTCTTGTGTATTCCTGTAGTCTGGAAACTGGAGGTGGGCGGGAAGGTCGGGTGATGCTGCAGGCCAGGAGGGAGCGCCCGATAGCATGTGTCACAGCGATGTCGCTATTCTGGTCAGAAACTGCAGCTTTAATAAGGAAACAAACATGACTTTCACACACAGATTGGATAAAACATGGATGTAGTCGTCATGACGTCCTCCACAGGTTTCAGTGTGGTGGATCTGGTTGTCTCCATCTTGGCAGCCCGGTTGCTCAAACAAGACACCTCTGACGACATCCACCTTTCTACTGTGAAGTTGAACACTTCAGGACGTTTGAGGGACTGCCGCTTTTGGAACTTTACTTCACAGCCGTGGAGGTTGGCGCTTGGTTTAAACCATGGATGTTTCAGCTGAATTTAGCTGGTTCCCATATTTTTACTGTTGCCCACAAAGCATTTTCCTCACCAGCAGACAGCAGGACGCCATCAGGCTCACAAAGCCAACCACATCTCCAGAGTGCTGTGTCAATGCTGCTGCAGTCATTATTATTCTGGTTTTGAGCAAGAAAATTGTCTATATTCTTTTAAACTAATCACAATGGTGTTGGGCGGAGTTAGTGATGGTGCCTTTGGACAACAGGCTTGGTTTCGTAGCACGTGGGGAGGCGAGCCCCGGCATTCAAACGGCTAAATCCCCACAAAGGAAAAGGTCACGGCTGCTAGCTTCTTGATCATACTGTTAGCTACCAGGTTAGAGCAATTTGTCATGTTCAGCGTGCGGGTTGCTAACTCGGCTCTGAGGCGACGGACCAATGGCGGGCTTGTTCCTACAGTTCCCGTGAGCCAGACCGTGCTTCCTCTGGATTCTCTACTACTTCACCAACACAACAGTCCAACCTCTGACATAAATAACAGAAGAGGAGGGGAAGCAGTGGAATTTTAATCCGCATCATTTGGCTCCTCCACCGACTCTGACAGATTCAAACGATCTCAGTGAACACACTCTGTGTTCGTTTATGATCGAGGAGGCTGTATTTGTAATAAAACATCTCTCAGTCTATAAAAAAAAAACAAAAAAAACACGGCTCTTCAGGATTTTTGGAGTAAAATTCTTCAGATTTTTGGAGACGTGGGCGCCGAGGGAAACAATTTGAAACCCACTTGACGAGAATCAGTGCTTGTGAAAAACCTCAATCCAACTCGACCGCCGGATGAATAATGGAAAACACTAACTGCTACAGCTGTAACATTGTAACCTCATCCATTTTGGATCACATGTATCCCTCCATCACTCTCTCAGGCTTTATTCTTCCCCTCCTCTCTCCTCCCTCCATTCCAAACCCTTCGTCTTTATCTGCTAAATAAACATTAAAACTCCAGTCGGATCTATTTTACATTCTGTTTCTTCTGTTAAACATCTTCATGCTAATCCTTTATCACTTCTTTCTGCAGGCCTCCATCGCTTTGCTGCCTCAGTTTCATCTCTTCATCTCCTCTTTGTCTTCATCTCGTCTCCTCATTTCGTCTCTCTTCTGTTTACAGCCCTCTTTAATGGTTTGTTCTGTCTCTTAAGATCAAGTTAAAATCAACTTTATTTGGATTCATCTTGTGAATTGAAACACGTGTTGTAAAAGTGGACAGATGAACTGATGATGGACTTGGGGTAATTTGTGGCTGGTGGCAGAGAGGGGTACATCCTCCTGGTTTACAATATATCTGTATTTCTGTCACCAAAAACATCCATATTTCCATGTTTCCCGTTTGTTTCTGTCCAAATCAAGAGTCTGAAGCAACTTTCCTTCATACTGCACAGATTGTAAAAACCCCTCGTGGCAAACTGTAATCTGTGATATGAGGCTACATAAATAATAGAAGTTATTGGCTCCATTATAGCCTTTAAAAGCAGCACGTTCCCATTATGATTCGCTGGCTGTTGACTCTGCAGGCTCCATTATCAACCTGAGGCAGATGATGAATTGAAATGTTTCTGGATGTTATCAAAGTGCGTAACAACTGAGGCCTAAACCCTGAATCTTCAGGAGCAGGACCACGACTTTACTGTGTTTTGGCTGACGGTTTGTTACCGTCTGTAGAAGACGCATAGAGAAAGCTGTTTAGAAAAGGGTGCAGGTGATTGGATGAACCATCAGTCTATCACCGTCTGTCATGTCTAACTTCAACCAATCAGATCAACAAATAACAGTATATAACATAGTCGACTTCAATCTGCAGTTTGAAGTCGGTCATGGTGGATTCTTGCGTGATTTCATGATCTTGCGAGTCACGAGCATGAAGAAACTGTCGGCCGCTTGATGTTTGGCTGTCTTCTTCTTCACTTCCATCTCACGAGCACGTTAGACCTCAGCTTCTCCTCCTCGTCCTCCTCTTGTCCTTTGTTCACGTCCTCCTCTCGTCTCTCCTCCTCACCGCCGCTCTCCTTTCCTTTTCGCTGTCTCCTCTTCTTTCATCCTCTCTCCTCTCCTCCTGCTGCTGAAACGAGATTCGAGGATCGCTTTCCGAAGTTTCCGAACCTCTCTTCTCTCCAAAGATAAGAGAGGTATTACAGAGGAGGATGATGGGTAATTATGCTGGTCTGAAGATATGCTTTGCTAATCTGGACTCTCCCTCTTCGTCTCTCATTCCTTCTGTCTCCGTTTCTACGACTTCAGCGTCTCATTATCTGTAACGTCCTCTTTATTTTAAGTCTGTCACATATTAAAGAACAGGTAAACGTGTGTGGTTCCCACTCTGTTTTAGAAACTGTTGCAGAGTCGCAGTATTGTCTGATCCAGACTGAAGCACCTCAGTCTGTTCTATGAAGCCTCAAGTGGTCGTTTGAGGAACTGCAACTGCCAATGTGTTGGCTTCATGTCACAGCTACAGCGCGTGTGATTGGTCACATATCATGAGTAACAGCCAATTAACAGTGAAGACTGACGCCTCCTGTTCCTTCGTAGCAGAGTTGCAACTGAGATTTACAGCCAACAGTTCAACTGCAGTTCAGCTATGCTCTGTTATGTCACCAGAGAGTGAACAGAACCAGTATCGGACCAGCTCCAACCAAGCTGACCTGGTCTGACCTGGACCCGTCCTTCAGGACACGTTGTCTGCTGGTCACTTTTTAAAGAGTTTAGGACGCGGAGACACTTCAATTATTTAAATATGTTCAAACCTCAGTGTCGCTGCTCCTCGTTACTTTGCTGTTACTCCACTCTGCTGATGGATCGAAGGAGATGGTGCTGCTGGGAGAGCTCTTAACTCCCCTCCTCCTCTCTCTCTCTGTCTCTGTCTCTCTCTCTCTCTGTCTCTCTGTCTCTGTCTCTCTGTCTCTGTCTCTCTCTCCCTCCCTCCCTCTCTGGGTGAGTGCCTGTGTTGTAATGACGGGGGGCGTATGACATGTTTCTGCGTGAATGAACGCTTGCTCGCTTTCTAAGTGAAATTTGACACATGAGACTTCAGAGCCCGGGGAAGTGGTGTGTGTGTGTGTGTGTGTGTGTGTGTGTGTGTGTGTGTGTGTGTGTGTGTGTGTGTGTGGTCTTTCCCCTCTTTGTCAAAACACAGTGAAGTAAGTCGACTTATTCTTCCAACAAGGAATCATCAAGCGAGGCACAGCGGGGGAGCAACAATGCTAACTTCCCCTAAAGGGTGAGGTAGAATCAGAGCGTACAGGTGGATGCTGGGGTGGAGGGTGGAGCTCCTAAAACCTGGACGTAGTCTCCGTGACGTCTCCGCAGACTGTCTAAAACCTGGACGTAGTCTCCGTGACGTCCCCGCAGACTGTCTGAAACCTGGACGTTGTCTCCGTGACATCCCCGCAGACTGTCTAAAACCTGGACGTAGTCTCCGTGACGTCCCCGCAGACTGTCTAAAACCTGGACGTAGTCTCCGTGACGTCCCCGCAGACTGTCTAAAACCTGGACGTAGTCTCCGTGACGTCCCCGCAGACTGTCTAAAACCTGGACGTAGTCTCCGTGACGTCCCCGCAGACCGTCTAAAACCTGGACGTAGTCTCCGTGACGTCCCCGCAGACTGTCTAAAACCTGGACGTAGTCTCCGTGACGTCCCCGCAGACCGTCTAAAACCTGGACGTAGTCTCCGTGACGTCCCCCACATGGTTAAAAGTGTACGTTGGACGTAGTTTATCATGTGACTGTGGCGTTAGCTTGAAACATTCTTGCAGACTTTGCTTCGTTGGCTGGTTCTCTCCACACACTGCCACTCAAACAGCCTGAGCCTGCCACTGCATGTACTATGAGTGTGTGTGTGTGTGTGTGTGTGTGTGTGTGTGTGTGTGTGTGTGTGTGTGCGTGCAGAGCTGCAGCAGTTAAAATGCTGACTGTAGTGAGTCTTGCGTTCTCTCCCGACTCCAAACCCACATTTTCACTCTGGTCATTCAGCTCCGGCAGCTGGTAGCACACAGCCCAAACACACGGAGCTCTCCGTGTGTTTTCATTATTTATCTGTGGAGGTCTGACTGAGTGTGCAGGCTTTTTTCTCCCAGGAGCTTCCTGCTTTGTATTCATACAGCTCCACACATCCACACCTCAGAGCTGTCACAGTCCGAGCAGCCAACCACAGAGCTCCGCTGTCCAACACTCGGAGACCTAGTTTCATCACGTTATGGATGTTTGTATCATAAACACACGATGAGTTAAATATTCTCTGTTACAGATCATTAAAATTAATTAGAAAATTTAATCTATGATTCAGTCATCTTCAGAAAAAACACGTTTGACTTTCACATGTGCAGAATGAGAAATGTCGAACAGAATCAGCCTTTTATATCCACGTATGGAGCGGGTCCTCTTACATGGAGTCCGCCATTTTGTGCTGCCATGTTTGTTATGTGTGTTAGCTCTACACCTCGTTTTGCCACCAACATATGTAGAAGTTAACAAAAAAACAACAAGTAACAGTGACATTTGCAATCCGCAACCTCACCACTAGATGGCACTAAATTTTGCACACTGGCCCTTTAAACTCCCCGTAACACACATTGGCAGTAACCAGAAGTGGAAAACTAACACAGCTGCGTCACTGCAAAAGCTCAACGACGACTTTACTTCGAGTCACACCTTCAAACACTTCTCATTTTGTTCTACTCAGCCATCATCGAGTCCATCAACGCATCCTCGATTACGGTATGGTACGACATCACAGACGATCAAACGTAAAAAACTCCAGGAGATTATCAACATGGCGTCCAGCCCACTCCCCTGAACCGAAGCTCTACATTCAAACTGCAGAGCGAGCGAAGAAGATGATCTCAGATATCCCAGATGGTTATCCTAACCTCAACCACTCTGCCGAACCGCCGTATTCATGGAGATAATAAACCAACTCTAACCCTCTCTATCTTCTATGTGGTGACGGTACACTCAGTGTGGGCTTATCTGGCTGATTGCATTGCATTTGGGTCTCAAACCAAACTGTGTGAGTCGTCGCCCTGAGACCTGAGCCCGGATGGCAAAGATAGCCCGGTCACGGTTCTTATGATCCCAGTAAAGAATGTCTGTTTATATGTGACCGAGCGATACCAACCGCAGAAGACTATGACTTCCACACCAATACACACAACCCAACTGGAATGAGATCAAACTGTTCTACAACACTCAGTTTGCCTATTCACAGCAAGCTAAGGGGACTTAAACCCCACAGTAAAGCACACATGCAAAATGTCTGCACTACTACTGCTCAGTCCGTTTAAGATGGCAGAACACTCCCCAAAAATAACAGAAGAAAGCCTGTTCAAGTGACAAGTTAAGAACAAACTTAAATCAAATAAGTCTGGGAAAAGTACAGTGAAGTTTCTTTGTTGGAAACTAAAAGAAACAGAAACATTAATATGCCAAAGAAACCTTACAAGAAACATTTTTACACAACATGTGTAATGTCAAAGTAAATGATGTACCTTTCTAAACTGGAACATAATCTTTCTCCCAGTTGGAGACATGCAGGTGACTGGAGTCTACATTTAGAAATAGTCATATTCATTTTGTTTTTAAGGGACTAAAATCAGTTTTTAAATATGTCAGCACTGCTTGAGCGTTTTCTTGGCTGATGTATTTAAACAATCACTCCCAGATAAAGTCCCCCACCAACATGGAACAATTTATACAACAAATAATGAGCTAAATACTTATTTCATGGTTCTCTAGTTTCTTGTAGTAATATTAACATGATGCTTTCAAACATTTAAAAATGGAGCCTACCAGATCAACTCCAAACAAAGGCTGGCCTCAGCTGCTCTCTCAGGTGTGCCCCAGTGCAGGAAGAAAGGCCCAGGTGAGCCTCCCTGCCCCTTTTATAGACTCCACCCCTTCACCTGCTCTTAAAGCTAGACTTCCTGTTAGCCTCCCTTCCACATATATGTACTGAGTACTTTTCTGTAGATCATTCTGGAAATCTTCTCTCACGGCGTGCTCAGCTGCTGGTCATCTACACAAGTAAAGAAGCAGTCCTGTAGGACAAAAAAGACGTCTGTTCAGCACTCTCTCTTGTGATGTGTTCAGTGGTAATAGTAGAGGAGAGTTCTGTCTGCAGCAGTGATGAAGGTTAGATTCATGGTAATTGCATTAAAAGTGTATTTAAAGGAGCAGAGAATTCACTAAACAAGAACTAACCAGCTCCCTGCTCGCAGCAGGAGGAGGCATATTGAGTCAGTCTGGGTCGGGTTTGACGCCTCATTAGAACTTTTAGCACAGCTGGAATCGTCTTTAATCAAAAGAATGGGATATGTGAGCCGGCATCATAAATATAGACTGCAGAGCTGCACGTGTAGATATATTACTGATGTTACATGAAAAATATGTTAAATACATTAATATTTTTTTGTCTTCTAGCTTTGATATTATACTTAGAACAACAGAGTGTAATCCCACTGTGGTGAACATGGACAGCTGTACTCGAGTATTTGTTCTGATTACATTATCTAGCGAGTCTATCAACGTCCTCTTCGCTCTCTTCTCCTCTGTTGTTATGTCCATAGAAGCTGCTGACCGCTGGGCTGGAAAACCTCCTCTTCTTCTTTCCGGTGGGCAAAATGCTCTGAGCTCACAGTCCAGCTAACAAACTGAGCTAACATTAGCTAACAGCAGCTACAGTTGGCAGTTTACTTACCTGGTCATCAGGAAACTCTGACTTAGTTTATGAGAGAAAAGTTACAACATGTTGATTTAAGTTATATTTAATACCCAGATTTGAAACAGCTGTTTTTTGTTTTGTTCATGGCGAAATTTCCCACTTCTTCCTCGTGTAACTAACGAAGCGTCAGCGCCGTTTGAAGTTTCACTTACAAACAGACGGCGAGGAGCGACCGCTGTTCTGAGTCAAGTGAAAATGTCATCCATCCACCGGGGAGCTCCGAACAATAAGAAGCAGAAGGTCAGAACATTTTGTTCCTGGTTCGCTGAATCTTATTCACAACTCAAACTCAAAGATATAAAAACACCCTCATCCTAAATCAAACGTATACAGATAACAAAGAGCTGTTCAGGAGCTTCTCACTGTGATAATAGCTACAGTCGTACAGTTGTCACCATTATCACAGCTACAACAAGTGTGCAAACAGCTGGAATCATCAGCAGCACAATCAAAGCTCCAAAGAGTCCTCCAGGGCAAAATGGCTTTCACACGCAGCATGCAGCGAGTTCAGAATAACAAGTGGAATAAAGACCGTCGACTCAAGACCGACCCTGTTTGACTTTAATAATAATTATTATTGATTTCATGTCGGAACGTGGAGCCAGTTTTCAATTTTAAGTTTTGACTACGTCCAGGTTTTAGACAGTCTGCGAGGACGTCACGGAGACTACGTCCAGGTTTTAGACAGTCTGCGAGGACGTCACGGAGACTACGTCCAGGTTTTAGACAGTCTGTGAGGACGTCACGGAGACTACGTCCAGGTTTTAGACAGTCTGCGGGTACGTCACGGAGACTACGTCCGGGTCTGTGGGGGACGTCACCATTCTTATTCATACAGCACAGTAAAGTCATAAATGGAAGTATAGAATAAAATAAGGACATACTCGAGTACACGTGCATTAGGACTGTACTCGAGTATCACACTGAGTAGATTTACATTGAGTGTAATCACATGGATCGAGCGGCCTCTCATGCAGCCTGCATACTGCTGAGATGCTGCAGTGATCTCAGTAAGAACAGTCTGTTCCCACACTGCAAATATATTTCACAAGAAGAAGAAGAAGAAGAAGACGTGTCCTTGAATGGCAAAGATATGAAGGACGTTAGACCCACCGGGAGAGGACGGCGTTTAAAACTGTTTCTACGGTAAAAAACTGGCAGCTGTGGTTTCCAGAATTTTACCGTAATATACAATAGAACTTTTTCTAATATTACGGTAACATGATAATAGTAGTGCTGATTTCATGTTTTAGGTTGGTGTTTTATTCCATATTTTAAAATGTCTGTAGATTTGACAGTAAAAGATCGTAACATATGACATTAAATATTACAGTGTTATAATTTAAAATACAAGTTTATTCTGCATAAATTCCCTTAAAGTGGCATTTAAATAAAGGTTTTGTCATCAAACTGTAAAACAATGTATGACAATAAAAGGCCGTAAAATATGACATTAAATATTACAATGTTTTACTGTATAATTAACAGTCTCAAATATAAAATACTTAATTCTGTATACATTCCCTCAAAATGCTGTATTAATAAAGGTTTTAAAATATACAGTAAAATAGTGATGTATGGCATATTTTACAGCCTTTTACTGTCACGGTTTGACAATTTTTCACCGTAAAATCTAAAGACATTTTTTAAAGTGGAAAGTCAATAACTCCAGTAAACTCCACCAATAAAAGTCCAATTAAAACGCTGCAGATTTCTTCCTCACAGACGATACGACTGTCTTTCCAGGATTAAATCACATCCGACCTTTTTATTAATTCACAAACTTTGATCATATTCAGCCTGATGTCACATCCAGGACAAAGATTCTTATGAAGACGTTCAGCACTTTACCTAAAATCAAACATTTCTCATCGTTATGTTAAATCATGTCCTGTTTGTACACATTGCATTATAAAACAGGACACACTGCAGTGAGTCTGTTTTATCAGTGAAAGCTGCTGCAGTCGTCTCAGAGGGAACGTTCTGTTCTGCTCCGTTCCTCCGGTCTAAATGTATTCCACAGGAAACAGGGAGTGAACCGAGAGCCATCAGGCTGTCCTTAAATGCAAAAGAGCTTCCCCCAAAGATAGACCGGGACGTCTCCACCACCTGCGGGAGGCTTCACAGCTCCACTCCCATCCTCATCATGTGGGAGGTAAACACCGGCTTCAAATATGGAGGCAGCGTATGAATATCAGGCTCAGATATCAAAGCACGAGCCAGAACTCAGCCAGACGGCACCAGATGGAGAGAAAGATATGTGAGCCACGAAGGCTACATCTTACTGCCAGAGAACCAATGGATGTCTCCAAATGTCAAACAATGGTCCAATAATATCAGATCAGTATCGATCAGATGATTAAAGTCCTCTTCACAGTGAGAAACTATAAACTCAACCAGAAACTGGGTCAGACAAGCAGAACTCTGACCCAGCAGGTAGCTGTTTGAGCTAACGTTAGCTAACAGCAGCTGACAAACTGCGTGGCCACGGGTTGAAGCTGGCAGACGTCTGTTTGTTAAAGCAGCTTCCTGTTTGCACCGAGACACTGGAAGATAACTAAACTGTGATGCACAGAGGCGGACAGAGGAGTGGACGGATAATGAATGAAGAAGAAGAAGAAGAAGAGGAGGAGGAGGAGGAGGAGGACAGAGTGGGAGTGAAGAGACGGGCGCTCTGACTCTTCATTAAAACACTTCTCTGGATCAGAGACGTGTGTTTGCTGCAGACACTCTTTAACGCTGTCACTTCCTCTGCCAGGTTAAATAACTCCAATCAGGATCCTGAGGCTACGCCTCGCCGGCTGGGACCAATCACACGCCGAGCTCTGTACAACAAACACTGCAACAATGTTATCCAGTGTGTGTGTGTGTGTGTGTGTGTGTGTGTGTGTGTGTCGGTATCACAGAGGCACAGGTTGTCTCTGCTGGTCCTCAGAGAGACAGAGGGGTGAAGAGGCTAAGGACAAAGACAGAGACAGGCTTTGTTTAGTTTATCACTGCATGCACACACACACACCGACACACACACACCAACACACACACACCAACACAGATGAGATGACAAAGTTATAAACCACACACACGCACACACACACACACCAGCAGCAGCTGAGTGTGGATGAATGGGGAGGTAACATGTTGTCATGGTTTCCTCTAGTAAAGACCTTCTATGCTAGTTTTGAAGCCACACACACACACACACACACACACACACACACACACACACACACACACACACACACACACACACACACACAGGGTACCCTCTGTGCCTTCCTCTCACCAAGCAGACAGATGGTGAAAATGGTAATTATGGGAGCAATTTACCATCAAGTATGATGTTGTAATGTTGGAGAGAGAGAGAGAAGACAAGCAGCTGATTGGATGAAGAAAGCGAACAGACAGGAAGTCGATCTGATCAGTCTGCTAACGACCAATGAGACTGACTGAATCTGTCCTGAGATGATGACCAGCTGACGTGGACGCCGTGTTGTGCCGCTGTTTTAATTAAAGGCTGCTGACAGGTGAACTCTGCTAATGAATGCAGCGAGGATGAGACGGTACGCTGGCACTGCTGCTACTTTAATGTCACGTTATGTAACTTTTCTGCCATGAAATATCATTTTTAAATCTCCTCCATGTACGATCACATGAAGGACGTACCGCGTTAGTCACACACCACCGACTATTTGACTGATTTTGGTGAAACTGGACCACCGGGAAGAAGAAGAAGAAGAGAGCGAAGAGGACGCTGACAACAACAACGCCATGTTTTAATTTACTGTTGTTCCTGGACGTTGTGAGTCTTGTTTGCATCTTTCTAAAGTTCCTGAGCAGTTTCTGACTTCCAGCCTGAACACTCTCTTGTGTTCTTACCAGAAAAATGAAATCTTCCAGCTGTCGCTCGTGTTCCCGCCTGTCGGACCGGATGAGGAATCTCCCCAGTGTGAGTGTGTACAATTGACCGGGCGCATCCTTTAATCCCCGCTGGGGGCCTCGACCAAACCTGTTCTATGTTAATTGTGTCCTTTAATCAAGCAGTTTGCTTCCTGACTGAGAGCCAGATGGCGTGAAACAACACCGCTGCTGTCCTGCCTGAGAACAGGAACAATAACACTTTGGTACAGCAGCCATGATGAGCAGGACGTCCTGCAGGAAGACACTGCAACACCTCACCAGCTTGTACTTTGATTTCTAACGAGACACGTTCTTCAAACTCTTTATGAACATTCAGCATTTATGATTGAATTGTTCCTGATAACAGCAGGAATCAGGCTGAGGCATATGTTGGTGTGGCTCTGTGTGAGAGGAGACGTTATTGGACTGTTGCTTGTGTTATTCCGGTCCATCATTGTTGGTGTTTTTTGGAGGAAGTATTCAGACCTTTTACTAAAGTCAAAGTAACGATACAGTGTAAGACTTGTGTGTAAAGTAACTAAAGCTGTGAAATAAGAGTAGTAGAGTAAAAAGTTAAAAGTGAACCTGAATGCAGAAGAGTAGGTAGAGTTAATAAAAGTTTAGTCATTTACTGAAGAGGCAGGAGTTCAGGTACAAACAAACTGTTGGGAAATGCAACAATGACAGGAAGGAGAATTTACAAAATAAAACAGGAAACACTAAAGAAGAAACTCAAAACCATGACAGGAAAACGTTATATGGCATACTACCTCAGATCATAGTTAAGTACAGTACCTGAGTAAATGTACTTAGTTACATTCCTTCACTGTTTGTTTGACATGAGCCTGTGACATGTAAAATATATCAGAACAAGCTGGCTGATCATTCAAAAGCTTCATCCTACATTCGACTGAAATTAAAGATTTAACAATTAAAGAAGTCAATCTTTTGAATCAGTAATATCATCAGGATCCACGACAAACTGGACGTTTGTAATAAATCCAATCCAGCCAATAGCAGCGTCCCATTTTAGTGTTTGGTCTGCTCGTCTCAGTCTTCCCTCTGTTGGTGTTTTCAGGTCAAGTATTCATGAGAAATGTGTGTTTTCCCAACATCTCTCCTCACAATGATATGCGAGCTGCGCTCTGTTTACACACTGTTTATCACGCTAGGAAACGTGTAGATATTCTTAAACTCAGCAGCCGCCGTGATCTAATCATTTCTAAAGGGGGTGGCCTATTTCCTGACAGAACAATCAGCCCAGACAGTGAACTGTGGCTCGGTACAGTGTGTTTTACCGATGACATAAATAAATGAATTATTCCTAATGATTCTTCTCTGCTGCCTTTCAAAGCAGCGTCAGTAATCAGGGAGTCTGCCACAGGTAGCAAGACGGCGGAACATGAAACAATCCAGAAATAATTGGATTTCAGGGGAGAAGTTTCGTATTCGGCTGATTTACTTTACTCACAGCGGTGCAGACTTAACCTTGATGCTAATACTGTCTGCTGCTGCTGCTGCATTCATCATAAGTTTCTGTAGATGAGAGGCTCAAGAACTAAATATACCGTGGTCACATGACGCAGAACTCCCAGTCCACTCCTAAACTTATCAAGAAGTTGACTTAAGACCGAGAGCTCGACTGTGAGGAGGCAGCCTTGTTGTCTTGTAGCTTTATTTAGCCATGAAATTATTGATATGTTGGCAGTAAGTACGACAGTTTGAAGACACTTCGCAATCAGAGGTGGACCAAAGTCCTGAAACCAACAAACAAACAAACATCTGCAGACAGTACTCACCAGAAACCCACCGTGTATAACCTATGTTGGCATTTCTCGTTAGGCTGCGACCTCTCGTATGAAACCAAAAGTCAGCCTTGACTTATTTAAAGTTAGTCAACAGTACGCCTGTCGCTGGTACTTTCCAGCAGTCATATGTTGTTTTGGGAGTCATTGGTCAACCTACTCAGTCGTTTAAGTATGAGGACATGTTGGCCACCTTCTTAACTGAACCAGTATGAGCATTTTTTACGACCAGTTAAGGTTTTAACAACTAAAACTACCTCGTTCATGTGAGGCTAAAATAACTTTCATGGTTAGTTAGTCAAGCTTGATTGGGTTCTGGTAAGGTCTGCATCTTTTCTTCAGTAGCAATGAAGACATTTCTCATCCAGCTAACATGTAACCATTTACATGTATGATTTGTCAGTCTTGGACAAAGTTACTTCAACCCTTGGGGTTCAAACTGATAGGTCCATTAACCAAAACGAACATTCTGGTTGTTTTTATCCAAATAACTTGATTAAATTACAGAACATCTTTGAATAATGAAGGGTAAAAACCATCATCAGAGCAGATACGATTAGCTGAGTGTTGATGAGTGTGCTTGTGATCATTAAATAAACGTTGAGGAGCCGTATGGGTCATATTTGGAGCAGTTGTGGCACCAACATGATGGATTTTGTAGTTGTTGTTGAAAAAAAGTGTTTTCAAGCCGCGTGAAGAAACGACGGATCCTGTGATTTTTCTGATGAGGAACGTGTTGTCCGCCGGCGTCCTTGAGCGAGAGACACACACCTACTTGTTCATTCATTACAAGTCACTCAGGATGAGGACATCATCAGCTAAATCCCAGAGTAATAATACTGCAAGGGCACATTGAAGGAAGCACTGGATGCCACTCATTTATCTCATTTCAGTTCATCCGCACAGATCGCACAAGCGAGCAAATTCTCATTTATTAATACATTTCTCGTTTAGTGCAGTGATTCAGTACAAGGCCTCTGGCAGATGCCTTGTTTTTTTATGACTTGTGTGCTTCTCTGGTGCATCTGGCACACAGATAACTGTTCAGCTGTGCTCCAGAAGGCATTCTCCATCACAGAAAGACTCGTAACCCCCATTTACCCCTTTGAGTCAGTAATGAAAGTCATATTGTCTTTACTCAGCATCGAAAAATCATTTTACAGAGAGCAGATGGGCGGATTTCCTCATTCGATACAGTTCTTCAGAATATCCCACAACAATAAGGAAGTTGATCTTTAGTTAACTCTGTGCACCTTAAACCAACTGTATCAAGGTCAAACCTTGAATCCCAAACCTCCTGCAGCAAAGTCTGAAGCCTTAACCCCCCACACAGTAAAATAAACCGTGTTGAACCCGAGGTGAACCAATCAAACCAACCCACAGCCTCAACAGAACAGAAGAGATCCGGGATCCGGGGTCGGGTCGTGGTGGCAGCAGGTTTAGCAGGACGCTCCAGACATCCTTCTACCCAGCAACATATTCCAGCTCCTGGAGGATCCTCCTGGAGGTGTTCCCATGCTAGATGGGCTATGTAGTCTCTCCAGCAGGTTCTGGGTCTGCCCCGGGGTCTCCTCTCAGTTGGACGTGCCCAGAACACCTCCAAAAGAAGGCGCCCTGGTGGATCTTAATCAGATGTTGGACCACCTCAGCTGGTTCCTTTCGATGTGAAGGAGCAGCAGCTCTACTCCGAGCTCCTCACCCTATCATGGCCACGCATGACCATAGAGGGACTGGAAGATCGAGAGCTTTGCCTTCAGGATCAGCTCCATCTGAACCACAACGGTCCGGTACAACGTCCACAGTACTGCAGACGCCGCACCAGCTCGCCGGTCCATCTCACGCTCCATTTTAATACTTGAACTCATTTCACTTCATTTGGCTGCTTGTGTATGATCTCCATCTTGAGAAAAGACCATACTACTACAATACCACGACAATCTGGTGAAGTCATTGTACTCCGTCTGGTGAACAACTCCGAGATACATGAACTCCGTCACTTGTGGCAGCCTCACAGCTCTAACCTGGAGTGGGAGATCCGCTCAGTGTAACAGCAGTGTATTATGAAGTCAGACTTGGAGGTGTTGACTCTCGGTCCATCTGCTTCACACCACAAACTGAACCGCGCACACTCGAGGTCACACGTCGATGAAACCAACAGAAGTGCACCATGGGTAGAAAGCAGAGATCGAATCCTGAGGCCACATTTACAAATCTGTGTGCACGAGGCCGGGCTTTTATCGTGGTTTCCACTGGACCACACGTTGTGTGTACTCTGATTACTCACTCAGTGTTTTCTGTGCCATCACAGCAAAATTCTGCATGACTACCTGACTAATTACTGCGCTGTAATCGTCGTCTACGTTTCTTCCTCATCGATACAAAGCGACTATCACGTATCCTGTCACACTGTCCTCGAGGCGAGGCGGTAAAACCATGACTGCTTACTTAAAGCTCGAGTTCACCTCTCGCTGAGCACGTGACAGCAGCTCTGATGACCGACGCAGAAAAGAAGCATTAAACCTGTTTGTTCCTCAGATGTGCTGCTGCTGGTGATGGATGAATAAATAGCCAGATGGAAGGGAACGCTCCCCGGGGGGGTTGTCTGGCCTGTAAACAAGAATTTAATAGTACAATCGATCTTTAATCAACTCTTTAATAAATGACTGTGCTATGAATCAAAGCTATGAGAGGCCAGACCTGCAGGTAGCAGGTAGATGGATGAGGAGGAGGAGGAAGACAGGTCAAGAGCTGACGGGGTTAAACAGAGGAAAGATGGAGGTTAAAAGAAAGAGGAGGTGACTTCATGAAGAGGTGGAGAAAAGCAACGAGATGAAAAAGAAGAGGAGAGTCAGACAAATGATTTAATAAATGAAACAACGTGAAGGCCTCGTCTGAACTGAGATGTTAATAACATGTATGTATTTAATGGATCAGCAGGAGGTACGAGAGGAGATGAAAGGAGGAGAGCGAGGATGAAAAGAAACAAGGAGATGAAGGCTAAGGAGGAGAAGAGAGGAGGACACAAGTATGGAAATGAAGGGAAGAAAAAACAAACAAGGAGGAAATGAGGTGGAAACTAGGAGAGAAGAGAAAAAGGAAGGAGTGAATGAGACAGGAAAGGATGAGATGAAGGAACAGAAACAAGCTGAGTGGATGAAGAGGAGACAAGAAGAAGACGTGAAGAGAAAATTAAGATGACAAAAACAGGAAGGGAGGAGGAAGCAAAAAAAAGGCGGACGACAAGATAAACGGTGGAGCAGCAGGAAACCAGAAGGAAGGAAAAGAGTGGGAGAAGATGGGAAACAAAATGAGGAAAGAAGGGCACGAGATGAGGAAAGGAAATGAGAAATAATGACATGTAGTGAAGAACTGAGGGGAGGAGAGGAGACAAGGAGAAGAGGAGAGGAACGAGGGAAAATGAAAGTGGAGATAAAGAGAAGGACGGATGACAAAAACAAGAAGAAGGAAGCAAAAAAAGGTGGACGACAAGATAAACAGCAGTGTGTGTGTGTGTGTGTGTGTGTGTGTGTATTTAAAGACTGGATGTGTGTGTTGAGACGCTGGACTCGAGTTGTTATGATGATGAAGGGATGCAGAGAGAAAGAAAAAACAATCGCGTCTGGCCTTTTCTGAGCTCGGCAGAAAATTGCTGTTCCTTCAAGAAACATCAATTTTGTCTGCACACACACACACACACACACACACACACACACACACACTGATGGACTCCGCCTCCACATGGTTTGGAGAGAACTTCACCTTTTACCGCCATCCATCCATTTTTTTCCCAGCGCAGGTCTAAGAAGCATCTTAGCAGGTAATTGCACATTGAAACTGCTGCAACAGCAGGCCGGGGTTAAAACACACACACACACACTCACACACACACACACACACACTCTCTCTCACACACACACAGTGCTCAGCACTTTCATTGGCTCGTGTTTATTCCCGTCAATACCATGCCGTCTGCATAAATAAAATTGACCGCTGGGCAGTCTGTTTTTATTACTTCATAAATGGAATGCAGCCTCCCACAGGGTGTGTGTGTGTGTGTGTGTGTGTGCTACATGTGTTTCTCAGCGTGGTTTGGTTCACAGTTTTTGGGTTTAAGCGCTGCGTTCACGGCGTCTCGTCTTCTCCCTGAAGTTTTCGGCGCCGTTCGGAGAGCGAGCGATCGGCTGGGATTTGAGCGTCTCCTCTGGGGAGAGAGCGGCATCGGTGAACGCCTGGAAGAGCAAGACTCACCTCGTATGGCCTCTACCAGAAGACAGGAAATTGATCTTTTTAGTGAGCTTCCTCCCGAGACACACAGATACACCTGTCCTAGACGAACGGGCGGGATGTGAAGGTGATTAACCCTCGCATCAACAGGAAACACACACACTAACTTTAAGTCAAACCAGCGGTGGTTGAATTTAGTACATGCAGCGAAGGAAGAGAGACAGCTGCAAACTGTAGCTGCTGTTAGCTCAGGTTGTTAGCCGTGACTGTGAGCTCAGCACTGGGGGAGTGTAAGTGTTTGGAGGCTTACAGGCCTGGGATGCAGTGTCGTGCCAGAACAGGAGCTGTGCAACACATAAGTTAGTTTAATGGGTCATGTTAGCTGCTGAACTAATTTGTAAAGCTATAAATAACACATCAACCCAAAGTGTTTTGCTAGCAATAACATTAGCAAGCATCAAGCTAATGTTAGCCAGCCAGCAAGACAGACAACTTACAGTCAGATTAGCCCCGAGAGTCTGGACGATGTTATCCACACAAGACAAATTGCTAGCTAGCTAACGTGACAAAATATGCCACAAAATGACAAAATATCTGACATGTTAGCAGTAACGTTAGCTTTGACTTTGGACTCTGTGTTGTAGTGGATGTCGACCGTTTGTTGACGTTAGCAGACTCCATTTCTAAGCTAACGTTAGCTCTGTTAGCAAAGGGGATTTGGACCAGAGCTGGTCGAGCGGGCTCAGCAGCCTCTATGGACATAATGGCAGAGGAGAAGAGAGTGAAGAGGAAGTTGACGGAGGAAGTTAAGAAGAGAAAAGGAGAGAGTGAGCGAGCAAGAAGCCGCCGGACAAGAGTAAATCTGGGACTGACTTTTAGTGGTTGGTGAGAGCTTGGTGAAATAAAAGGCTGAAAGACAGACGCCGAGCTGGGCTGACTGCTGTTGGACTAGTCAGTAATATTAGCTGGCTGCTATGTCTGCTGTTGTTGACCTTGTTGATGTTTGGCTGTTAGCAAAGACACGTGTCCAGATCAATCAGGTGTTCCATGGTATACCTGCGGCTCTATTTTACCTCTGTGAGCTGTATTCCTTCCTCTTGTTAGTTGTTATTCAGCTCCTGCACGGTGTCATCTGGTAATCCTCAGTGTTGTACGATGGATTTCTGCCTTTCCAGCTCTTGAACACTGCTTCACACCAGAGGCTTTACAGAGACGGCTCGTTGTTTGCTTCTTCGGAGACTCAAAGTGTTTTACTGAGTGGCACGTTGACAGAGAGCCGAGAAAAACCAATGCCACCATTCAACAACACATCAATTTAAATAAGCATTACACGGGACTGAGCGCTGAATCCAGTGTCTCTTGTGAGCAGGTTTTGTTGATTTTATGGTTTACCACCGAGGGTTAAGTGCTTCATTCTGCGGCAGACACGTCTACAGGCTGTAGACACACAAACAGAAGTTGGATACAATCATCAATACATTCCTGTGAGGCGGCATTGTGCGAGGAGTTTGATTCAGGCGAGCTGAATGAGCCGTATTACGAGTTTGTGCGGCGATGTGTGGCATTGTGTCGGCTTTTGTGCATTGTGCTGCCGATAAGGCGGCCGTGTCACTGCACTCGGCGCATTGTTCCTGCGATAAGGAAGCAGCGGAGGGAGACGTTTTCCTCTGCAGGAGACAGAGATGCTATCAGCTGAGGAGGAGAGGGGTGGTGAGAACATTAGGTGAGGAGAGAAGTGGAGGGGAGGCTGGAGGAGATGGGCCAGGAGTGTGTTAGTGGAACTTTTCCATTTTTCCCAGACTTTTAGATGAAGGCAGGACCAAGCACATCATCTACCAAACAACACAATTTGTGCATTTTATTTTGGAAAATTTAAAGAGTTTTTCTCTCAGCATCAGCTCAAGTTTTGGTTTCATGAATGACTGTAGATAGATAAGCATGAGAAAGTTACCTGAAGTGTCCGACTTCAAAGTTGACCAATGCTGACCTCGATGCGAAGCAGAGATGCAAATCTGCTGGAGAGGTGAGGTGGAGTTGGCTCGCAGACGGCTAAAGGTGTGATCTTACCTTACATGTTGGCAGAGAGGCAAAGAAGCTGGGAGGAGATAATCCTGACGCACCAGGTAAAGCGACAGGTGAGGAATCAACACGAATACTTAATCACAAAAAACTAGAGAGTGGGAGGAAAGCTTCTTCTTCTTCTTCTTCTCCTTCTTTGGGGTTTTACAGCTGCCGCCTCCTCCTGGTCCTCACTGAAAACATCGCCCTTCTTTCTGCACATGCTGCTGTTCCCCTGCAGTGATTACATTGTCCAGGTCGATGCAGCCAGGTGAGTAGATGTGACGAGCCAGGAGGGAAGCCACGGCCACACCACGTACACACATATACAGAGACGGACACACATGGGTACGGTCGAAATGACCTCCTAAGTCCTTTCCTAAACACTTTTCCTTGACCTCGCCCGTCACACTGAATGATGTCATATTCATGTTTTATATACGTTTGAATGGTCAGGAGAACTTATAGTCTGTCTACTTATTAACAACATTTGACTTCATCACACAGTTTAAATAAAATGATGTTTTATAAGGATTTGTGGGACGGCATTGCCTCCTTTCCTTTAGTAAAGGATGGTCCGGTGTATCCTTTGCTAAAGGAGATAGGAAAGGAAGCATTGAAGCTCCTTTCCTTAACAGTTAGAGAATTCAAACAGCTCTTATCATGGCAGCTATGTAAATACTAATATATATTTGACCCCTCAGAGTGTATCTGAGACCCGACGGGCCTGAAGTCTGAGTGTTTAAGGACATACTTTGACTTCAGTTACACTACTTTAGTGTGTTCCAGGGTTAACACATACACACAAACACAAACAGTATGAGGCGCTTTGACAGGCCCACCATGACCCCACACTGTCTTTTCCTCTAAAAGGAAGGATCAGATAAACTGTGAGCTTCAATCAGTGTTCACTTCTTCTGTTCCTGAGCTCCTCAGTCTTTGGATGTTGGTTTTTGTAGTCTTTCCTCCCCCCATGGGTCAAACATGACACTCCAGCTTTTCCTTCAAAATAATAAGAAGAGGCAGACGGAGCTGTGAACACCGTCCAACAGAGCATGACGCTGTCATACAGCAGCTGAAATAAACATTTTAACAGACAGGACTCTCGTTGTTTCCCAAAGCTCTTTGAATGTTAAACAAGGATGATGAAATTATGACTCAACCCAGTCCCAGCATCGAGAGATAACATGAAGAAGTGACCTGAATTCCTGATGTGGTTTATTTCTTCTTCTTTTTGTTTACCGATGCTGCTGACTGCAGGTTCCAGCGTCCAGCTGGAAATCACCCGTATTGACCAGCGCGGGCAGCAAACATGAGCTGTGACGATTTGTCGAGCCTTCCTCTATCAGGCTGTGGGCAACACGCGATCTGATTTAACGCCGTGCACGCGGCCCAAGTCATTTTCCACACAACAGTATGTCACAGTAAGAGGAGTCGTTTACCATCGTGACAGGCTGGAAGTGTGCTGCATTACAAACTGCTGCCTGCAGCTCTTCATCCACTACTACTGCGACTCTGGCTGCCTCCGCTGCATGGTCCCATGACTTCCTGCAATATTTGACTGATTGTCTGAGAAAAAATGCTAAAAATGGGGTCGTGTTGACGTCCCCTTGAAGTCTAAATAGCACTATATGTCAGCTGTACTCCAGTATCTGGACCAACACTGACACAAAGTATTCTTCAGGTGTTCTTCATGGTATTTTAGAGTTTGTCATTTCCTGATAAACCATAAAAAGATTTTACATCACAGCACTTTCTCTTCTGACACCGTTGAGTGAGTGTGAGGGCTGCTACAGTCGTCTGTGTCCGGGCCTCACTGATTACTGTACAGAAGCACAACTTTAGAGCTTTATTCAACCTGGATCAGATTTTATTCATAATATATCTGTTAGCAGGCAACAGAACACCACCCAGACTCAGCTCTGACCCGGCCTCTGCGCAACGTCCATGAAGTAACAACGTGCATAAAGACAGAAAATCCTTGTCTGCGCCTGCACAGAGTGTGTATTAGTGTGTATTAGTGTGTAGTAGTGATGCGTGGGTGGAATCGGATCGACTCACTAGAAAATATCACGGGTTCAGGCGGGCGAATGAAGTGACAAAGCAGCGTTCTGAGTAAGTTATTAATAACTTCGTGAGGCGAAGTGAAGTGGAAGGTGCACACAAACTTTCTGTCACACACTTTCACACACACTCTCACACACTCTCTCTCACACACACACACACACACACACACACACACACATGCTGGTTACAGCAGAAACAAGAACATCCAGCGAAGAAACTCACGGAGAGAAAAGAGAGTTCATGACTTCAGTGACGCTGTGGAGGGAAAAGATATAGATTAAAAAGTTCTGGTCAAGTTCAGAGTTTCAAACACTAATTTATCAGACTATGACAGACAGTTATTTCCTGCTTTGCATCAGGACTGCGTGAGCATTGCTGGTTTCCCTCTTTAAGCCTTAATATAATCTGAACAGCTGAGTTGTATAAAAATTCACCCTCAGTACAGTTGTCATGAACGGGGAAATTAGCTATAGAGACCAAAACTGTTTTTTGTACCAGGCTGTAAACATGTTTATTTCTGCTGTGAAGTTGGACATTTTAACATGGGGACTTATGGAGACTGACTCACTTCTGGAGCCAGCCTCAAGTGGACGACAAGAGGAACTGCAGTTTGTGGCACTTCACTTCACAGCCAATAGTGTTTCAATAAAACTTTTAGTTACCAGCGTCTCCAAAGACTTCAGCTCACGGTCATAGAAATGAATTAACCTCAACAAACACTCTGAACTGGCGTCATCCTGTTGTAGCTGTATCTGAGTCAGCCTGTTGGTTTTAGCAGACACTCTCATGCAGGCTGACTTACGCTGACAGGTGTAATGTTGCAGCTGGAGGCGGGTGGAGGGTGAAGGTGACATCCAACCCCAGTTTCCTGCTCCTCACCGGGAAGCTCGGCCGGCTCAGACAGGGGTTGAGAACTTTGCTCGGGGGCACCTCAAAACTATTTACTGAGACAGAGCAGCTTTGGCTGATTTCCCCGGCCGTTAGCGGGCTTTGAACTGTTGACCCTCCGATCATGAGGCCACTTTCCTAACCTCCCCTTCCGGCTCGAAGCGAGCCCTAAACCTCCCCCTCCGACCAGGCCTGATTAATGTAGGGAGGTGGAGGTTGTTTTCCTCCTTCAGCACACAGCAGTCTGTATTATAGATGGTCACTATTTACAGCCTTCCCTCCACACTGATTAAAAGCTCGTTTAATCTAACCTCTCTCTTAATATCTGTCTCACTGCTGGACTCTTTCTTTCTTTGTCCCTGTGGCGTCTGCAGCAGTCCCCAAACACTAAACGCTGAAAAGGCAAACGCACCTCCACCTAACAAGAAGGTGAGCTCATATAGATGTCAGCTGTGATACGGGCTGTAGAAATGTTGAAACGTAAACCAACATACAGCTTGCCTCACCGTTTCGTTCCTTTGTAACTGACCTGGTGACAGGAAGTGTCGTTAATGCTGGTTCTCTGTGACTGAAGGAGGCACGCTGCGTCCTGTCTGTGGCTGACACCAAGTACCCGTCTGTCTGCTTCAGAACAAAGGTAGAACATCAAAATTGTCGCGGAGAGTCCAGAGGAAATAAAATTCTAATAAAGGAGCTGCATGAAGCCGTTTGCAGAGGCCACTGATCTTCCACAGGGTGACATGACTGTGACCGCTCTTCCCGGTTTGAAGACACTAAATCAGCAGTTCACTTCCTGCAGAGCGTTCAAGTGTTCGCTCTTTGTGGATCTTTGTTGGTGTCAGCAGCTGTCAGCGGCTTCGCCATCATTCCTCGTCAACGATGACCTGAAGAATGAACGTGATGAAAGGCCTTCCATAGTCTGCTCACTGCTGGTTCAGAGGTTGTGTTTAGTCCACGAGTCCCAAGATCAGCAGGTGGAAGAGAGCACTGGGTTATTCTCAGAATATAGGAAGAGCTACAAGCGGGACACGACAAGAAATCCAGAGACACAGATGAACCATTTTGAGGCCACATCGTGCTCAGCTACGAGAGCTACAGCGTCATATTTTGAAGCATCGGGTCACTGACTGACTGGCAGTATTTGAAGAGTTGGTATGAGTCCAAGAGAAACCATCGTGTTCTCACCACTGTGATCTCCTGCATCTGAATTCCTTGAAATGTCTTTATGTCGTCACAAAGGTTAGTAATGATTCACAAAAACATATTTGCAGAACAGGACATGAACACTCATTCCTGCTCTGTCAGAGTCTCAGACGGTCCAAGAATTCGTCTCGTTTCTGTTGTTTAAAAGAGGTCGATGAACGTGAGGAGCTCTTTCTGTCGCTGAGACCTTGGACCGGATCTGCTGAAGAGCTGAAGCGAGACAGAGCGAGGCGGCGAGGTGGAAAGCGCCTTCTTTCTGTTCACCGTCTCTCCTTTGTATCGATTTGTTCTCTCTTCTGCTGCGACTGCCCTTCAGACTTCAGCCCTTCATTGATTCATAACTGTGTTTTATCACCTCGCTCACCTCAGCATTCAAAAACATAACAAGTGACGGGTTCCACGCCCATTCATTCAACGTTAACGTTCTGTGTGTGTGTCGGCTGAACAGTGAATACGTGTCGACTTCCCAAGGATGGTCGATCTGTCGAAGGTCTCGTCTTTCTCAGTGAGTCTGAACGTTTTTCAAGACGAGCGCCGACATTTTCTCTGTTTGTCTTGTCGTTGCTTTAATCGCTTTGCCTGTTTTTTCTGTTTAGTATACTTTACATTAGTTTGAAAGTGACAACTTCTTCTTATTATATTATTTTATAGCTGGCTTGGCAGCTCACCTGTGTTCCTTTTTTCAGTGGTGGTCATGTGACTTGTTGAAGCCACTCATTTTGTTCCATACGCAGATGCAGTCCCTGTAAAATGACTGTATTTAGTTTGCTTTATTTAAATGAAACTGTATTTTCCTTTCTGAGTTATCTGGTCTGATCACTTGGTTTTACTGTTTTTCATGTCCTAAATAAAATGTATTGTTTACTCTGTGATAAAAGTCACAAGTACTCCATCTTCTACAAGTAAAGACAGTACTTGTTTGCAAATGGCCTTCACCTGTTTTTTTTTTCAAAATAAAAGCCTCACTGAGCGTTGGGTGGCCTCTCCATCTGCTTCAGCCTGAAATGGAACTATCACCCTGACAGAGCCGACGGAGAGAGCAGAGGCTCTGAGAACTAATGGAGGTGTGTGTGTGTTTTCTAAATGTTTGTGTGTGTGTGTGTGCGTGTGTGTGTGTTTTCTAAATGTTTGTGTGTGTGTGTGTGCGTGTGAATGATGAAGAGAGGCAGAGATGTATGTGCACGCTTCTCTGGCCTCCTTGAAGGATGAGCTAAAAGGGGTTAGCTGGTGTTGGTGGTCGGGTCAGCCTCTCTTCAGGTTGATTTGTTTTTCTGTCTTCGCTCCCTCTGTCTTTAATCCAACTCTCTCTATCGCCGTGATCAACGGGGTCCTCGGTGAGTACAGAGCTACATGACTGGAAAATGTAGCCACTTTAGAGTCAGTCAGCTGATTTCTGATCTGCTTTTAATTTACTGTTGATGATGTTTGCTACTAAATCAACTACAAACTCAACGTTTACCAGTTATCTTGATAAATTCAGTTTGTTCCCACAGCTTTAATAAAGCCAACACAGGAAGTACCAACAACTGCAGTTCCTCTTGTCGTCCACTTGTGGCTGGCTCCAGAAGTGAGTCAGTCTCCATAAGTCCCCATGTTAAAATGTCCAACTTCACAGCAGAAATAAACATGTTTACAGCCTGGTACAAAAAACAGTTTTGGTCTCTATAGCAAATTTCCCCGTTCATGACAACTGTACTGAGGGTGAATTTTTATACAACTCACCTGTTCAGATTATATTAAGGCTTAAAGTTATGCAGGATTAAGAGCGTGGACGCTTAAAGTAGGATGTTCCTTATAACCCATTAACCACTTTCAGGATCTAGCATCTGTTGTAGCAGCCGCATGTTGCCATGTTGCGCTGTCATTTTTCTAGCCACACTCAGATCGAACAAACCGACTCTGGATAGTTTCTCCTCCATGCTTAGAATGAAGGTTTGGTGAGGGGGTTGCAATCAGCAAGTGCACCATTAGATACACCGGTCCTTTAAATAAATTCACTTTCACGCTCTGGGTCACTGTGTGGATGAATTCAGTTACACCAATGTGGTTATTCTGTTCTACAAAGCATGATCGCTGTATCTCTGACTGGCTGGCCGAGGCTCATGGGTACTGTGGTATTTAGAGCCATCTGTCATACTCATGGGAAAAAAACAAACAATGAACTCTGTTGGTGTAACATGAAAAAACCCTCCTGGAACCAGCAGCTCCCCAAACTCCAACTAAAACAGCCACGTCATACTCGCTAATTATTTAAAGCCTCTTTTTGATCACTGATATGTTACTATTGATGAAACTGCACAGATATTTCATTGCAGGGCCTCCACACACACACACACACACACACACACACAGTTCCAGATTCAGGTGATACTCAGATACAAACTGTCCATAAACGCTTCAACCAGTGAATCTCTTTGAAGGTGTCAGAATGCATTAGCGATACTGGTCTGCTTCCATTCGTACCACCAAAGCTGCACTTGAATTGAGCTGAGAGACGGATGAGGAGTTCGTTGGTGCTCCGATGAAGAGCGTTTGCAGTGCAGCATCCGTTAGACAACACGCATTTATTAGCACACTACATGCAGCCTGTGATGATTCAATATCTAAATCAATAGATGCCTCATCTATTCACCTACGCTCAGATTAACATCACACACTCACACACAGAACACACTCTGCCACCCACGTGGATTTCACTCAAAAGCAGCCACTTTAATCAAACAAAACTATGAAGTCAACACGTTTGTATTCGCTCACCCTGACAGGTGCGGCATATGAAGATGCTGATTAAACAGCATGACTGTGACACAAATGTGCCTGGGAGTTTTCACACTAATTGTGCAGCTTCATCTTGGAAAAGGACATTTATTAGGCACCGAACTGCGGCTGTTATCGCCTCGTAGCAGAGTTTAAGTGACAGCCGATGGGAAAAAGGTGTTCCTGAACCTCTAGAGTCCTCTTGTGTAGCGCCTTCCAGGTGTAAGAGGGCAAACATCTCTCACCCAGGTCTCTGAGGCCTATTAATGCATAGCCTCCATCCAAACCGGTAATGCACTGGGCAGTTTTCACCACCTTCTGAGACAGAGCAGTTGGCGTAGCGTACTGTGATGCAGTTTGGTAAGAACGCTCTCGATGGTGCAGCAGTAAAAGTTCACCAGAACCTGAAAAGACCTTTTTCAAAAAGAAGAGACGCTGGTGAGCCTTCTTGACCAGGGTCGAAGTATTCAGGGTCCAAGAGAGGCCTTCAGAGATGTGGACTTTGGTCTTTTGTGTGTTGATGGCCAGGTTGTTATTGCCGCACCAAGTCACCAGGTGCTGGACCTCTCTGGTCTCCGGTAGTCAAAGTCATTGTTACTGATGAGGGCAGTCACCGTTGTGTCGTCTGCAACCCTGCAGTCACGGATGAAGAGGTAGTAGAGATGAGGGAGTGTTCTGGAGTGTTCTGGATGAGGGTTGTCTAACCTAACAGATTAGAAAGTCCAGTATCCAGTTGCAGGGAGAGGTGTTGATGCCCAGGAGTGTACAGATCCTTGCAAACACGGGGCCATTCATTATCATGCTGCAACGTGAGGCGGTGCAACAACTGGCCATCAGTAAAATCAGGCTTGTATTTGTTGTCTATAGTTTATTCCTGCCCATACCTTCACCCAACTGCCACCAAGAGCACTCTGTTCGCAACGGAAATGCTCGTCCACACAATGCCGTACACGCGACACAGTGTACAGCCATCAAGAGAACACATCTCCAACATTTGCCGCACTCGAGTCAGTAAAGTTGATGAACAGCAGTCACTTCAAGACTCTGGTGAGGACGACGAGCACACACAGGTGAGATTCCCTGAGACCGCTGTGCATAAATTCTTGGTCTCAGATGGTCTTGCAGGTAAAGAAGCCAGATGTGGAGAGAGAGTCTGAGGTTACAGACGCAGAAACATTCTTGAAAATGACGCTGGAGATAGCTTATGAAAGTAAAATCAACATTCAAGTCACGAGCAAGAGCTGTGGTGGACGTCTGTAGCATTGTGTGATGAAATTTTAGAGCGGCCTTTTATTGTGACTTCTGCAAGAAACACCTGAGTCATATATCACCATGCTGCCACACCTGTCAGGTGGATGGATTATCTTAGCAAAGCAGAACTGCCCACTAACACAGATTTGAACAAATTTGCAAACAAAATTTGAGAGAAATAAATCTTTTGTGTGGAGAAGAAGAAGAAGAAGAAGAAGAAGAAGAAGAAGAAGTCCTGGATCTTTTCCTTCAACTCGTGAGAAATGGGAGCAAAAACAAAAAAGTGCAGCGTTCATGTTTTTGTGGAGTTTAATATGAAAACTTTCGACCTACACACAGTTTGCTGTGATACACACACACACACAATTCTACAAACACTCATACAGACATCCATGAAACACACATGCACACACACACACACACACACACACACAGTCAGTGGCAGCGCAGCAGTAGCGTAGTCTTGCCTGAGGCTCAAAGACGGCTCTGACCAATTTTGTGCCCAAGGCAAGATTTTAGCTGCTTTATGTCTTTGAGATTTTATTTATTTCACAAACAAAACAGAAACAAGTGGCATAAAATGAATTATGAACACAGATAGATAAATAAGGTATTGTACAGAATATTATATTAAAGAAGTCAGGGCAGACGTAAAGAATCATAAATATAAATGAGACTATTGCACAAAAAAGCCAAATATTACAGGAACCAGAGTGAAGCATTGTTCCACAGCTTAACTCGCCAATGTGCTGTTGTGACCACATAATTTACACTAATGACTAAAGAACGGAGGCGTTCATGCTCCATCGTAGACCTGAGGTTGGTTTTAATGAGTTCAGCAACAGAAACAGATTCTCAGAGCCCGCCTACACATCAGGGTAAGTTTCTGTCAGCTTCTTCTCATGCAGGAAGGTCAACAGTTTCAAGTTTGTCAAGTTTCATGACTGCAAATGTGGATTTTTTTTGCGAGTTCCCTGCCATCAGTATCTGTCTGTCCATCATGGGTTAGAGCAGTGTTCAGGGTTTGTTGAAGTCGAGGAGTACTTCGAATGTGTCATTCACCTCCTCCAGGAGCTGAAATCTCTCATCAAGTGAAGAGAAGGCTGGATCCACGAACACATCAGAAAATGTGGGTTAAATTGTTCAAAGTGCATCAACGAAAAGGCTCATTCAAACTGACTCTTTGTGGAGTACAGCGCACCAGAAAACCCAGTGTTTCTGAAGCAGGTGACTGCCTTGGTTTCCTGCATCTAGCTGAGGAAAGATACGAAAAATACGAAAAATACGATAGGATACGATCCTTTCCAAACTTTCTCCTCCAGTGTCATTTTATGGATAAAAGCCACCTAAAGAAGGTCGGGGGTGGATGGATGGGTTAAACAAAGAAAGGTGTCCTGTTTGCAACCAAAAGTCAACATAACTGGCATGAAATATTTAAATTGGGTAATGGACGTATTGTTTTCTCTGCCGGGAAACAGTGGAATGTTCCCTCCGAGTTGGGAGTGAGTTGCTGCCCCGAGCAAAGGACTTCAGGTGTCTCGGGGTCTTGCGGACGTTGTACCGGACCGTTGTGGTTCAGAGGGAGCTGAGCCTGAAGACAAAGCTCTCGATGTTCCAGTCCATCTACGTTCCAACCCTCACCTACCTGGTCTCTGACCATGGTTTAAGGGTGGTTTCAGGAGGATATCTCATCTATGGTGGGATGCTGAGAAGAGTTTGAATCATTTCATTAAATATTCTAAATAGCTGATGGAGTGAGCTAACATCAGACACAAAAGCCTCTTTTCGTCTGAACACTTTTATTCTTTCGCTTCATGTCAGATGTGAAGCTCCTCCGGCCTTCTGAGGATGAGAGATGATAAACTTTCCTCTGTTGACTCCTCTGCCACGAGAAAGGCCACGAAATGTTCTTTAATTTGTGTTGTGTCCTCCAGTAACACAATCTTGACAGTGACAGAGTTCTTTATGACTCAGATCAGAGTGCAGTCTAAAATAATAAAGAAATACTTTGATCTTTTCATCTCTTCTAGTATTTTTTGTGCCGATGGAGTTTATTTTAGATTCTTTATCCCAGCTACTGTGTGACTGACAGCTTCACTTTCCACCCCGCCAACACGCTGCTGGATTACAGGATCAAATTTGGCCATGAGCACCACCTCTTTGACAAAACTGCCATTGTCTGGATGGTTTCATGTCTGTGGACCCCTCGAAGCCACATTTATTCCAGCTAACGACTGAATTATTGCCTCCAATAATTATTGTCATTATTCCTGCTGCATTGCTGGAAGGTGGAGAAGGTGTCTGCAGGTGGTTCAGGGCTTGCAGGGGTGGGGATTCAAATATTTCAAATGTGCATCTGGGAGCAGAAGAGGCTGATGTGACTACTGGGTGTTACATTATACAACAAAGGTGCTGATGGAACATTCATGCACAACACATGTAACATTGATGGTGTTAAGAAGATGATGCACGCTATTTTCTAGACATACAATATGATCAATAACAAAATGGGATTAATGTGAACAATAAAAATGTTTGTGGAGGCTGGCTCGTGCAGTTCATCCCCCAAACACCTGAAAAACTGAACTTTTCCTCATGAATTCACGATGGAAGTAACTGACGTTAACTCCAGCTAATTAACCTAAATTAAGCTGGTAACTCCTACACTAAGTATAAACTGTTCATTCATCAGGTCATTCACATATTGACTAAGACATACATTCACATGCATCTCAACAGGATTTACAGCAGCAGATCAACTCAGATAAAGCCAACAAACACATGAACAAAATACACTTTTGGGCCCAATCAGATGAGCTGCTTTAACATTGGTTTGGTGCATTAAAGGGAAGCTATCTTTATTTTGGGGCACGCCTATGGATGGATGGATGGATGAATGGATGGATGGACGGCGCCTCTAGCAGCCACCTGTACTGCTGATGTCATGGAGCAGGTCTGCTGGGAATACAGTGACGCAGCAAGCAGAGTTCGAGTGACAGAGCCGGGGGCATCGTGACAGACAGGGCTGATGGCTGATCTCTGGATTTAGACCGAGCCCCCTGAGAGATGAACAGAGGCTGCACGCACGAACACGACGATGACAAACAAACTACAGAGCGTGGTGATGAGATGCTCCTCTGATACAAAGCCTTCATGTTATTCTCTCATTCAGGCCAATAAGAAGAAAAACACATTATTAAAACGACACATTTACACCAGGAAAAGACGACCGAGCCTGCATTTCATTATATTAACGGAGCATTGCATCATGAGCTGTTAGCAGCCCTAATGTTGCTCTTCATGTCTGTCTACAGTTAGTTCATGAAGCTCACTTTATTCCACTCTCTGACAGCTCGTGCACCATGTGTCGCTACCTCGAGGGAAATAAATTCTTGACAGGTGAAAATGAGTTGAAAATGTCTCCTGAGATGTTCACTGAAGAAACAGTCCAGGGACCTAATTATCAATTACTGGTGTAATATCGTTAAGTACAAAAAAAGACTCTGGAGGCCGCCTGCAGTTTAGCTTTGAAGCAGCATCGACTGTAAAGTTGTGGACACCTGAGAAGCTTCTCACTACCAACATGACTCCTACTGTGACACACAGGATGTGGATATGTAGTTGCACATTTACATAAATGTGTTTATTTTGCAGGTTTTCAGTCACCTCTCCATTAAATTGCGAGCAATTCTATTTTGAGTAGTTCTCAGTCATGTTGGCTTTCTGTTTACACGGTTTTCTGTTGCTGTCCACTCGCTAACGTAGCTAACTGAACTGACTCAGCCCGGGATGCCAGGAGCCAAACCCGGCAAGAAAACCACCTCGGGAGGCTGCTGTATTCACTGTTAGACTGGACACTGCTGGTTCAGAGGTTCTGTTGCTGTATTCACTGTTAGACTGGACACTGCTGGTTCAGAGGTTCTGTTACTGTATTCACTGTTAGACTGGACACTGCTGGTTCAGAGGTTCTGTTACTGTATTCACTGTTAGACTGGACACTGCTGGTTCAGAGGTTCTGTTGCTGTATTCACTGTTAGACTGGACACTGCTGGTTCAGAGGTTCTGTTACTGTATTCACTGTTAGACTGGACACTGCTGGTTCAGAGGTTCTGTTGCTGTATTCACTGTTAGACTGGACACTGCTGGTTCAGAGGTTCTGTTACTGTATTCACTGTTAGACTGGACACTGCTGGTTAAGAGGTTCTGTTACTGTATTCACTGTTAGACTGGACACTGCTGGTTCAGAGGTTCTGTTACTGTATTCACTGTTAGACTGGACACTGCTGGTTCAGAGGTTCTGTTACTGTATTCACTGTTAGACTGGACACTGCTGGTTCAGAGGTTCTGTTACTGTATTCACTGTTAGACTGGACACTGCTGGTTCAGAGGTTCTGTTACTGTATTCACTGTTAGACTGGACACTGCTGGTCTGGAGGTTGTGTAGCGCTACGTTGCATACAAGTCGTGTGTACATGTGTGTGTTTTCTTTACATGAAGCATAAATGAAATCAGTTAAACGACAGAGAGAGAAACAGGATGCTCGAGGATATTAGACAGAGAGAAGAGACGAGGGATTATCAGGAGAGGAGAGGCGACTTGGAGCCAAACTAAAGGTCAGTGTGGATCAAACACTGATCCTCAACCCTCTCTGTACTGCTGCCAACCTGCCTCACTGTGTGTGTGTGTGTGTGTGTGTGTGTGTGTGTGTGGTCTACTGTCCCTTCGCTTTGGCTTTTAATCGAATAGGTCATCTGTTGCAACAAACACACACACATGAACACACACATAGTGATGTAGCTGCAGCATGTCATAGCTCATTAGTATCAGTGACACTCTCTCGTCCCTTCACACTCCGTCTCTCTCTCTCCCCCGTTATCACCTTCTCTTCTCATTAATTGGCCGTCTGAAGGCAGAACAACATCGGTCACAACAGGAACAGGAAGATCGCAGCAGCAGCATCACAACAAACGGATGATTTTATGATATGATAAAGCAAAACTAGAAAATTTTATCAAGACATTTTTATGTTTTCTGCCCGGCAACAGCTGCAGTTCAGTCGACCAATCAGAGCAGAGCAACAAACAGCAGCTGTGTCAGTTCACACTGCTGAGAGAGAGAAAGCCTTGAACAAGAGACCACAATTTCCAAACCGTCGGTCGTATCAACGAACGGAGAAGATTTTAAGCATCCTCAGATCTTCCTGAACGTCCACATGTCACATTTGTGTGGCTAAAGTTAAAACATGTGACTCCAGAGCGAGTTAAAAAGACTAGTCTGTCCGCTTTCATCCAGAAATGTCTGCTCTCAGTTAACATGGCAGTAAATGGGGCAGTCGGTGGGTGACCCTGACGCATCTGAGCTGTTTGAGCCAAAACTATGAGACAACTTCGGCAGTTTCATCTGAGCGACCAGCATGAATGTTTCCAACAATCTGATGTTAAAAGTCTGTAGAGTGAAATTTGTGGCCGTTATACTTTTTGTGTTTGTACGACGAAGTTGGAGGAAAAATGACACAGAAGAATAATAATAAACTTTTATCAGGAGTGCGAGGTCGACAGAGCAACATTTACAAGAACTTCCTGTTGAGTGTGTTCATAACGCTTCATGATTCATCACATCGACAACAGAAACCAGCAGAGGTGGAACAAAGTCCCTGCTTAACAAGCCTTTAGTCATCACATGAGTCAACACTGAGTCTGATCTCTTGAACTTGTTTTTAAACTTATCTGTTCATGTATTACTGTTAAAGAGTCTTTGGAACAGTTTATATATTTCAGATTGTTCTAACATTTTAGAAACATCTCAACAATAAGTTGTTTAACCGGCTCTTCACTGTGTTTTTCCACACTATCCTCATTACAATGTTTAAATGTCACTTTTACATCCACCTCATTTAATCAGTTATACTGACAGACAGCTCCTTAAAGGTCCAGTCTGTAAGGTCTGTAAGTGCTTGAAGCCCGGAGCAGACAAACCAAACACTGATCGAGACAAACGTAAATGATGAATGTGTGTTTGGTTGCAATCTGCAACGTCATTGCTCGTTGCCACTAAATCCTACAGACTGCAACTTTAAAAGTAGTATTTTAAAGTGTATACTGTATTTAATTACAACTTAACATGACAGATTCACAGACTCCAGCATTCAAATGAAATGAAAACAGAAAGTAACATCGGGCCTGGGTACAGAATTTGATACTTTTATGGCACCGACCAAATTGCATCAATATTGAAAAAGGCCTTGTTATTCAGTAGCAAATGTCTATACCGTAAGAAGTAAATATCATCAGTGTCAGTGAGACAATAAGCTTGTACCAAGATTTAATAAATGTTGGCGATTGGCTGGAAATCCACCTGAAGTCGAGACAGTGGATGGTTTTCAGACTCGAGGTAGCTGCTTTCTAGCACAGTCTCACTCTGCCGCTGCTTTCCAGCACCACAAACGTAGTCCTACATAGCCGGACTGTGCAACCAGTTCTTCTTCTTCTTCCTGTTCTTCCTCAGGCCACTAAAAATCTATTAGCGCTAAATTTTCCTTGGGCACCTGTTGAGTTTCCAATCAGAAATATGCTCATACAGGTCGTTACATTATTATAAAAACCTCCAGAAAGTTCAGAAACCATTGGACCAGTTCCAAGTCTCTGTTCCAAGTCAGTCCTAGTCTCTGCTGCTGTTTTAAATTTTGAAATGGTCCCCACATTATTGATTATTGACCACTGATTTTAGTCTCGCTAAGCTGCTAAACCTCCACACAAACTATGTGTGATGATTCTTAAATAAAACACTGACTTTAAGGCTGATGTCCAACAGATAAACCACCTGAGAACTGCTCTCATTAGACATTCTTCAGCAGCTCTGCTGGGCCTCCCATCATCATCATCATCATCACCATCATCATTGTTTTGCACTTGGACTTGATTGCCTCAGGATGCATTCCCAGGGGATGCTGGGAAAATTAAACACAAGTGACTGCAGACAGACTGTACTGTACTTTGGGCTGTCAGCTTGTCTCAAACTATTATTTTACCTCACAGAAAGTGAACTTCCCTCCGTAAAGCATCCGTGGTGTTGCTGTCTGGTTATTTTGGTTCAGGCATGAGATGAGATGGACCATGAAGACAGGTCAAAACACAGAAAGCTGGATAATTACATGTAAACAGGGCAAACTTTGACTTTTCAACTAAGTCAGTTTTAAATCCAGATCTGTTGTCCTTTAAATGTCTCATTGTCCTGGTGTCTCCTTCCCAAGATGACGGACACTGGCGCATGTTGGCCGCCACTCCATCTCATCCAAGTACTTGTCTCTCAATCTACACCTTGATGCAGCAAATTGCTGGTACAATAGTACTGTGCATGGGTGGCTCTTGCTTCTTCGAAAAGTCCCTGCTACTGGGGCGGCCATTCCTGTCAGCTCAAACAAAAATACAACTTTTAAAGTTTAACTTGTGTGTTTTGATGGATCCACCTTGTAAAGCGTCCTTGAGTACTTAGGAAAGCACTCTTAAATAAATGTATTATTATTATTATTAAATCACCACACCAATGCTTACTAGCAAGGGCATAATTTCCACTGGGGATGGAGTAGACACGTCCCATTCATCCGGCCTTTCGCCTCTCAGGCTGTACACGGTGCCCTACTTCAATGGCAAACTGTTATTGTGGCTTTATGACACCTGCAGACAGTACTCAGGGCTGAAAGAGACACTCGTAGCTTCATTTTTCTGGTGATATTTTTATTTACAGTTTGCTTTGCCCTAAAAAGTAGAAGTGAACATCAGTCAAGAACAAGACAGTGAAGGTCTTTGTAGTAAATAATTACAATCATGATACATAAAGCCTCCTCCACACACACACTTGAAACCAAACTTACTCACTAGAATATTATTACTACTCTGGGTTGAAGTGAGAATTACAATTCTGCTGCGGTATAATTGTACTTGAACTGAAAGTTCAGACCTGTGTCCTGTACTAAAGTATATTATGTAACATTCAAGTACAAATCCATTACTCACACATTTAACTACAACATTAAATATCTATTCATCGTATCACCTCTGTAGCAGTGTTAAAGTCAGTCACTATTTTCTCAAACATGGCGTATCTGGTTCGATTCTTTCCTGGTTTGAATCCGACCTCTCTTGTCCACGTCTCATCAGCTCACCACAGGGGCGCCCCAGGGCGCGGTGCTGGGGCCCCTTCTCTTCGTTATTTACACCACCGTCTCATATCACTGCTATGCAGATGACACTCAGCTCTATCTGTCTTTCCACCTGATGACCCCTCCGTGTCTGTACAGGTCTCTGAATGCCTCTCATACATAGCTACATGGATATAGCTGCTGGTCCTCCCAGCCAAACCTATACACCATGGCATCACATGAACGTTGACTTCCTATGTCTCGCCCCCACCAGGGTAACGAGAAACATAGGCGTCGACCAACTAACCTTCTCTGAAGATGTCGCCTCAGTTGCGTTTTGCACTTCACAACATCGGTAAAATCAGGCCTTACCTGCCTCAACACGCTCCCCAGCTCCTGATCCAGGCTGTGTTCATCTCTAACGTCCTCCTGACGGGCCTCCCAGCCTGCACAGTGAAACCTCTTCAGATGATCCAGAACGTGGCGGCTCGCCTGCTCTTCAACATGTCACCCCGCTGCTCATCGAGCTCCTCTGTCTACCTGCAGCAGCCCACGTTAAATTCAAATCTCTAACGCTGACTACAAAGTAGTCTCCGGTTCTTGATCGTCCTCGTACAGACATATGTTACCTCCTCCAATGAACGACGCCTGGCCATTGTTCAGAACCACTAAAAATACTCACTGTCTTCCTGCGTGTCTGTCATGGCTGGTCTCTACCTTATTTAGACGGCGGCCCGTTAACACCAAAAGGATTTTTCACAGATTTTTACCGTAAAACGTCTCATTATGTTTTTTCTTCCATGTGTCACTTCATGTCAGCTTCTTCTGCATCAATTAAAACAGAAATGATGTGTGCTCTCAACCCTCAGCACAAACTTTGATCTTTCAAATGATCACAGACTTTGATGCCAAAACCAGCAATCTCACTTCTGCAAGAAATCCAGAAAATTGCCATAATTGCTATAATTTACGGAGGAAATGTGTGTTTATCTCAGTGTAATCTGTCAAACTCCTGGTGTGTGACCCGCAGGTTAAGAGCTACGGCGGTACAAAGATGATAATTATATGATCATTACAGGACATTAGAGGGATATTTGTTGCTTCTGTTGTTCTATCAGGATGATTTGATCGTATCATTTTGTGTTTTTTTGGCATTTTCTTGTTGATTTTGCAGGCTAAAGGTTTTCCCACTGCGCCCTCACATCGTCACACATAATGTAGTTACAAAAAGTCATGATGGAAAATCGTCTTTGTAATTAGAAGATAATGATGTTTTAAAAACAAAGTTTCAGCTTTCAGAATCTGCAAACTAATTGTATGTTGTTCAAACTATGAATTATTTTAACAATAAAGTTGCACAGGTTTGACTAAACTTTTTATAAAAAAAAAAAGTGGGATAATAACAATGTGTGACGTCGCTGAAAAATATCAAAAAACCACGAAACAACCTTTCCAATGTCCCTAAACGCATCACGATTGGGAAAACACAACCTCTGCAAACACACGGCTTGTTTCTGTCCGTAAGTTCTGACCAACAGAGAGTCACGGCGGCCATTAGAGGGGATTTCAGCAGCCATTTTGGTCCAGACATACTGAATCTGAGAAGACTTCGTACATCCCTGTCGACCTTTGCTTTCTATATTTATCATAGCATGAACTGTTCACCCACATATGAATACTGAGCAAAATCTGTGTTCATTAACAGCAGATTTCTGTTAGAATGAAGTAAAACATGGAGACAGGCCGAGTCAACATAAAGGAGGAAGAGGCAGCGTCATGTTCATTATTCTACACCTCAACCATCAAATCCCAGAGTTACCATGGCAGCCTGGTGGTCTTGTTAAGGACACTTCGTTTCAAGGTGTGTGTCCGTGTGTTTGTGCAGTTATGTGTGTGTGCCAAGAGTCGACATACCAGCTGATATTTAACAGGCAACTTGGCAACAAGGGCAATTTCTCATCTGCAGCATCTGTAGGATCCTCAGGGATGGCTAATGGATAATTGGGAGAGTGAGAGGAAGTGTGTGTGTGTGTGAGAGAGGAAGTGTGTGTGTGAGAGAGGAAGTGTGTGTGAGAGAGGAAGTGTGTGTGTGTGTGTGTGTGTGTGAGAACCTGAGAGACTTCAGGGATTGAGAAATGAAGGGAGGGCGGGAGGATTAATCTCATTGGTTTGTCCGACCTCTCGTATCCCATGTGACCAAGACTGATACTGAACACACACACACACACACACACTGAAGAAGTATCAGGTTTGGAAATGAGCTGGAACCAGCACCGTTCCTGAAGTAAGAGGAGTTATACTTGTGTTAACGGTTTACATGCTACATAGTCGGTAAAAAACTGCCAGCTGTGGTTGCCAGAATTTTACCGTAATAAATACGGTATAACCTTTCAGAATATTACGGTAAAATGATGTTAGTACTGTTGATTTCACATTCAAGGTTGGTGTTTTATTCTGTATTTTAAAATGTCTTTAGATTTTACAATGAAAAATGACAGTAAAAGACCGTAAAATATGACATTAAATATTACAGTGTTTTACTGTATAATTAACAGTCTCAAATATAAAATACTTTATTCTGTATAATTTCCCTCCCTCCCTTGTGTACATAAAGGTTTGGAAATATGACTGTGTTTTACGGTATGCAGGAAAACAGTGTTTTACCGTATACACACGCTGTGGTTGCCAGAATTTTATTTTGTTATGGTGTAACTTTTTCCTTATATTACGGTAATCCATATCACACTGTTTTGCTGTATGAGTGACATGAAAATACATAAATGCCGTATAAATAAAGGTTTTGCCATGGAATACTACAGTGCATTACCATATAACAGTCTTTCATACTATGTTCTGTATAAATCCCTCAAAATGTTGTATAAATAAAGGTTTTAAATATGACTGTGATTTACTGTATGCAGGAAAACACAGTCATACTTCATGGCATATTTTACGGTCTTTTACCGTCATGGTTTGACAGTTTTTCACCATAAAATCTACAGACATTTTTAACAGTGTAACAGAGGATATACACTGTAGCTGCAGCATAGTTGATGTACACCTCGACAAAGATGTAGCTACACATCACTGCTAACCACACACAGAAACACCAGGTGTGGACTGACGACAATAACTTCCACCTGGAGAGAAACTCAGAGGCTGCAGGTGGATGCACGGGTGGAGGTGGGCTTTGAAATGTTTAGGTGTGTGTGTGTGTTAGGTGTGTGGTGTTTATCAGAGCTGACGTTAACAGACAGGCCTCGTGCTCGGAGATGAATGAGAGGGCAGATTGTGCTGAAGCTGATGAAGTGGCCTGATGCTCATTAGACGGCTCCTGATAGGCTGATGGATGCTTTGCAATTTTAAGGCGGCACTCCTGTAATGATGAATGTAGCTCTGATTTTAAGGCGGCACCGCTCTCTCTCTCTCTCTCTCTCTGTCTCTCTCTCATGTTTATTGAACTTTTGGATTAAATGAAAGTCTCATTAAAACAAACGAGCTCTGTGCATGTGATTAATGAAATGTTCATCAAGAGCCGAGTACAACACTATTGGCTCAGGTTGACTTAGTCAGGCTATTGATTGGCTCGTGTTAATTAGGGGGAAATGTTTTCAGCCAATCAGAGTTTACAAAGTTAGTTTGGGGTCACTTGAAGAAACACAACTTTATTTAGTCAAGTTCAAAATAAATGATGCAAACAATGAATATTTTGGATCTAGATTTTGGTCACATGGTTCCAAGATGGCAGAATGATAAGTTCATGATGTAGTATTCTTTGTAAACTTTTTTTTTTAAATATTAGGAGTTGGTTCACGAGATGAGCAGTAGGTGGCACCAATTCTTCAGTCAGAAAACCAGAAGAAGAAGTCGCAAGAAGAAGACGTCATTAAAATGTCTGCTTTACATCCTGTTTGTTTGTGTCATGTATCAATGTGAGGAAGGTGTGAGGAACACGAGGAAACAGCTGTGACTTTATTCAGAATAAACTGTTTCCATCTTCTGTTACGAGATTTCACTCTTTAGAAAAAGACAAAAACACATCGTCAGCGTAAAAACTAATTTTTTGATACTTCAAAATGTGTTTTAAATAAAACTCAACTAAACTTTTTTTAAATAAATAAATAAAAGCATGCATTCTCCAGTAATATCATATCTAAAATATCATGTAAACAACAAACCTAGATCAGAAAAACCTGATTTCCCAACATTTTGCCCTGGAGAACGCCTGTTTATTGGCGTTTATCTGTTTCTGATTGTCTTATTACAGGTATGCATGAGCAAAGACTTCATACATGGAGAGGAACTTCAGGGAAGATGCAGGAAAATGTACAAAGTGATGCATCGCTATATTTAAAATCAGTCCCTCCAAACTCTGAAGCTACACAAATACACTCTACATGTCTAAATAATTCAGCACTGAACATTTGGCAGAAAAAGCTGAGTCCTCCTCTCACTGCTCACCAAAAATGGAAAAAACAACAATTAAGCACATTAGACTCTTTTTCTCTCTTCAGAAGGTTTTTTTTTAACCTTCTGGTGGTCCTAGATTGAAAGTTAGAGGATCTCCAACGTCCTTACGACTCCTCTGAGGATCATAAAAATGTCACCAGTTGCTGCTAGATGTATATTTTTTATTCTGGACTCAAAGTCTTGGACTGAGTGACCTCTGCAGGGATGCCGCTAACTAGACCTGAGTGAAGATAATAAAGACATTGAGACGAATCACCTGCAGCTGAACAGAAAAGACGTATACAGAAGAAGAGAAGGAAGGAGGATTTAACACGGATGATAACTCATCGGGAGGCAGTAATTATTAGATTATCACCTTTATAGATGAGACAGAGAGAAAGACAGACGATCAGAGAGCGAGTTATTGATTTCCAACAAGCAAAGAACAAACAGGCTTTGAAACGATGCTCTGATGAGGCTGGGCAGCGTAATTAGTTCATCAATAACACAAATGAAAAACAATCTGTGTCTCTCTTATCGTTCTTTAACTCTGCTCTTTGCTGGATGAATCAATGTCACCGACTCGCTCTGGCTGGTCACTTTCTGAGACGGCGGCGTTTGAATGTCACCATCTCCGCCGCCGTCCTCAGAACTATTCGGCCCCGCTGAGACGTCGCGTCATCAAACGGGATGCTGATTGGCTGCGTCGTGCATCAGCAGTAATAACCGGTGAGTCTCTGATGCTTGGACGGTGACACAGCGTGAGACTAACTGAAATATTTACTCATGTCAGAGCAGATATGACTGCATGAAAAATATTTACAAACACAGAAACTGATTCATCGTTTCAGAAAAATCTGTAAATTAATATTTTGATGTTTTAGTTCATGAATTTATCAAAACTTCGTCTAATTTTATACTACAGTTTAAAATGTGGTTGCAATATTACGGTAAAAGGATGTTAGTACTGTTGATTTCATGTTTAAGGTTGACGTTTTATTCCGTATAACTGACATGAAAATACCACATGAATGTCGTATGAATAAATACGTGGGTTTTGCCATGGAATATTACAGTGTTTTACTGTACAATAAACAGTCTCTAATATGAAATACTATATTCTGTAAAAATTTCCCTCAATATGACATGAAAAGAGACTGTGTTTCACTGTATACAATAAAACAGTCATATTTAATGTCATATTTTACCGTCATGGTTTGACAGTTTTTCACCGTTAAATCTACAGAAATCTTTGACAGTGTAGGCGCGACTGTGATTCCAGCAGAAGCGCCGCATCGTGTTTCACAAGCGGCACTCTGCAGAATACACGGGTCTATTCTGGACAGACACAAACAGCACAGAGCAGACCGAGCTGGCAGGAAGTCAGACACAGAAACAGAGGTTGACATCCGGTTGATTTTCAAAATAAAACACGCAGCGCAGACTCATAAAAACAGACAAAAGGGAAACAATTAAACTACATAGCCCTGATAGAAGCACATAAACTGAGGGAATCTGAGCAGGCTAACAGTAACCGATGGGCAAAATGCTCTGAACCGACCAGATCTGAGTAACGTTTTAATAAACTCAGAGATCTGTGAGGCTGAAGGTGGTACAGTATACGGCAGGTATAGCCAAAATCAGTCTGGTGTCTGGACAGGTGTCATACTGAGAGGGCTGACTGGATGATGAACTGCAGGTGAGGGGAAGACTGGAGGACATGCCCAGCAACAGCAAACAGGCAGGGAGGCCTCCATCAAACGCCTGGAAATGAGCTGTTCAGCAGTTTATGGGAGAAAATAACCTTGTTCAAGCTTCAGCCTCATGAGAGAGGAGTTAAAATGTGTTTGTGTGAACAGATTACAGGGTTACTGCTGTTTCTCTGACTCAATCATCTTTCTGCGACCTTGTTAATGTTTCTTTGCAGCCTTTGCAAAAGAGGTATTGATTTAATAAGACTTCCTGAATGAGTACATATTCAATAACTAACCTGGAGTGATCGGAGTCCATATTCTGGTTTTAAAAAAGGTCCTTCAGCACTCAGACTGTGTGCTGCCGCCCCTACTGTAATAACAGTTCCAGCAAATTACACTCTGCAACAGAAAAACAGGCACATGTGCCAAGAATTTAAAAGCACTCACTCGCAGCTGCACCTCGACTCGAACGCTCGTGAGTTTTTTAAAAATGCAAGTCTCCAGAGCGGGAGACAAACGCACTCGCAACGTAGAATAAAGTGCAGAAATTAGATTTGTAAGCTGCAGTGACATCCAGTAAGTAGTTTAAAAAGTAATACACTTTTTTGTAACAATGACTAAGCTGTAGCAGAGAGCTCCGAGTTAACCCAATAATAAACTTCATACATAACAAACTTTGTTGAAGCAGCGTTTCTTCTCTCAAACTCCAATTTTACTGAAAAAAACAGCCAAAATAAGCAAATATAGCTCACAGAGAAAGAGAGTAAGAGAAGGAGTAATGAGAAAAGAAGACGCTCTGACAAGCAGAACAACCTGTACAGGATCCTACACATCATGTATACTTTACATCAGAGGCGTTCAGACTGTCAGGATGTGAGGCAAAGATACAGCGCAAGGTGAAAGCGACAGGTGCATCAACAGGAAGTCACGCAGGTTTGGATGCTCGTCAACACAGTCGACAACAGTTGGAGTTGCAGCCAGTCTCGTGCCAACAATCAGACTCCTTCTTGTCGGATTAGATCTGAATAATCAGACGTGATACTGAAAGTGGCTGTCCAACGCAACCTGGCCGGTTCCCGTATTTCTGTACAGTATGAGAATTTTTAAAAAGAAAGTTTTATCAACGTGAGGAGTCTTCAGAGACATTTCAGATAACAGGGGGGTTGGATGGAAACAGTGCAGTTTTATGAGGAAAGAAGTGTATCCATAATGTTTGTTAGAGCACAAACATGCTTTGTTTGCAGGAAAACTCCACGGGGGACCTTTTAATCATACCTTTTTTCCTGCAGCCTGGTAGCAAATGTTCCAGTCTGTGGCCTTGGGTTGGGATCCACTTAATTAACAGAGCTGCTCGAGTTGAGGGTGTCGAGTTTACTGTCAATACAGCAGCAGAGCCTCGAGTCTTTTGTTTCTCGTTCTCATGTGGACTCTTGTGGCACTTTGGGAAGTTTAACTTGTATTTTTCTTTCTTGCACAACAGAGACTAATGAGAAACATGTTATTGATAATGTTTTTTAGACGAGGGCAGGTCAGGACTTTGGTATCTGTAGTCCGGTGCAAAACAGATCGATCAGCGGCTCGAGTGTCCTTGTGGATGAATTTCGAACTGCTCTCGATGGGCGAACCTTACACCTTTGTAATGTGTGCATAGCGACTGTGAGGCTAAAGCACGTTGAACTACCAGGTTGGAGAATAGCTCTATTGTCAAGCGTCAGAGCATCTCCAAAACTGCAGCTCTTTGTGGAGTCAGTACCAATCCAAAGTGGTCCAAGGACTGGCGTCAGGGTCATGGGTGGCCAGCAAAGCCTGGTTTGTGTGGTCCATGCTGACCTATGAACTGCCAAACGCGTAAACAACACGGGCGAGTGAGCATGGAAGAAGGTGGTCTGGTGGCCTCGCTTCCCTGGAACCGTTGAAGGCAGTGTGATGGTTTGGTTGATGTTCTGTTGGGAAACCTCGGGTCCTGCCATTCATGTGGATGTTTTGACACGTACCTTCTACCTAAGCATTGTTGCACATGTCCGCCCTTTGATGAAACAGTTCTCTTTTGAGGGTTGTTCCCGGTATGCAGTGGTCAGTACCTACCAAAGGTAGTCCGACCGACGGGATCAAGGCTCATTGATGCACGTGGGGACCTTTCATGGAAATGGTATTCCCTGATTGCAGTGGACTCAAGGTGTTGCCTCCAGATCTCAATCCAATCGATCATCTGTGGGATGTGCTGGACAAACAAGTCCGATCCATGGAGGTCCCACCAGGACTTAAAGTGTGTCCAACTTTTAGGAGTATTTATTGGCGTTCAGATGATATTAAGGCTTGAAGTTGTGCATAATTAACAGCGTGACAGCTTGATTGACAGGTACGTTACAGATGGCTTATTAGAGCATCCAGAGCACCACGATCCAAGGACATGATCCACGTCTTTACTGATATTTAGACAGGAGGAAGAACAAACAGTACATCCAACATGGCGCTGGGCAGCTGAGTTTTTCCTGTATGCTTGGTAGGAGATTAGTTGGCCACTAGGTGTCACTAAGTCCAACACGCTGGACCTTTAAAGGATCTGCTGCAACAGCACATCACATTTCCATACATTTAACACTCTCTCCATCAAAATCATAGTGTGTGTCGCCCACCACGGCCGACTACAAGAACACACACACACTCTTTTATCCTCATCTTCATCTTCCCTTCATACACTGAAAACACACACACTCACACTGAAAACACACACACTCACACTCCGTACGTCTCTTTACACTCCACGTCCTCTCATCTTCCTCAAAACAAGACAAACACACTTTATCTCCTCTCATTCCTCATTACCTCTCCTTGCAGTATCCATCCCACACACACACACACACACACACACACACACACACACACACACACACTTCATACCTCGCCTCTCCTCACACCTTTTTCATGGTAATGAAAAAAAGATGTAATGCATGAGAGAGCAGCCTCTCTCCAGCTCTCTTCTTCCTCTTCTTTTTGTTTCTCCACATGAACACCCCTCGCCTCGTTCACCTTCTTTTTCTATTTTCCATCCAAAATCTACCTTTTTTACTTCCCATCATGCAACAGTTACGTTCAGCACAAAACTCCCTTTAAGAAATATAAATATAAAACATTTGAACACCAAAACACCACCGGGCACGTCTCCGTTACGTCTCCGTTACGTCACGGCCTCAGTTTGTTAGCTGCTGTTAGCTCAGTTTGTTAGCTGTTGTTAGCTCAGTTTGTTAGCTGCTGTTAGCTCAGTTTGTTAGCTGCTGCTAGCTCAGTTTGTTAGCTGCTGTTAGCTCAGTTTGTTAGCTGCTGCTATCTCAGTTTGTTAGCTGCTGCTAGCTCAGTTTGTTAGCTGCTGCTAGCTCAGTTTGTTAGCTGCTGCTAGCTCAGTTTGTTAGCTGCTGCTATTAGCTCAGTTTGCTAAGAATGAACATTTCTTCTTCTGCAGTGTTATGACATGAAACACGTCACGTCTGTGTTTTGTTTTCTTCTCTCGTCTCCGTCATGGCAGTCCGGCACCATTCCATTCTTATAAAGTGACCACAGTGTACCGCTCCTCCATCCATCCATCCATCTGTTCTCCCGCCGAGCTCTTCTACAGCTCCTCCATCATTTAGTTTTCCAGTCACATGCTTCCTTCCGTCCTTCCTTCCTTCCTTCCTTCCTTCCTTCCATATGGCTCCATCACTTCTCTCCTCGTTGTAGAATTGATCAACTCTTGCCACCTCCATCCCTCCCTCCATCTTTCCTCCCACACACTCCACACAGGATGAACGACCAGCGCGGCGACCCGCCGTCCTCGCCGCCTCGCTGTGAAAGGACCGGCTGTTAATGAATGTTTCATGGCCGTGACATCGTCCAGCTCCGCTTTATGGGTCTATTTTTTTCCCTCGGGCTGTTTCACGGCGTAATGTTGCCCTGCTGTTGTATTGGCAGCAATATTTTCTCTGTATAGATCTTGCAGTTGGTGGTGCAGTATGTTTGAGGCATCGATTTTCCTTCCCGAACCTTCCTACACGTCTCTTTGTAGAGGATGTAATGTTGCCTCGGGTTGCGTGGTCGGCGATGGATCAGCTTTAAGAAGCAGCGAGCTCCATTTCCCTAAATATCTGTCTTCAGAGTGGATCATCGTACCTCGGCCTGTGAGCACTCCGGTTTGTAACGTGGAGGAAGAATAAATGTGCCTCAAACCATCAGCGGCAAACATCGACTGGAGATAATAACTCCGGCTGCAGGTATGTAAGGCCTCACCTGCAGGCCTGAGGAACGTTAGCTTCTGTTCAATTCACACAGCCTGTCTGACCGCCTGATGCAGTGTCATCATAATTAACTGAGCCGATGAACATATACACATTTAACATTTATTTTAGAGCTTTGATCAGATTAATGTTCACAATGTGATTATGAATCAAGCTGTACCGACCCGTCCTGTCACTTCAGGCCCAGACTGACTCATCATCTGACCAATCACCTGTCGACACACCTGCACCTGCTGCCAATAGAGACCCAGTATATGTATATGCAAATAAACACATCATTTTCCAAAACGCCTGAGACAGCCCAGCTAACAAACTGAGCTAACATTAGCTAACATCAGCTAACAAACTGAGCTAACATTAACTAACAAACTGTGCTTACATTAGCTAACAAACAGAGCTAACATTAGCTGACAAACAGAGCTAACATTAGCTAACATCAGCTAACAAACAGAGCTAACATTAACTAACATTAACTAACAAACTGTGCTTACATCAGCTAACAAACTGAGCTAACATCAGCTAACAAACAGAGCTAACATTAGCTGACAAACAGAGCTAACATTAGCTAACATCAGCTAACAAACAGAGCTAACATCAGCTAACAAACAGAGCTAACATTAACTAACATTAACTAACAAACTGTGCTTACATCAGCTAAAAAACAGAGCTAACATTAGTTAACAAACTGAGCTAACATTAGCTAACAAACTGAGCTAACATCAGCTAACAAACAGAGCTAACATTAGCTAACATCAGCTAACAAACAGAGCTAACATTAACTAACATTAACTAACAAACTGTGCTTACATCAGCTAAAAAACAGAGCTAACATTAGCTAACAAACTGAGCTAACATTAGCTAACAAACTGAGCTAACATCAGCTAACATCAGCTAACAAACAGAGCTAACATTAACTAACATTAACTAACAAACTGTGCTTACATCAGCTAAAAAACAGAGCTAACATTAGTTAACAAACTGAGCTAACATTAGCTAACAAACTGAGCTAACATCAGCTAACAAACTGAGCTAACATCAGCTAACAGCCACAAACAAACTGAGACCTTCATGTTCGGACAAACAATGAAGAACTTGTGGACACAGTAGTAGTCCATGCTGGTGTCTGCTCTGATGTTGCCTTTGTTCAGAGGTTTAGTAGAAGAAGAACCTCGTGGTTCAGCCCGACACCCGCACACCTGCTGAACTTCCAGACCTGCAGTCAGCAGCACTCTTCTTCAGCCTGACCTCCATCCAGACTCTCTGAGCTCTGATGAGTTAAAACGACCTCTCTGTCAGAGCTACACCTCATCTTCCATCGACACTGAAAACTAATCTACTGAAGCCGACCTCCACCCTGCTCCACCACACCTCATCCTCCTGTTACCTCTAATTACTGCTCAGAGGAAACTCGTCTATCATCCCTCAGCTCCATCACAGAGACTTGATTTCCATCCCACTCATGTATTGTATAGTTGTCCATGAATAAGTAGATTACAAAGACTTAAATCTTCTTACACATGTAATGCAGAACACACTGAAAATCAAATGTATTTAAAGCTCAGTGTCAGACAGACTGCTGCTTCCTCGTTTGTAATGTTTGAATGTTGAATGAAGCGCCTCGTGTTCGAGAACTCCTACACGCTCTGTGTGACATGAAGGCATCGCACTCGTCATGACAGGTGCTGTGGAAAACACACTGTAGCATTCAGCTACGTGTTCACAGTGTTTAGACTGACAGGCTGCAGAACGCGGACACGGTAAACAAACAAATGGTCCTTCAAAAGAACTGAAAACTACAAAACACCTGTGGCAGCCCGGCTAACAGACTGAGCCAACGTTAGCTAACAGAAGCTAACAGACTGAGCCAACGTTTGCTAACAGAAGCTAACAGACTGAGCCAACGTTAGCTAACAGAAGCTAACAGACTGAGCCAACGTTAGCTAACAGAAGCTAACAAACTGAGCCAACGTTAGCTAACAGAAGCTAACAAACTGAGCCAACGTTAGCTAACAGAAGCTAACAAACTGAGCCAAGGTTAGCTAACAGAAGCTGACAAACTGAGCCAACGTTAGCTAACAGAAGCTAACAAACTGAGCCAACGTTTGCTAACAGAAGCTAACAAACTGAGCCAACGTTTGCTAACAGAAGCAAACAAACTGAGCCAACGTTTGCTAACAGAAGCTAACAAACTGAGCCAAGGTTAGCTAACAGAAGCTAACAAACTGAGCCAACGTTAGCTAACAGAAGCTAACAAACTGAGCCAACGTTAGCTAACAGAAGCTAACAAACTGAGCCAACGTTAGCTAACAGAAGCTGACAAACTGAGCCAACGTTTGCTAACAGAAGCTAACAAACTGAGCCAAGGTTAGCTAACAGAAGCTGACAAACTGAGCCAACGTTTGCTAACAGAAGCTAACAAACTGAGCCAAGGTTAGCTAACAGAAGCTAACAAACTGAGCCAAGGTTAGCTAACAAAAGCTAACAAACTGAGCCAACGTTAGCTAACAGAAGCTAACAAACTGAGCAAACGTTAGCTAACAGAAGCTAACAAACTGAGCCAAGGTTAGCTAACAGAAGCTGACAAACTGAGCCAACGTTAGCTAACAGAAGCTAACAAACTGAGCCAACGTTTGCTAACAGAAGCTAACAAACTGAGCCAAGGTTAGCTAACAGAAGCTGACAAACTGAGCCAACGTTAGCTAACAGAAGCTAACAAACTGAGCCAACGTTTGCTAACAGAAGCTAACAAACTGAGCCAAGGTTAGCTAACAGAAGCTAACAAACTGAGCCAACGTTAGCTAACAGAAGCTAACAAACTGAGCCAACGTTTGCTAACAGAAGCTAACAAACTGAGCCAACGTTAGCTAACAGAAGCTAACAAACTGAGCCAACGTTAGCTAACAGAAGCTAACAAACTGAGCCAACGTTTGCTAACAGAAGCTAACAAACTGAGCCAAGGTTAGCTAACAGAAGCTGACAAACTGAGCCAACGTTTGCTAACAGAAGCTAACAAACTGAGCCAAGGTTAGCTAACAGAAGCTAACAAACTGAGCCAAGGTTAGCTAACAAAAGCTAACAAACTGAGCCAACGTTAGCTAACAGAAGCTAACAAACTGAGCAAACGTTAGCTAACAGAAGCTAACAAACTGAGCCAAGGTTAGCTAACAGAAGCTGACAAACTGAGCCAACGTTAGCTAACAGAAGCTAACAAACTGAGCCAACGTTTGCTAACAGAAGCTAACAAACTGAGCCAAGGTTAGCTAACAGAAGCTGACAAACTGAGCCAACGTTAGCTAACAGAAGCTAACAAACTGAGCCAACGTTTGCTAACAGAAGCTAACAAACTGAGCCAACGTTTGCTAACAGAAGCTAACAAACTGAGCCAACGTTAGCTACCAGAAGCTAACAAACTGAGCTGATGAATGATGGTCATACATGTGATAAACTTGTTTAGGTCTGTTTCTTGTCTCATAGACTCATTTCACCAACAAACAGTGTGCAAAATAATATAACAACATTAAACATCATCATCATGGCGGCACCCTGCAGGCTGCGTTCATATCACAGAGTTTCCTTCAGATATACATTATATCTATATATACATATATATTTCCTTCTCGTGCACTGACGCCTGCTGTTCATCTCAGCGGTGAACGTGGCCGCGCTCACGCTCTCATATGTTTCCACTGTACTGCAAACAAACATCAACTCAATGCTAACGTCACACAGGCAGAGCAGACACTGGAGGAGCTTCATGCTCCACACTGAGTGGACGAGTGTCATTGAATCATCCGGAGGAGGCTCGGCCTCACCGTACAGAGAGGTGGATGTGTGTCGGGGGGCTGTGGGATGAAAGGAATGGATTGCAGCCCTGTGGGACGCTTCTTTGCTGTTCGGTTTAACAAGGTGGCAGTGGAGCTGAAAAATCTCATGCATCCTTAAAAAGCATCTTCCCCACAGACGCTCATTAGAGAGAGCAGTCCTGTGAAACAGCTCCACCTCCACCTCCACCTCCACCTCCACCGCCTGACGGTACCTCCACCTCCACCTACACCTCCACCGCCTGACAGTACCTCCACCTCCACCTCCACCGCCTGACGGTACCTCCACCTCCACCGCCTGACGGTACCTCCACCGCCTGACGGTACCTCCACCTCCACCGCCTGACGGTACCTCCACCTCCACCTCCACCGCCTGACGGCTCCACAAACACCGTCATTCCATTTCGTTTGTAATTTTACTTTTCAAGAAGTCTTTGAATAAATGTTTCACGATCACTCCGTGTGCTGAACATGTGTTAACGTCACATGAAGTCACATGACGAAACTGACGTAAGATTAGCTAACAGCGGCTAACACACTGAGCTAACAGCAGCTAACAAACTGAGCTAACAGCAGCTAACAAACTGAGCTAACAGCAGCTAACCCAGCTCACAGGGAGGAGTATGTCAGATGCCCGTTTTGTAGTCCTTCTTCTGAACTTTGTAGTTTTACCACAAGCATTAGCATTAGCATTAGCTGCAGTGTTAACACTCGGGAGGCTGAACGATCTGTCAGAGTCTGTCTTTATGCAGCGGCAGGTTGATTGGTAGATTGATTTGATTGAGGCACAGGTGGTGAAGCAGGTGAGAGGAAAACCAGAGGCCACGCCCACCGACACACACACACACACACACACACAAGTTTAAATGAAGAAGAAGGATGGACGGTCACCATGATGGAGGCAAAAGAGGAAGACGCTGATGCATAGCATCGCTGGCGCCGATAGCGAGAGGAGGAGGAGGAGGAGGAGGAGGAGCAGGCTGATGGATGGTGATGTCACCACGGTTACGAACGAAACATTTATTCCCGCATGAATAATGTATACACACTTCACCGTCAGCCCGCTCCTTCACTCTCCGTCCACGCCGCCGTCCATCCATCCGTATCGCTCTGCCCGCCTTCTCATCTCCGAGCACAAATAAGAACAAATTGAAGCTGTGGGGAGTGTGTATGTGTGTGTGTACATGTGTGTGTACATGTGTGTGTGTGTGTGTGTGTGTGTTTAGGGCAGGAAAGTAACAAATTGGCTTTGCAGACGCCCACAGAGCTCCACTCAGGTCGTCTGTACTGACTGTTGAAGCGTTCATAGCTCACACAAACACGTGGACACACTCTCCGAGTCATCGTCATTGTTTTGTCTCTGTTTGCACAAACTGGTGCTCTGAGCAGCGATAGTCAATGTTTCAAACCCCACCGGCTCCACCGCGGTCCGGTTCAGAAGCGTCCCAGAAGCGGGCCTCTGCTCGGCTCCGCGTTGAATTTAACACAGAGCAGCTCGAGCTGACAGGAAGCCAGACACAGAAACAGCATAGACAATGCTGTGGATTTTCAAAATAAAACACCCCGTGCAAACTGCCGGTCGTAAAAACAGACAAAAGAGAAACAAATGAAGTACGTGGCATGTTTCCACATGTAGAAGCATATTTAGAAGAACATGAACCAGGAAAATGACCAAATCTGAGCGAGTAAACAAAGTCTGGAGGGAGAAACGCTTCTGAAACGCTCCCGGTGGGTTTGAAGTCGATGCAGGACGGAACAAAACAGACGTGACGGAGACGAGCCCGGTGGAGTTTCAGGGTCAGACTGTTTTGAATTAGTAGACAATAATCTGATATTCACAAACACCTTCCCACAATGCAACACACAGCTGTGAAAGGCTCAGATAACCGGTCCCAGCCGGGTTCTGATCGCGGTTCTTTGTAGTCTTGTTGATACAGTTTGGTCAGAGAAAGAGCTTGTGGTCATTTCTTCACAGCAGCAGGCTGAATGATGGAAGCAGTGATCCTGAACACAAAGACCGCCCACAGCGCCGACCAGCTGCACGGATAGAGAGATTCTGCAGCAGCCGGCCCGTCCCGCTGGGTCCGACACCGGGACACGAAGCGTCCCTCCTCCGTCCTCCCCGCCTGCAGACAGCCGGACAGGAGGGACTTTGATCTGCTGGTCACCCTGCAGGGAGGAACCAGTCAGTCCAAACACCTGACCGCCTTCATCTGTGTTTGAAGAGACGCCACACACACACACACACACAGTTTGTACACATGGAGGTGAAGTGTGTCAGTGTTTGTACCACAGGACTTTTGGACCACCGTGAAGAAGAAGAAGAAGAAGAAGAAGAAGAAGGTTTACAGGCCCGGGGTGTTGTGTGTGTGTCGTGCCAGAACAGGAGCTGGTCAATACAGAAGTTAGTATCATGGATCACGTTAGCTTCTGAACTCCTAGTTTAAAGTGTAGAGACACAAACCAAGCTGCCAGAAGTTTGAAGTGAGAACATGTTGAATATTAAAGACAAACACACTCATACGAGTTATTTATGGAGCAGCCATATGTCGCTCTGCAAACCACCTGTTTCTTCTTTCACTCGTGGAGTTAGCCGATATGCTAATCACCTAAAACGTGGTACAAACTCGTGCGTATCAAACTCTCCTCTCTGGGTCTCGACCTCATGAGCTCACATCCCGGAGGAAGACGACGACATTAGACCTTTAAAGAAAGTTTAAAACGTGCACAAACACAGAGCGATCTGAAAGAGGAGCAGACAGGAAACGAGGTGAGACAACAAGAGGAGGCGTAGGGGAGGTGATGGAGGGATGAAGGAGGAGAAGCGAGTGTGCAGATGGTGGAACAGTTGTTGTCAAACTCTGAGAAAACAGCGTGATGTTCTTAACAAGACGAGTCTCTCTGCTCTTCCCTTCACGCCCGTCTGTCTCCTCCACTTCCTCTTTCACCTCCTCTCCTTTCGTCCTCCTTATCTCCCCCTCGCAGTCCCCCGCTCACCCCCTCTCTCTCTCTCTCTCCAAGTGTTTTAGCACTGCTAACTTTGTGTTGGAGGAAACGCAAATGAGCCTCGAGCAGCAACAGAGGAAGGAGGCAACGTGGCATGTGTGGCCGTGATAAGTCAATGTCCAAAACATAAAATATAAATACAGTAACTGTGTTTAAAGTAACCAAAGAGGGAAGAGAAGCTAGCTAGCCAAAGTGTACAGGCTAGCGCTATTAGCTAGCGTCTACCTTCCAGTGAACACGACCGAACCAGTGACCGAACACAACCTCCAGACCAGCAGTGTCCAGTCTAACAGTGAATACAGCAACAGAACCTCTGAACCAGCAGTGTCCAGTCTAACAGTGAATACAGTAACAGAACCTCTGAACCAGCAGTGTCCAGTCTAACAGTGAATACAGCAACAGAACCTCTGAACCAGCAGTGTCCAGTCTAACAGTGAATACAGCAACAGAACCTCTGAACCAGCAGTGTCCAGTCTAACAGTGAATACAGCAACAGAACCTCTGAACCAGCAGTCTCCGGTCTAACAGTGAATACAGCAACAGAACCTCTGAACCAGCAGTGTCCGGTCTAACAGTGAATACAGCAACAGAACCTCTGAACCAGCAGTGTCCGGTCTAACAGTGAATACAGCAACAGAACCTCTGAACCAGCAGTGTCCGGTCTAACAGTGAATACAGCAACAGAACCTCTGAACCAGCAGTGTCCAGTCTAACAGTGAATACAGCAGCCTACCGAGGTGGTTTTCTTGCCGGGTTTGGCTCCTGGCATCCCGGGCTGAGTCAGTTCAGTTAGCTACACAGCTGACCAAGCTAACCACAGTTAGCACTTCACTACTTAGCAATCTTTCCATCATGTAATGGTAGCTAATGTTAGCAGTGAGCTAACTTGTAGGTAAAAACTAATGTAATTAAGGTCATACTATTAGCTAACGTTAGCTTCACTTCCAAGCCAACTAAGGTAACTAAAGTTAGCAGTTAGCTACATTAGCTATATCTCAAAACTAGCAAAGTCTACGGCGTTAGCTTGAATTATCAGTATGTCAGCCTTTTCCCAAAATTAGCGAGTTCCATAACATTAACTTATGTTTGTAGTTAGCTACATTAGCACTAGCTCCAAACCAACTGGATCCTCAGTGTTAGCTGTTAGAATTGTATTAGCTTTAGCTCTTCTGCTACTTATCAGTGTTTCCATCATTAAGTCTGTAAATCACCTCGGTAGTGTAACGTTGTCCCTGTTGGTCTCAGAGGCTGTGCTCCAACCTGGTCCGGTCCGGTCGCTGAGTCCGGTTCTGTTAGCCTGCTAACAGCAGATTCGGTTAGCAGCAGCTAATTAGCAGTTGGCTACTTTAGCAAGCGGATATTCTAAAGCTATCTGTCCATCAGTTCTTCTGAACGAGGACTTGAGAGCAGGAACATTTCAATTTATTGTAGTGGTGTTGTGTGGAGTATTCTTCCTCTTTTCTCTGCCGTTATGTCACTGTGACAGTGACACAGGAGAGTATTCATCGTGGAGGTTTAACAATATCCAGACCTCGGCCACCCGGACAAAGTCCTGCTTCATACAGATAATATTAAATGACACGGAGCGAGGAGAGGTCGACTCTTCAGGTGACGAATCAAGTGAAATAAAACACAAAAGTCTGGGGAATCCAGGGCGACGCTTCACTTTCACTTTATATTCTGAACATCACCTGCTCACGTGTCGAGCCCCAGCACGTCCTGAGGCGTAAAACATCATGGATCAGACAGTGATCATAAATTAATATGAAGATGAGCACTAATAAACAGAGGGACTGGCTCCCTCTCTGATGGTTTATAATGGTGATACCAGCTGATGCTAACATGCTATTTTCATACACATATAAGCTCCACTGATCCTCAGACTCTGACTGTTGGCAGCTTGTCAGTAAACTGGGACTGAAGCGACACTCGTGTGTTCATATCTGTGAGTATTAATAGGCAGAAAGAGGCGAAAACTCAACAGATAAAAATGTGCCTTTGAAAATAAATGAAAAGATCCGCTGCTGACCTCCCTGTGAGGAGATAAGATACCATCCTAACATCACAAAATACTCATTAAACTCTCCTGACTGTAGGAGAATCACAGGCTGCCATTTTACCAATCAAAGGTGAACCCAGTTAAAATTGGAAGAGTCCGAGACTTAACTTAATGCAGCCTCTGATTCTTAGCGTTAAAACTGTTCATCTAAAGTTAAAACGTTATTGTCACATAATGTCCACCAGCTGTGTTAGAGCAGCTAGCCTTGCTGGTTAGTTAGCTGGTATAAGTTTATTCCCATTGAATTCAGGACCAGTTAATAAATGTCCAGTCCTGCAGGCAGCACATCACACAGTCAGGATGTTGTACTCACAGTTCTGCTCTGTTCTGTTTCTCCAGCTGGTCTGAAGATTTTAAAGCTCCTCTCCTGTCAGAAGTTCAAAATTTGTTTTCCATCATGCAGAAACAAACCAAATAAAAATATTCAGTTGATGCTCTGAATAAAAACGTACCAAGGTCTCCATGTCAGAGGGAGAAGAGAATAAAACACTGGTGACTGGAAGACGACCTTTGGTGACGGCTCTTCAAGGCAGTCGTTCCTTCTCTTTAGAAAATAAAGAATCAGGAACGCCGCGTAAAAAAGTGTCGGATGAGTGGAAGCTGCTCTTTGCTGACGGTGTTTTGGATGGAGGTGCTGTTTGATTTGGAGTGACGGCAGATTTCTTAACAAAGGAGAGCGCGGACGTGATCAGAGAAATGTTTTTGTGATTGACAGACGCTCGTTACAAGACGCAGAACTAAATCTCTAAATCTGTCTTTAAGACCCATTAAAAGCTGAAATGTCAAACTGATGAAGCACTTAGATTTGAAAGTTTTTATTGCATGAATTTGTCTTTTATGAATCCTTGAAATCTCTCAGATAATCAGTAAATAATGTCAAAGATACACTCACAGTTTTATCAGCCTGTTTGAGAGAGAGAGAGAGAGATAAGAAAGTTATATTCAGTGTTATGAGGTGGAAAAAGAGAGAGCACCTGCACGGTTACCAAGGTGTGAATAAATGCACGTGGCAATTAAGGGTGTGACTTACGTGAGCGTTCAGCGTGAGAAAAAATATGAAGAAGAATATGATGATTTTATTACAGTGTGTCATTCTCGGCGTGGATGTCACGTTTGAGATGCATACCCCCAAAAGAAGTTACTCCTAACGTGTCAAACCTCTTCTTATCTCTGCTTATACATGATTATTATTTGATTTTGAAAAGTGGTGATTGCTAATGGAAAACCACAGAGCATGCCGTGCTACATGGATGAACATAAAGAGCCCTGTTAACATTCTGTCACAATCCCGTCCACGGTTCTGCATCGCTGGAGAACATGGAGCAGCTCACAGAAGAATTACACGCAATCTGCTAATATTTAGTTAGTGATTTGTTTCATATATATTCAGACATGTCAGTCACTCAGTGTTTGTCTGGTTTGAAGGGCTTGTACTCATTTTCTGATACAAACAACGGATTCAATTACAACGTGACAATGAAGTCAAAGCCTGAATCATGAAGAATTTATGCATTAAAACTCAAAGAGGAGTTTCACAGCTGACAGTTTAGAGACCAGAAACAAAGACAAGTCTGCAAAACCACAAATATCATCCGCTGTGAGAGTCAAAGATCTTTACTTTGGTTAAAGAAAGTTTATGGCGTATTTGTCCATGCAGAACAGACAACATTGACACTGCAGATATGTTATAATAAATAAATAAATATTAAACTCAGTGAGCGGCCTGTCACGTGACAAATGAACGAGAGACTCAAACTTGAGGACTCATCGTTGAGTCGTGAACTAATCATCATTTCTGTTTCCTGTCCTGACTGAGCGTGTGCAGCTGCCACGTGGCGAGCATGAAAATGAACGAATCACTCACTGAGACTACTCATTACTCCAGAGTCGTATAAGAGGTTAGTTCAAACTGAACGATACGTTCACGACCGGCACACCACTATCATGAGGGTCGTCACTGCCTCGGACGTACGTTCTGATGAAGAGTTCCCTCATACATCCGTAGGGTGGCTTTGTTCGGCCTTAGAGACGGGCAGCTCGGACATCCAGAGAAAGCTCATCCTTCACATCGAAAAAAGGCAGTTGCGGTGGTTGGGGAGTCTGATCAGGATCCTGGACGCCTTCGTCTGGCGGTGTTCTGGGCACAGACCCAACAACACCTCCGGATCCTCCAGGAGGAGCTGGGATATGTTGCTGGTGAGATGGATGGATGGATGGAGTTGCCAGAACACCATTAAGTTGACATTCACCGGTATTGTTGGAAACCAAATTAAATGTTTCTTTATTCATTCTGCAAAACTAATCTGCTTGAATTTGTATCAGCATCATTACATATTGTGTTTGTATGAGTGTCTCCAGTCTTAATACCCTCCACGGTTGTCTGCAGCACTTGATCCTCAAGAAAAAGAACAAAAACTCTGAACATAATCTAATTTCAGATGAATATACCAAACAGTCCTCCTGGCAGCATGTAAACCGCCCTGACTGCCTTGAAAATTCACTTATGTGATCCATGCACGGCAGTAAATCATTTCTCGTTTGACTCGTCGGAGTCTTATCTGCAGGTTTTAGCTGCTAATCATGTTTCATGCTAATTTGGATCTGATTGGACGAACACAGACGACTCTAATTGCTCATTATGCTCCTGTTTCTGCGGCGCTTGTCATCTTAGACGAGAGGTGCCCGTGTGCTCACGCTCCTGATACTCACTAATATTACAAAAAGAGGCGACAGGCACTTGTGCTGTTACTGCAGAGTTATATTTTTAGTCTGGTTTGCTGCAGTTCGTTCAGCCGTCTCCACTGTTCTGCAAAGTGCTTCCATTCAGCAATTATGACCAACATTATTCTGCCATCCCTGGTGTGCTCCTCGCTGCCCACATCGATTTTCTCTCCATCCAGCTGAAGGTGATGCACTCTTTCCTTATTGCCTTTGAAACTTGGCTCATTCATCGCATTAAAAGGTTGATATTTCTATTAACTTCTGTCCCCAAGAGGATCGGACATCACGGCGAGGGTCATATTTGGAGAGGAGGTTATGACTCACTGGACGCCGTGGTTTCAACAACGATTTGGTGTTTGTTAAATGATCTTTCTCATCAGTCAAAGACTTCACGATGCTGCGTCACTGATCATTAGCAGGATAAGTGCAAGTCGGTGACAGAGGCAACAAACGAGAACAAAGATAATTATGTTAAAATCTGTCGTGAAACAAAACGAAGCCGTTCACATCTGCACATGTGCACAAGACACAAACAAAATGGAGACCAGCTCACAGAAACATCAATCCATTGTGTCAATAATGGGCAAAAACTTCCCTTAGTTGACAACAAACCAACCAACAAACCAACCAACCAACCAACCAACCAACCAAACAACCAAAAAAACAACAAACCAACCAACCAACCAACCAACCAACCAACCAAACAACCAAAAAAACAACAAACCAACCAACCAACCAACCAACCAAACAACCAAAAAAACAACCAACCAAACAACCAACCAACCAACCAACCAAAAAAACAACAACCCCAACCAACCAACCAACCAACCAACCAACCAAAAAAACAACAAACCAACCAACCAACCAACCAACCAACCAAAAAACCAACCAACCAAACAACCAACCAACCAACCAACCAAAAAAACAACAAACCAACCAACCAACCAACCAAAAAAACAACAAACCAACTAACCAACCAAAAAACCAACCAACCAAACAACCAAAAAAAACAACCAACCAAAAAACCAACCAAAAAACCAACCAACCAACCAAACAACCAAAAAAACAACCAACCAACCAACCAACCAACCAACCAAACAACCAAAAAAACAACAAACCAACCAACCAACCAACAAACCAACTAACCAACCAAAAAACCAACCAACCAACCAACCAAAAAAACAACCAACCAACCAAACAACCAACCAACCAACCAACCAAACAACCAACCAAACAACCAACCAACCAACCAACCAAACAACCAACCAACCAACCAAACAACAAAAAAAACAACAACCAAACAACCAACCAAACAACCAAACGACCAAACAACCAACATGATCTGTTATACAGAAATATCAGGTCAATGTAATTGATCCAGCATGATTGAGTATTCAGCAAAGCTGTGTAATAAATATATAATCAACAAAATCATTTTATAATCAATAATTAGACACAGAATATTAATTTCTCAATACGTAGCCGTGCTTTGCATCAGTGTCACCCTGTCAGGGTTTATTCCACAACAATAACTGTACATTATCTCATTTGTGGTGCTTTACATGCATTTAATGAGCGTTCAGGCCTCTAAGACAACAGTTATATTGTATGTTACAGGGGTAACTCTGCCATGTGTTTCTATCTATGACTGTGAACAGAGCAGATTTACTGTACCTGTAATGTGAACATGTGAACACACGACAGTAATAACATGTTCTCAACATAATATTCATGTCTCCACCCACCAGCTCTGCTGTATAATTCTCATTAAAGGCGACCAGCCTGAACTGCAGCTGCCTGATGTACCTGTCACAGGTACAGGAAGTGTGTGTGTGTGTGTCCTATATTAGCCAGAGGCAGGTTCTCAGTGAAGCTGCTGTCGTGCCCACAGACATACAAGTTGAACACACATACTGATGTGTATAAGTGTGTGTGTGCATTTAAATAAAGTCTTTATTGTCTCATTTCAGACGTCATGTTTGTCCATCAGTCTAACCTCCGCTCTCCGTCACTTCGTTCAGTTCGAAAATGTATTGCAGCAGTTTTCGGTGATTTTCCGGCTGAGCGACGTGTTTCATGTGAACGGTGTGCCGTGTTCCGCAACCGCCTCTGAGGTCCATTTGCTGTCCTTTGGTGTGTGTGTGTGTGTTCACACACAGTGACATGGACAGAACTTTTCAGCAAAAACTCTACTTTCCATTCAAAACATGACTTTCAACATTGTGTAGAGTTACTGCCTCTGCAGAACGACATTACCGTGTTCCCACGAACACATTTTGTCGTGTCACGTAAGAAAAGTTTCAGTAAAAGGTGGCAGTAGTTCAGTCCGTAGGGACATTACTTGGAAATCAGAGGATCCGAACACTCAGGCTCGCTCAGGGCGCTGCAATATATCAGCCTGCTCTCATTCCCAGATGAAAATACCAACGTTTGTCATGGCCCCTAGTCGTACTCGTACAGAGGAAATGTGTCCTTTCTTGTCTGTAAATGTACTATAGTCCTGCAGTCGTTGTCTGTCTTTTAAATGCGTTTATTTACGTATCAGAACAGAAGTTCTCTCGTGACACTTTACATATAGAACAGGTACACCAACAGTTCCTGCCATGAGCAAGCAGCAAGGAGGGAGGAAAGGATCGTGGTGGACAGCAGTCTGTTGTTACTGGTTGAGTTTAAGGTGGTCGGGGTTTAGAGTGCACAAATGAGAAACATTTTGTCAGCTCTGAATGTGACAGAGGTCAGGTTGTGGCGTTGACCTTCATTTGGATGAGCTCATCCTGAAGGTCAGTCCATTTATAAAAGATTGTGTTCGTTGGTTGTAATGTGATGTATGTTCTGTGTTCATGGTCAATCACATTTCATTTTTCTCGCACTAAATATTAGATTCTATGGAAGAAACGACGATGATGATGATGATGATGAAGTGATCAGTGATCCAATGATCAGTGATCATTGGAGGAAACTGAAGCGACCTCCTGATGAAGCCAAAGACGTTTCATGTTTAACACGTGGTGCAGCGTGACTGCATTCTGATGGATTCTGATTAAAAGCCGACCAGGAACTGGATGCATTATCGGCTGTGAGCTGCAGGAAGGTGAAACATCAGAGCAGGAAGTGTGAAGTATCAGATTCGACAGAGAGATGTGGACGGGAATGATGCGGCTTGTTCTGGCGTCGGCAGGCAGATGGTCGTCAGCGCTCTGAAGCGACAGCAGGTTCTGCTTCTGCAGCGATCGTCTTCACCGTGGAGTCAGACAGCTGCTGCACACTATCGCATAACAAACAACTCAAATCCATCAGCCATCAGTGTCAGGTTTGACGTCTCAACACATGCTCCGGATTTCTGATTTCACTTCTTTAGATATTTCAAAATGTGTCGACGTCTTTGCAATCAGAATTTCACTAACTTTTTAAATAATAATTGAAGTAAACCTGAATCTATAACCTGAATGTTACATTAAAGTCCAGCGTTCACTCTCCCAGCTGCTAGATGTTCAACGTTCTCCTCCAGATAGTCTCTGACTGTGTGTGTCTGCTGTTTGAGGTTTTATCAGCTGCTGGATACACTGAGAGTGAACCAGGCTGTAAATGTGCTGCAGTAAAACCAGAGCAACAAGCTGGAAGGAGGCTGAAATATAAAAATTACATCAAATCATCAAAAGAATTTACAATTAAATGCAAAAACATTTTAAACTGTTTGTATAGTTTAACATGTTACTTACAGTAATGCAACCTCGTTTGGAGAAGCAGTCAGTCAGACTAGCACCAACAAACCAACCGTAATTTAAAAAGAAGTTAACGCTGACTTTTGGTTTGCACGCTGCATGTTAACTTTCAACTTTCAGTCATGCAACAGTTTGAAATCAGCGTCCAGCAGCTGAGCAGCCCTGCAGTGTTTCATAAGAACGATCTGTAAACACACAAACTCTCAGTCCAGACCAGATTTCAACCATCACATCACGTCTGACGTGGAGGAGAGTGTCATCTGTCTGTCAGGAGTCTGTCAAAACCCGCCGACTCTGTGTGTGTGTGTGTGTGTGTGTGTGTGTGTGAAGGTATGTAAATAAGGTTTCAGGTTCCCGTGTGTGTGTGTGTGTAGGTGCAGTGTTCATTTCTTTGTGTGCATGCCTTCACTGACCTCATATCTCAATATCAAAGACTGCAGCCGTCTCACACTGAGCTGTCTGCAAGCATCAGCACTCTGCAAACCTGACAGCTCCTCCATGAGTGTGTGTGTGTGTGTGTGTGTATCGATCTGACTCTGGGTGTGTTGCAATATAAGGCGTCGTAACTCACTTCAGAAAAATCCCTCCACAGGAACAGAGACACAAAAACACGTTTCCATCCATCTTTCACCAACAGCCTGGAAATGATGAGAGAGTCTGCGGGCTGCTGCACTCATCTATGTCTGCTCTGCTGTTTTCCACTTGCTAACGTAGCTAACCGCTAATTCACTGCTGCAAAATGAATCTGCCGTTAGCAGGCAACAGAACTTGGAGCTAGTGCTAATGTAGCTGCTAAACCACGTCGGTAGGCTGCTGTATTCCCTGTTAGCCCGCTCACTGCTGGTCTGGACGTTGTGTTCGGTCACTGGAAGGTAGACGCTGATGCTTGCTCATAGCACTAGCTGCAATGCATAGCAGTTGGGGTGTAACGCACACTTGCTATTGGCTACTATAAATGCTAATCAATATCCACGACAGGTATCATCAGGAGTATGAGTTACTTATAAATAAAACAATAGTTTGCATCAGCATGATACACCTCCATGAAATCACACAGAAACACTGTGTTCTATAGCCACTACTTCCCACTACTACCAGTACTTCCTGCAGTGTGTATAGTGTGTGTGTGTGTATAGGTGAGTAGATCACATTGAGTGTGTGTGTGTGTGTGTGGGAGAATCAAAGGATCCGCCTACATTATATGTGTGTGTGTGTGTGTGTGTGTGTGTGTTTGAGAGGCTCTGCAGCAGACAGCTGGCTGACAGAGACAAGAGAACAACAAGATAAGAGAGAAGAGAAATCACCTCGCCTTCACACAATACACCTGACAACCACAACCACTGCACACACACACACACACACACACACACACACAGTTTATTTGTCACTTAGATGTGACTTGTTGTCTGTGTGTCTTTGTGAGGACTGCTCTTTTGCAGAGATAACGAGTCCTCGGTGAACCTTTGATTAAAGCTTCAGTGTGTCATATTC
>CP136887.1:2090000-2112500 GCA_033000465.1 Sciaenops ocellatus
GAATTATGTCTGCATAATTTAAGAGGATTCCAGATGATCAGGTTTTTGGAGCTTGTGGGGGAATTATTAGTTTCTACTGTGATCAGCTGATGTTCATGTTCTGTTACAAATCAAGTAATTTTTTAAGAAGAAGTAATAAGAAATTATTACTTTGTTGTTTGTTTGTCTGAAGAGCTGGAGGTCTTCAGGAGGTTTGTGAAGGTAGAGAGGGACGCCCCTGATCTGGTAGGAACTGGTAGGACGTTCCACCAATGGGGAACAACAGACGAGAAGAGTCTGGGTTGCCTTGACCAAACGGGTGGCAGAGCCAGGCGTCGTTCATTGGAGGAGGTAACATATGTCTGTATGAGGACGCTCAAGAACCGGAGACTACTTTGTAGTCAGCGTTAGAGATTTGAATTTAATGTGGGCTGCTGCAGGTAGACAGAGGAGCTCGATGAGCAGCAGGGTGACATGTTGAAGAGCAGGCGAGCCGCCACGTTCTGGATCATCTGAGGAGGTTTCACTGTGCAGGCTGGGAGGCCCGTCAGGGGGACGTTAGAGATGAACACAGCCTGGATCAGGAGCTGGGTAGGGCCGGGCAACCGAGCTGACGTGATCAGAGAACGTTTTTATAATATTATTTACAGAACCAACATTTCCAACCATGAGTAAGCACTTGACGACAGTGGTATCTTAAAGAACTTTTTAAGACGCAGAAACCTCGAGCAGAACTCAGCTCACGCTGGGGTACCATCTCCCATGACTAGTTGAATAGGAGCCTTAAAAGAGTAGGCCCTAACTAAACCCTTAAAAGCAAGGATTAAAGAATCAGTAATCCAAAAACCTTAAAAAGGGAAAGAAAGATTATTAAACATGAAAAAGGTTCTTTGAAGCACCAAAAAGTGCTGCAACTGTGACTTAAAGAACTCTTTTCTGCATTCAGTTCGCCAAAGAACCTTACAGCTAAAAAAAAAGGTTCCTAAGGACAAAAAGGTTTACCAGAGAACTCATGAAGAACCCGTTTTTCTGAGAGTGTACGACCTGCAGCGTCTGTAGGTATAAAAGTCTCATTGTAAGGTAACAAAAACATAATGACTCTGATTACATGAGTGAAACCGCATGCCAATTATGTTTCATTTATGCCATATTCTTTTGTTTTGATTGTGTGGTTATTAGGGCAGCTTGAGATAATTCAGAGTAATTTTTGTATCATTAGGGCACCTTCCTCCAATCAGAGGTTAAGATACACTCAAATTAAACAACCCCTCTGCTTTATGAATGACTAAACAGGTTGTATGTGTTTGTACAAGTACAATTCAACATAATATCATCAAAAAGACTTGGAATTTATGTTTATGTGTGGGTTTTTTGGGCCCCTGAGGTTACAGTATTACACTCAGTTACCAGTTTATGAAGTATAATGCAACAGCCATGAAATAAACCCGGCCCTCTTTCTGAGCGGTGTTGCATTATACTGAGAAATATTGTTATCATTCACTCTCGTTCATGTAAAAGTGGGTTTGAAGTAAAAACACCGCTCAGTGTGATGCAACATGATTCAACAGCACCACAAACCGCAGCCTCAGAAATAACCATCAACCTCTGTGAAACAGTTTATCATAACATACATGAAGATTTATTACAGGACTGTCACAGTGGTGTGTGATGTTCTTCAGGCATCAGATTAATGTTTTCTTCTTTTGACTCACAATATTTGCATTTTGTTTCCTCGTCTTCAGTTTGCCCAAAGATCTGCCCTGATGCCCCTCCAGACCCCAGAAGAACCCCGTCCATATTTCACCATGGCACCCAGGAGAACTCGTCATTGTAACATCATTCCCAGTGAATCAAAACATGTTAAATAAAGTCCTGATCTTTGTGTTGTAGATAGTTTAAGTTGTCACCACAACAGAACCAGCTCTTACTGCCCAGACGGTGGCTGTTTTATGGGGGAGTGTTCACCGAAGAGTCGGTGAGGAGGACTGACTGGGTTGACTGGCTTTTCCACATATTGTGAAAGATCTTATATCATATAAGTTTTTGTTGGTACTGTTGTATATTAGTTAGAACAATGTAGATTGCTAGAAATTTAATCACATCATCACCGTCAGTAAACAGAGGGACTTACCCGGCTCTCACTGCCCAGACGGAGTGTTCGCTGAAGAGTTGGTATGGAGGACTGATGGGGTTGTACTGACTTTTCCACATACATTTGCAGATCTTTTCTCAAATCAGTTTACTGGTAGTGTTGTACATTACTGTAGCCTGTTAGAAAAATGTGGTTTGCTTGAAATGTCATAATCACCATCAGTAAACAGAAGGAGTTTTCTGGGGGAGTGTTCGCCAAAGAGTCGGTGAGGAGGACTGAGGTTGTGCTGTCTTTTCCACATAAATTTGCAGATCTTTTCTCATATAAGTTGACAAAAACACGACCTACTACCACATTACTGTCACATAAAGGTACAAATGCCACAACAGTGAACTGCAGCAACATTTGAGAACTCCACTAGAGTCGAGAGGGTTAAAACTTTAAAGTTATTCAAAGTCAAACAGGTTTCTCGAGTTCGTTGACCCTCCAGAGATCAACAAAGATGACTTCAGAGTGGAAGAAAGGTTCGAGTAAGCAACTCTGAACGAGACTATCGGAATTTATGCCTCGCTCAAGGGCACGCGAGCAGAGGCTGTTTAAGAATTCAGGATTGGACTGATCTTCAAACAGCGTCAGAAATTCAAACCGGTTTACACCTGCAAGCTCTGTTTTAATCTGCAAGATACCAAAACACACACACACACACACACACACACACACACACACACACACTTTCATGCTGTTATTCAGCATTACTCAGAGATTAACAAAAGCCCTTTTTATTCCACAGAACACTTAAAGCAGTGCAGGACATTTAAAATGACAAAGGGCACTTAAAGCAGCTCGGGGAATAAGTCGACAAAAAGGCAATTAAAGCAGCAAATGTGTAATCAAAGACAGACGGGACAATTAAGCCTAAACACTCGCGTGTGTCTTTAACTTAACCCCAAAGTTCCTATTTAAAGATGATCCATTATGAATGTGGTGTAAAGGCGTCAGCTGTCACACTTTAAAGCTGTTGGGTTTGTAGAAGTGAAGTGCTGCTGACAAGCGTGAAACTACTGAAAGGATATTTTCACTTTAATAATGTCATAAACTGCAAGCTGTCTGTTTTCAAGACTTCCATCAATGAAACCACAGAAAAGAAACTTTTGGACAAAGACGGAGACGAGCACTCGTCAAACAGCTTGTAAAACTTTTGAAAATGTTTCTATTTAAAAAAAGTCAGTAATCTTCACTGTGATGTTCTGAGTTATGGATTAATTAAAAAAATAATCTCCATCTGTGCATCTTTCTACACGACGAGGAGTTTATTTATTGACCTTCATTTTAGTTTAAAGTCTGCTCTTATACAGACTGTATATATTTTTCAAAACTCATCCTGTATGACATTCATCTCTGTATTTATCACCAACCTTTATCCTAAAATCTTAATACTGTAAATGTGATCATACATTTTGTCACATTAGTATGTTTGTGTTGGAACGACCTGCCTCAGGAGTTAACGCTGACTTCTTTTAAACCACTTCCAAAAACACATTTTTAAAGACTTATTATTTGAGGTTGTCTTCTCTCTGAATTCTTCATATATATAAATATTTATTTGTATTCTTTTAATTTTGTCTTATTATATTATTTCCGGGTGATGTTTTAACACGTTTGTTTGTTTGAACCAGATCTAACTCCCGTGTTCTGCGAGGTAAAATTACTGTTTTTGTCGAAGGAGCGTGGACGCTTTGGAGAGAGGTCAGTTTCCCTTCAAATAGTTCTGCCTGACGCCGAGGTAACGTGGTGAAAATACTCTAAATATTGCATAATATGTTGTTTATTTTAGGGGACCAAAATAGGTTTATAGGCGTTTAGCTTCCAAACTGGGGCCATTTAATAATACACTAACTAATCACCAATCATTAAGAGATGGGGACAAAATTCACAGTTCAAACTTTCTTTATCTGAAGCTAATTTGAGTCTTCAGTCTGAGTTATGACACGAGTATCTTCCTCTCTGTGCCCACAGCAGCTCACTGGAACACAAAGAGGACATTTTATACTAAAATCACCACATCATAATTTCACATTTTAGAGCTCTTTAAAACTTATGTAGATATTTCAGGCAATTTTACAGTAATTATGTGTCATTAAAGACGTCCAACATCCGGCTACAACGAGGCTTCAAGTGAGATTAGAAACTTATTGTGATTATTATAAAATGCTGTGTGTATCTACACCACCAGGACTCCTGGTTGATGTTATATTTCTTTACATATGACCGTACATGACGTGTTTATTTGCTTATGTAACACTGTGGTATGGAGAGAATGATACTGTGCAGAGTAAATGTGAGTCAAACAGAGTCAGTGCTGGTTTTAAACCCTGTTTAAAGACGATAACGAGGTCCTGGCAGGACAAACCGCCGCCGTGAAGACGACTACAGAAGTTTGTTCTTTTATTTTCTCGAGAGTCTGACTGATGACAGCCTTAAGTGCTCAGGCGGGAAGATGAAAATGTTTTTTTTCTGGAAGAAAGAAGATTATTGCTCAGAGACAGAGAGTGTGAGTCTGCACCACCGTCACGCTGTCGCCTGCACTCTCTGTACCTTCTCTGCTTTTTTTGTCGGTTCTTTATGTCCTGAGATATCTGATTTTAGCCTGAAATTCCCTTTCTGTGAAAACAACAACCAATATCATGTTAAAATTAAGCAGACATACATGGAGGCCCATTTATGACATGAAGTTTTTAGTCAATGTGTTTCTAGCATGCATCTTCAAGAAAAGGTCAGCCAAGGTCGAGCCAACTTGGTAAGGCCAACTTCTGAATCATTTGAGGTTTAGGTTTCACAAAACTTGAGCAGTCTGGTCTTTTTCCAACAGAAACAATGATGGAGAACCAGTGGAGGCATCGGTCAACTGGTCACCAAGGTTATGTGAGGGTCATCGAGCTCACATGTGGTGCATTTGTTGTTGGAACTGCTAACAGTTGAATTGTGCTCGGTTGAGGCTAAAATGATGGTCATGGTTAAATAAAAGGTCACATGACTTGTTTCTATCAGCTGAAGTTCATGTTGTAAACACACCTCACCTCACGACTTGTGGCGGAGGAGATGAAAATGGAGTTTCTTGTGTGTGAAACATCAGAGTTGAAGCTCGGAGCAGCAGAGCATCGCTGTCACGACGGTTCGAAAGGTTTTTTTTTTTTTCCTGCGGATTGAAAAGTTCTCATTTTCTCTGTGAGGTTTGTCAGTCACACAGCGTTATCTCTACAAAGACGGAGGAGGATGAGGCGGTTTCATGTCTTCTCCTCTTTGCATTTCAGCTTTCTTTCATCAGAGACAGAAGGACACGGCAGAGGAGCATGAGCTGGAGGAAACAACCCTCATTCATCTCTTCTTTATATCTCAAGCGGCCGCTTGAGGCTGGCTCCAGAAGTGAGTCAGTCTCCATAAGTCCCCATGTTAAAATGCCCAACTTCACAGCAGTCTTTTTACTGTCACTGATCAGCACCAGAATTTAGCGCCACAACCACGAGCACTCAAAACTGTTTGGTTAATCTAACTTGATGAACTTGAAACTACGGTGGCTGTGAAACATGCAAAAAGCTGAAAGGTCAGAGATCCTCACACACACACGAGCTTGACAGAGATTAATAAAATAACATATTTAAAGTTTCTGACCTTCAGTTAATCAAACATGATGAACTTGTATCAGAGTAACACAATGATTATCTTAATAATCTTCTAATCCAGGGGTCTTCAACCAGAGGTCCATGACCCCTAGGGGGTCCACAGAGGCACTGCAGGAGGTCCGCCAATTTTTCTCATAATAATTGACAGTTTTCACCAAAACAATGGTGACAGTGAGGGTGCAGTGAATTGAGAAACTATAAACAGCAGAGGCATTTGTACTCCAATTGGATGAATCAGTGGACATGTCCAAAGGCGCACAGCTCTTGGCATTTAATAACCAATAATAATTATGCACGAACTTTTTATCAATCATAAACACATATAGGCTAATAAACCAGTATATAAATAGGTGAATAAGGTGAAATAAAAGTGAATAAAGTAAATAAAATGAATTACATGTCCCTGTTCTGTTTGTCTCTTAGAGGTCCATGGGCTGAAAAAGACTCCTGATCTAATCAACAAGATACAGTTCATCTTTTCCAAATTAAATCAATTGTTTTATATGAAGTAGAATAATATATTTACAGGCTACATATTTACATTTGTCCTTTCAGCATATATTTTAATTGTAGTAGTAAAAGTAAAATAAACTTAAACATTTTAGTTTTAGGTTCCACATAAATAAATCAGGTACACCCGTTGTATTTATAATTTCCTTCACTGTATAGTGTCACTGACTGATACTGTAGTAAATCAAATGAAATACACCGAGTACACGGGTGGATGCAGGTCTGATAGCTCCACCAGAGTCTGCCTCCGTCGCAGGTAAAAATAAAAACAACATGTCTGCTGCTCGTCCTCTCTTCCTCTCTCTGTGGGAATGAGCTGTCTCACTTCCTGTTTGTGTCCCTGTTTTCTCGCCATGCTGGGTTTGAATCCACAGGTCGCATCCCTGCAGGGCGTGTTACCGCGCATAGGTGTGTGTTACTGTGTAGAAGCGTGTGTTACCGCGTACAGGTGTGTGTGTGTATTCTCACTGCCGACATCAAAGGAGCACCAGACTGATCCTCCCAACACGACACTAATGCCTCCCTTCCCTCTGTCCTCTGCTGACTCCTCATCTCTTCCTCTCTTCCTCTCCTCGCCTCTCGTTTGTTCTCCTTTATTCTCCTCCTCATCCCGTCACCTCTTTTTCCTCCACCTCACCTTGAGTTTTGTTTTTGATTTCTTCTCTCTTCAAAGCTCAGACCTTTTCGCTCCTACCTGAGGGAGGCCAAGCTGCTCACCCTCTCATTATTCACCTGGTGTCTAGATCTGAACTCACAGCAGGAGCATTATGTTTCCAGGAGAAAGGCAGTGAAGGCAACAGTAGAGAGTTAAAGAAGAGTCGAGATGGTGCGAACAGTGCGCTGCTTACTTTGTGGTCAAGTGGGTTAATTTACTTTCTAAGTGTGGCCAGCCTGCAGAGTTCCTTGCAAGAGAGAACGTTTCAGTTTCATGTTGTTCAACCAGAGAAAGCCCAACGTGTCGTTATTTAGGATATCATGAGTTTCCTTTGGCCTGGTTGGTTTGCATCTGGCTCAGTGACCACAGCAGTCATCTGACTGAAGACTTTTTCTTGGCATGTTGGTGGAGAGCGTATGACCAGTAACACCTCCCGGAGGCAGCGGTGGATGCATGCGGTGATGTCTCTGTAGAGTCCAAGGGTGAAGCTCAACAAGGGCATCTCTAACACGCTGCCTGGCAACAGCCGGATATAATGTATGATGTCCATGAGACATTATGACCCGAACCAGACCGGAGACCAGATGATGTTTTATTTTTACAGTACTGGCTCCCGTACTGTGCTGCACTGCCATCATTAGCACATAATGTTTCCTAAACAGGTGATTCTTCATTTCTTCTCATGTATTTACATAGACTGAAATGGAGAAAGTACAGTGGCTGCAAAACATGCAAAAAACGTGAAACGTCCTATCTAGAGCCGGTGTTTTGTGTGTCCTATCTGGGCTACTGTAGAAACATCAACCAAGTGCCAACCTGTCCCAACCATTTTTGGATTAGCCAAGATGGAGATGACCAGATCCACCACACAGAGCTTCACAACGGCTCTTCAGAAACTGGAGGGTGACTACGTCCATTTCTGTTTATAGAGTCTATGGACACTGGGGAGGAAATCCCAGTGAGAGATGAACGAAAAAAAAAGTTAGTCCAATAATGTCTTTAATGTATTTAACAGAGTAAGAATAAACAACTGTAATACATCATGACAAGTGTTTCAGCTGAAAGGTCAGAGATCCTCACACGCACAAAGTGAGAATCAGAGTTTGACAAAGACTCATAAAATAACAAACATTTATACAGTCTCTGACCTTCATCTGACATGATCTGAAACCTTCGACTTGAAGTGAACTGCTCGTGCATAGTTCGCTACCCAACTCTCAGCGGGCACTCGTAAGTCACAGCTGAGAGATAGAAAAGTTAACAGCATAGCAAAATACAAAAATATGAGTACAGTTAAAGGCTCACAATGTAATGGATACATTTACCACAACAGGAAACAGGATTCTTATTTTCAGCTGATCCTACACTCATGAATATATAATTATGAATATTATGATTTATTTCTGCCAATAGGCTCAGATACGTCTTAATGTAACACACCGGCCCTTTAATAAAATCTGTTGTGTTTCAGTGAGAACACAGCAGAAAAAGTCTCTCGATCGTCTCAGTGCTCGACTTTCTGGGCTAAATTCAACTTTTATTCTGTCACAAGAAAAAACTGCAAGTCACAAAGGGAGTCCCCCAACCACATCAGCAATTAGACCCTCCACCCCCAAACACACACACACACACACACACACTCTCTCTAATGCACACAAATGTACATAGGGAGAGGCACAAACACACACACAGTAAATTGCTGTTGATTCACTCTCATATACTGAGCGACTCTGATTCACAGTAAACCCCCAGGCGCTCTGTGATTGGCTGGGAGATGTCAGCGTGTGTGTGTGTGTGTGTGTGTGTGTGTGTGTGTGTGTGTGTGTGTGTGTGTGTGTGTGTGTGTTGCCTGAAGCACCCTAATAGGTCTTGATAAGACTCAATCAGAATGGAGAGTGAGAGCGGGAAAAATAAAGACAGATTGACTGCAGAGAGACTGTAGGCGAAAGTCAGAGAGTCAGTGAAGAGAGAGAAAGGACGAGCGACGAAGAGATACAACAGGAGAGAGAGAGAGAGAGAGAGAGAGAGAGAGAGAGAGAGAGAGAGAGAGAGAGAGAGAGAGAGAATGAGTGACAGAAGAAGAAGAAGAAGAAGAAGAAGAAGAAGAAGAAGAAGAAGAAGAGGGTTAGAGGGGAAAATTACCACTCGCTCAGACTCCCGAGAGGAAACGATGAGGAGTGTCCACATCAACGAGAGCTGACACCTGTTCTCCCACACACACACACACACACACACACACACACGCACACACACACACACACACACACACACACAGCTTGAAGGGATACCTGAACACTCTCCATCAGCCGGATGTGAGCAGTGACAGTGAGTCTAACTGAAGATTATGAGCTGCAGATATAATTCGACAGCACTGAGGCTCTGATCACATGATCACGTGGATCACATGATCATGTGTGACAGATGTCACATGATCAGCTCCGACAATTAAAACAGTAATTTAGTGATAAAGTAGATGGAGATTGATTTTTACTGTGTGGACTTTAAGACACGACATGACATCTTTTATAAATCAGAAGCAACAACACAGACAGATTTTATGTTTTTATTATTCCATGTTGAACATACAAAATTAATGTTTTTTGAATGGAAGCCAACAAAAAGAATAAAACAGTATTAACTCAAGCTCTAAAATGAAAAATAATCACTGTTTGCTGAGCTATCTTTGTTATGAACAATGGTCAGTTTTTTTATTCGACTTGTAGACACACTTATATAAAAACTTTATTTCTAAAACTGATATAATGTCGAGAAAACAAAACCTGTTTGTGTTCTTTGTGTCGGCCATCTGGGAGAGGGAACAACCTCAACAGGTACCTTTATGGGATTTATGATGTTGTTGGTACGAACAATTCAAGGAAATGTTATCCAACATTGTTGATTGATTTCTATTCCAGAGCTCCGCTCTGATAGGACAGTTTGAACTAATCAAACTCAGTATTTTATGAAGCAGCTCACTAACTAACCGGCAGCAGTTGAAGTTGAAGTTCACAGTAAATCTATGATTACTGTAGTTTTTGACTGAATACACAGCATACTACTGTTGAATGATTTACAGTACATTACATTACTGTGGATTTCACAGCTGAAATTTACAGTGGGTGAGAGGTGTCACACTTCTTGGTCTTGTCTCGGTCTCGATACACTCTGGTCTTGGTCTTGTCTCGGTCTCGATACACTCTGGTCTTGGTCTTGTCTCGGTCTCGATACACTCTGGTCTTGGTCTTGTCTCGGTCTCAGTTAAGCTGATCTTAAAGACAACACTGCTGCCAGGTTCTCAGATCAGACAGTGGGTAAAAGTTGGTAACAGAATGAACTTCGTAGACGTCTAAACCAAAACTTGAAACAGAGTTCACTTCCTTTAAATTAAAGATGTTAATCAGTTTTGTTTCCTGTCTAAATAAGTTTATCTTAATCATTAAACTTTATGTTACAGTGTCTGCTTCTCATTAATGTCTGTAACTCTGTTTTTTTTGCATTTCTTTGCCAACGTTCCACTTTTTGTTCACATCATAATGAAGAGATTATTTGATATATGCTCTCTTTCCTGTGAAGTATAATTGGGTGTGTTGCTCAGATTTGTTTCTGTCTCCCTGTTGACTTGTTACTGTTGTTACTGTTGTTGCTGCAGTGACCTTATTTCACAGCAGGATCAATAAAACTCTCCTCTCTTTGAAAGTAAGCAAACAACTCAAACTCCTCCAAATCTCACATTTAGCTGTCGTCTGCTCAGTTATCGTATAAAAACTCAAGAATATGTCAAACATGTCAGACGATTACATCAAAATATAAACACATCCATAGAGTGTGTCCAGTGAAGAGTCATGAAGAAGACGTGCAGGATGGTAAACAACATTTCCATCAGATTAGATGAGAAAAGCAGAGATCGTCTGAAGGTTTCAAAATAAAATATATCAGATGTTTCTCGACCGTTTTCATCTGACAGATCAGTGTTTGGTACAATACAGAGTCTGAACATAAAACTTTGACTTTAATTCAATTTAGTTTCATGTGATGTGCGTTCTTTCTCTTTTTATGAGTTCAAAATATCATTTGAGCAAAAACATGATGCCTATTGTGTGGAAGGACCGGACGGAGCAGACCGATTAATCTTCACTCTGGTTTATCATGCTGTGTGCAGCAGCAAAAACTGGAGGTGCCGACCTCCATTTGGACACCCAGCGCTCCATGATACTGCTTTATATTTAGAGACTGGACAAACATGGAGGTTTGAATAGTTCAGTAATATTTCCCTCTGAGGCTCCGTGAGGAGCTGACCCATGCACGTGGACCTCATTGTGAACCAGCTGCTCCTCCACGCCGACAGAAGCCAGCCGAGGTGATCCGAGCACCTGGTAGGCCTCCCACTGGAGATGTCCAGGGCTCGACCCTACAAGGACGAGGAGACCCCCGGGGTCCAATCGAGGACAGGCTGGAGGGAAAACATCTCCCATCTGTTCTGGGAGCGTTTGGAGATCCCCGTGGAATAAGTGGAGGAAGCTGAGGACAACAGGACTGTTCAGGCGGCCCTCACACTGACCTGGAAACATATGGAGACGGACACGTTAAACAAAGTCCTAAAATATGTCTGTACTGAGGATCCTGGTCCTGCTGTGTCTGTTTGGACTGATTCATGTGACTCATTTCACCGCCTGGTTAATAAACGTATAAAAGTCATTAAAGGATCATCAGCAAACTGAAGTTTCATAAATGTTTCCTGCTGATTATCTTCATATTATTCCACGATTCATCCTGATTTGATTTGTGAAACTTCATCTGCTGCACAAACATTTTGTAAGACTGACACTCTGTCAAACTCTGCTGCGGTCTCTGAATATTCAGTCAGCATGTGTGTGTTTATATACAGATATAAATATATATACAGATATATATTCTTGTCTTTTTTCTCTGCCATCATCGTTCAACAACTTCTTTTAATTCATTCTTCACTTTTCTTTTTCTGCAGCATCCTACTTGCCATGAAGCTTTTTTCTGATTCTGATTCTGCAGTCAAAATGAAATGTTTCCTAACAAACAAGATAAAACTGCAGATTTGAACGCAGCCTTTTATTGTCCAGAGCACACCTGTGTCATATTCATGCTGTTTCATCACACCTTAACATGTCACACCTGTCAGGTGGATGTGTCTCCACAGGGAAGTCCTCAACAACAAAACTGCGACAATACTTCTAGATGGACGTTTGACTTTAACTCATGGACAATGGAAGGAATGAAAGACTTTGACCAGAGCAGACGTCGGTAACAGACAGGTGACTGTGAAGGCCTGGATATAAACTGATGACTGACTGATGAGGGAACGAGGTGCAGGTGCACAGGTGGGCGGGGTGGAGTCAGGTGAAGTGAACGTGAGCACGGTGAGGGCAGCTAGAGGACAGGTGAGGAACTACAGTCCATCTCTCTCATACAAAACTGGCTTGTGTGCTTGCACTAATTTGATTGGCCAAGGTCAATTCTCCAACTCAATACAACTCCTTTATCTTGGAGGTTCCCACAAAATGTATAAAAACAGATATAATTTATAGTTTTAACCCAAATATGAAGTGAATATTTGAACTTGAACATGAACTCACCAAACTCCATGTACTGATCAGAACACATGAAATCACATGTATGGGTTGTGAGTCTTCAGTAAAACTTCCAGCACAGCATCCTTTTGCTTGCTAAGGTTGAGCGTCAGAGTGTTAGCAGGGAGCTGGTTGGGTTACCGAGCCGAGGCCCAAGAGATCAGTGGACCCTCAAATTTAGCTGTAGTAGTAGAAAGTAATTCCCATACTGGGAGTTGAACCCAGGCCGCCTGGGTGAAAAGCAGGAAGCCTAACCACTAGACCATATGGGACAAAGGCTGGACACAGGTGGAAACAGCTAGCCTGGCTCAGTCCAGTGCTATGGGTGCATGAGAACTGTGCCTCCAACAGTCAATAGCTGTCCTCTTTATAGGTGTTTCTATCTGCTTTGTGTAGCAGAGTGGTTCTACAAGCAAGTCAGTACATTCATTGGGTGGTTGCAGCGAGTTACAAGGGTTTGTAAATGCGATGAAAACAATTGGCTACAGCCACGGCTAATTTTTACCTTTGAATACTTCAGTACAAAGGATGGATGTAAGTGGTAACATGAGCTGAAAGAGCCGGCTCTTCTTGGTGAGCTGAGTCAAATGATCTGACTCCCTAAAAAGAACCGAACTTCCCATCGCTATTGACTGTTGCTCGGTTGTGACCAGTAACTTGCTGGGGACTCGCTGTTGTACCGACTTCTTCATCTGAAGAAGCATATTTCCCAAAATGTCAATATTTTACTGGAGATGTCATCATGAAGAATCGAGACAAAGTCAAACACCGGCCAGAGAAAGTGTGAGACGTCATGACGTCGTGATTTTACCCTCGAAATGAAGAAAATCTGTCTTCTGATCCACGTCTGACACTTTTAAATCGTGCTGGTGCTGTTAGAAACTTCATGTTCTGCCATCAGCTGTTCTAAATCATGTTAATCACGTCGTCTTGGGGTTCATAGTGCTCACTGAGTTTACTGTAAAAACTGTATGTACTGAATGTAAATACATTCATGTTAAAGTGTATCAGAACTGTCGGCTTTGTTTTAGTCTTCCAGAAACTAGAGTCAGGCAGGCGTGCTGCACCGAGCAGGATTCCTCATTTAGAACAACTTCTCCAAACATCTGTTAATAAACTGCAATAATCAATACTCATAATGTATTCGAGCAACTTTAGGCATTTATTTACTTTTATGGGCCAAAATTGTTTATCATTTCTGTATTTAACTTCACAAAATGTCAAAAAAGTGACTCTGTAAATGTAATGTAAAACTACATTTTGCAGTAGCTTTCCAGTAGTTCAACGACGATGTTTAATAACAGGTTCACAGCAGTACACCACCCATTATTTTCAGTGTGTTGTTGAATCTTCTTTAAACTGTAAAATTCGTTCATGCAACTTTCAGCTAACGAAGCCTTGAAGGACTTTTTTAATCCACACAAGCGTGAAAGTGTGTGAAGTGTTCAAGTTCATTCCTGGATGTAAATTTAACAGATTAAACTAAGAGCTGCTCTTCATCAGCACAACACACACTCCAGTCCTCCTTCATTCATTATTACAGAGGACTTCATATTTATCCTCAAAGTAAAAATAAATAAACTCTGAATCACTTCTAGACTCATGCTGGGAGACAAATCCACATAAATTAAACTGTAACTCTTTTTAATTACTGTACAGTAACTGTGTACAGATCATATTGTTTTCATAGTGAGTTTCTGTCGAGTTTATCGTCTGTTATTTTTAATCTGTTCAAATATTCGAGGCAAATGTTTGAACATGAGAGACAGCAGCAAACATTCTGCGGATCAATGACAGTAAACTTGTTTAAAGTGCAAATAGATTTAAACCAACAGAGACAGACTTTTGTTAATCAGAGAAAATAAATCAGTTTTTAAAGTTTTCATGAGACAGAAACAGATTTGAGTGATCAGGATGAGACGAGCTGCAAAGTTTAATTCAGAAGTCCAGTCTGTGTCCATGTGGAACTACAGCTACATCACTGCTCCATCACTTCATCTCGAGGCTTTCACATTTCTTATTTCTCATTTCCCTCTTCGTCAGAGTCTTTTTGTTCGTTCTCCGCTCCCTCCTTATTCTCCTCCTCCACCCTGTGGACCTGCTCTCGCTGATGTTTGGATGTTTTTGTGACTTCTCTTCAAATATCCTGTCGGCTTTTTTATCTCAATTCAGCGCCGGTGTCTCGTCGACGTCTGAATTTAATGTTTTCATGCTGCTGTCTCACTTCTGAAAATGTATTCAACGTTGCTGTTTGTGTGCAGAAATAGATGTGATGACATCTAAAAGAGTCTTTAAGAAGTGTTAATAATTCACCATCAACACTGCAAATATTTTTCAGAACCAGATAAAATACACGATGAGCCTGGATCGTATACAGCAGCCTACCGAGGCGGTTTTCTTGCCGGGTTTGGCTCCTGGCATCCCGGGCTGAGTCAGTTCAGTTAGCTACACGGCCGACCGAGCTAACCACAGTTAGCTGTTCACTACTTAGCATTCTTTATATCAAGTAATGGTAGCTAATGTTGTGAGTTAACTTCATACTATTAGCTAATGTTAGCTTTACATCCAAGCTAACTAAGATCACTAATGTTAGCAGTTAGCTACATTAGCACCAGCTCCAAACTGACTGAATCCTCAGTGTTAGCATTTAATTAGCAGTTAGCTACGTTAGCAAACCAGCATATAGTATGTATAAAATATTAAATATCTATATATTCTTTGTATTTATATATTATTAAGTCGGTGTGTGTGTGTGTGTGACAGTCCAGACGGTGTTATTGTGCCTCCAGCTCTCCTCTGTGACCCCCCATGACTTATTTAATAGTTTCCATACTGAACCAGGTGGACACACACTAACACACATCCTTTCACGCACACACACACACACACACACACACACACACACACAGGTGCATGGTTTAATTTGGTTTTTGTTGTCAGCAGTGAGCAAGCTTCAGTCCATCTGTCTGCTCACAGCGACACACTATATTTATATGTATATGTATAAGTGTGTGTGTGTGTGTGTGTGTGTAAGTGTATGTGTGACGTAGGCGGTGTGTGCATGTGTCTGCGTGTGTTTGTGTGTGTGTGTGTGTGTAAGTGTATGTGTGACGTAGGCGGTGTGTGCATGTGTCTGCGTGTGTTTGTGTGTGTGTGTGTGTGTGTGTGTGTGGGCGGCTAGACTGCTGTGCCTTTTCCACCCTGTGGACAGCTGAGATGAGCTACCTGCCTGCCTACACACACACACACACACACACACACACACACACTAGTGCACACATCCGTTTGTGTTAACACACACAACACATCCAAGAATATATAACACTTGACACACACATTAGTGCACGCTCCTTATCACGCACACACAAACAAACCCATGCACTTTCATAGACTGCCCTTATCACACACACACACACACACACACACACACACAGGCCATACAAACAATAGAGATGAGACACAGTGCTGCAGCAGCTCATACACACTTTGTTCTTATCACACACACACAGACACACACATACACACACTCACCATATTTACATATCTTCTCTTCCTTCATCTTTTTAAAAACAGATGTTCATTATCAGTGCTCATCACACACACACACACACACACACACACACACAGGCGTCTGTCTCACACACACCGTCCTCCCCCTCAGAGCATCACAGTCGGTGTCAGAGGTCAAACAGGATGAGTCTCGAGGACTCCGTCCTCCGACCAGCAGAGCGGCTCCAGTCTCTAAGATGACCTTAAGACTGAACCTGAGACAAGACTAAGTCTTTCAGTGGGACACGTCAGGTTCAGCAGCAGGACGCTGCCCTCGATTTGCCCTTTCCGAGCGGCCGAGCGGCTCACGCTCGCCCCGTGAAGGGAGCTCAGGTGAGGATGGAAGTTTATTGACTCATAAATCAAACACTTCACCTTCAGTCTTAAAGACTAACTTTGGTTTTTCAGCCTGTTTTCACGTGTTTGTGTGTCTCGGTGACTAATGGGGGACGACACCTTCTGAAATTGGTCTGCAGCCAGCAGCCGAGGAGCCGATGATCCTTTGATACGTCCACTGAAAGTGTGCCTGAGGCTGACAGTCTCCGAGTGTTCTAAATATTATATATTATATTACACAGAGAGGACGTCTGTTCACACTGTTACAGCTTCTTTTAATGCCAAAGCCGAAAATGGCGACTCGCGACGTTATTTGTTTGTTAATTTGAAAAAGTCATCATTGATGTTACGTGTACGTTATATTCAAAGATTCCTCTTTGAAATGAACCATCATCCTGTTTCTGTTCTCTCCTCTTTCTCCTCTCCTCTTTTTCTGCTCCTCGTCATCCTCACTTCTTCTCCTGCATCAGTATTCACCACCATACTTATCTGTCTTTGATAGCCACCTCCTCCTCTCAGCTGCCAACAGAAGTACGACTGTGTGTGTGTGTGTGTGTGTGTGTGTGAGTCTCTCCCTCTACAGCAGGACATCAGCAGTCGTCTGCCGTCGCTCCTTCTCGTCCTCTCTCTTTATATTTTTCTTCTTTTTATTTTGTTTGTTTATTTTTTACAGCGCTCAATTAAAAGTAATTGCAGCCGAGTTAGCTAACGGCTAATTAGCATGTGTTGTCCCTGATGGGCAGGCAGACAAAGAACACACACACACACACACACACACACACACAATAAATCCTCCACAACATAAACATCCATCAACGTGAGATCATAAATATAGAATCAGTGTGATGAAGACAGACTTCATGAGTTTAACATCCTCATTAACTGCTGATTGGTCGACATCAAATCAGCATGACATCACACCGTGGTCATCACTGAAGTATTCGTCCGCCATGTCAACATTAAGGGAGGATTCACGTTTATGCCACGTCACTGACGTCATCAGAGAGCTGCTGTGGTCAGTGACTCAGACCATCTGAATAACCACACAGACAGACCAAGAGACAAAGGAAACACAGGAAGTAAACAACCAGGCAGGTGAAACCAGTCAGGGACAGGTGCAGCATCAAAAACAGGCGGGAAAACAAGGCAGGAAGTCGAAATGCGAGACACCACACATCCACCCAGCTCAGGTAAGACCACACACACACCGAGGGGGGTCAGATGAATGTGAGGTGTTAACCTGACGGTGAAGGGAAGGAGGCAGAGGGAGGAATGAAGGCTGCACAGGTACTGTACAAGTCTGTGAGTGTGTGTGTGTGTGTGTGTGTGTGCTTCTTTGTGCATTTTAATGCATATTATCTGCTGGCTAGGGGGAATCTGTGGCTCAGTCCATTTCTGAAGGATTTAGATGCCCCCCACGGCATCCTGTTGTGTCTGATATGAGTGTGTGTGTGTGTGTGTGTGTGTGTGTGTGTGTGTGTCCAAGTGTGTGTGCGTATGTTTGTGTGTGTAATGGGATTATTTGGCTGGATAGGATAGCGTCTGTCATCTGGGAGGATCCTAACCGAGGCTACGGCTGAAATACATAAATTGTAAAGAGGCTGAATCACCTGGGATTGCACAATCATATTTCACACACACACACACACACACACACACACACACACACACACACAGTGATAGGAGCACACATGAATTCACACTGTATGTGTATCAAACACAAAATGTTTGACTAGAAACTAGAAACTCAAAATTCTACCAATTAACTGTGTCCACGTTGTGTGTGCGCCGCGGTCGCCGCTCGGCTCTGTGTTGAATTTAATGCAGCTGTTCTTTTTTTGACGGACGCCGCGAGCAGCCCGCATCAATTTAACACAGAGCACCTCGAGCTGACAGGAAGCCAGACACAGAAACAGCATAGAGAATCCGGTGGATTTTCAAAATAAAATACCCCGTGCAAACTGCAACAGATGCCACAGTTCATCTTCCACTGTGAACATCAGCACGTTTTACAGCTACTGTAGTTTCTTCATCCTAGGAAGGAGCAGGTGATGCAGTTTATCACATGATGATACAACACTGACTGAAGAGGCAGAAAATAGTGTCAGTCCACATAAAGAACAACAATCCAACCTCGCTCATCGTGTGTTTCATCTGGACAAAGCTTAAAAAGCTTCCTGAGGTTGCCAGGTTTAGTGTCAATATGTCTATACTGAGACCTGTACTCAGCAACCATATCTGGCAACTGGGTGGAAGAATACTCTGTCAAAAAATAGTCCCAACACACACACACACACACACACACACACACACACACACACACACACACACACATCTTCCCCCTGAAACCATTTTTAACACTCACTACCCGACAGAGTGAGCGTGAGCTGCAGGACAAAATATTTCAACATGTTTCTACCCGAGAGGACGAGAGGGAAGAATACCTGAGATCAAGAGAGGAGGAAGGAAGAGAGGAAAGGAGAGGAGGAAGGAAGAGAGGAGAGGAGAGGAGAGCAGGAGAGGAGAGGAGAGGAGAGGAGAGGAGAGGAGGAAGGAGGAGAGGAGAGGAGAGGAGAGGAGAGGAGAGGAGGAGAGGAGAGGAGAGGAGAGGAGAGGGAGTGATCGTCTGTGATGTTGTACAGAAAGGTAGCCAGGTGTTGCCGTCTCTTCGCTCTGTAGAACTGGACCCTCCAGCACACCCCTGCTGAGTGTGTGTGTGTGTGTGTGTGTGTGTGTGTGTGTGTGTATCTGTGTGTGTTGAGGCTACTTCTAGCTCTGCTCATTACTCTCTTAATGGAACAGAGACATCTGCTTCATCTCTCTCTCTTTCTCGTACTCCACCTCTCTCTGGAAACTTTGGCAGCACACCTCCTCTCTCCTCTCTCCTCATCCCTCGTTCCAGAGTGCAAAATGATGGAAGGAGAAGAGAAAGATGATGGTGCCAAGTGTCCAAGAGGGGGATGAAAACAGGAGACTAGAAAGGAAGAGAAGGAGGAGGAGGAGGAGAAGGAGTGCCAGCGCTCGGCCCCGGGCTGGGTAATAATGATGCTAATGAGTTAGATCAACACGAGGTTTGAGTGCCACATTAAGATATTTTCTGGCACACGGCCTGAGCAGCTACACTGTAAAAAATAAACACTTTTAAAGTGAACTAGTTTCACAGTGATGAAGCGCTCACCTGCTCACCTGAACACAGAGACACATTCATTATTATCATCATTACAACATAAGAAGAAGAACTTGAAGATCAGAATGGAAATACGTTTGTTACTACCTATCATCACACTTTGACTCCAAACATCAAATTATGGCACTGTATGCATCTCTGACACCATTCTTCGATGCACCTGTCCAGACTAATGTTTGGATGTCTGGTGACGTCGTACAAAGATCAGTAAAGTCTGTGTTTGGTTGGATGCATGGGTCAAACAAATTCATGACTTTCACCCAGGAGACTGTTCAAACTAAACGTTTAACTCTGTCGCTTGGTCAGTGGCGCTTAAATTCTGACGCTGTAAGGCTCTAGCTTAATTTCTGGACACACTCCACAGTCAAATTTGTGCACACGTTAAGCACGTAGAATCATTATCTTCCAGGTACATTATGCCTTTTCTTTGTCAGTCATGGACACAAAGATCACAAAGTGTTTGACTGTGATCTTCTGACTCAAGGATCTATTCTAGGACCCATTCTGTTCTCCCTTTACATACTCCCATTTCAGCCTGCATCTTATTATTGCAACGGTGATGGTGGTCCAACCACCTCCTGACTTCTTTTCATAACATAAGTTAAGGTAAGTTTAGTACATAATATCACTTATGTTACATAAAAAGCAATATTTTGACCAAACTACGATCTTTTTCCAAACCCAGCATCCCTGATCGAGGCCACGATCCATCAGAACTGTTCAGACCAGTTTGCTGGTGTCCTGATGTCCTGATTATCTTAAAGTCACCCTGATGTCCTGACATGATGACATACATTTGTAAACATAGGTTTTAGTTATGTAATATTCAGCCTGTCGGCTGTTTTCATGACGTTTCTTCCACACCGTGTCGTGTTTCCGCCTGGCTGAGATCCGATTTCCCCTCCAGCTTTCTACCTGACAGATTCAATCCCGTTTTCATCTCTGCAAGCGGACGCTGTGAGCTTTTAGACCTCATCCAAATGACACAGCAGATAACATTTTAATAGCTAATATATATGTAGTGGAAGCTGCTGCAGCTAAACACAGACAGTGTGACAGATAGCGGTGGATGTGGCACTTTGCCTTAACAATACACAGGAAATGAAGCAAAACTGGAGGGAAAGGAGAGGCAGAGCTGAGATGGAGGGAATAATAATAAGTACTAATACTGAAACTGACTGCAGGAATAATAATAATACTGTATATAATAATATAGTATATTTATACAACATTTTTAAAAAGAAACAAATCAGGATTGTAACGTTTCAGGACTGCAGAGGCAAATGAAGTCAGACATTTAAAGACAATACGAAGATAAAATGGAATAAAAGTCTCTTCAGCGAGCTTCAGGAGGGAAAAACAAAGATGGAAATATTAGACCTGGGGGAGGGAGGTGGAGAAACGGGCACAGCGAACAGGTGTTGGATGGACGGATACTGTAGAGAGACGGAAAGAGAGAGAAAGAATGAGTCATCAGGGGAAGCTGAGAGTGACGGGAAAGATGAAGAGAGAGAGGTAAACTGAAAGAGAGGTGGGGGGGGACAGAAAAACAGAGAGACAAACTGAGAATAAGAATGAGAGACACAAACAGAGCAGAAAAAAGACGAGGAGATGTGCAGCATTAGTCATTTATATAATGTGCATTATAGAAAAGCTGCCATCTCTTCATGAATACATCATGAATATGCATGAGTACGTATATTTAGCTGCATCCATCAAAGACACTTTCACATTGTTCAAAGAGGAAGATTCATTTAATTTTAGAGAAATACAGTGTATGTACGGATTGAAGCAACATTACACGAGAGGCTGTGATTTCACGTCATTGTTGGCACAACAGTGATGCCAGTAATAAGCTAAAGCTGATCTTAGTTTACATGGAGATACACGGGGTCTGACTAACCCCTGGAAAACAATCAGTCACAGCAGTACACGCTTATGTGTAATGGAAACCAGTTTACTACTCCAGCAAGTAGCCCGAGTCTTAGTAACGACCTGCAGCAGAGACGATTTCTAGAGATCGTGGAGTTTCCCAAACTGAAATAAATAACTTTGCTAGTTCATTCTTGTAGTGACTAAGATATCTGTTGAAAAATGGATTTTTCCATGGACAGATTTATCTACTAAGTCTGTGAACGTCACATTTATTTCAATTAAAGTCCAAAAGTCAAAATGTGTTGAACAAAGATCACAAGATGTTTTTGTCTAATGAAATATTCAGCGTCAGTCCAGATTAGTCGACCTGTAGTCTTTAAAAACAACATTTTGTGGGGTGTTTGTAGGGTTCGAATCCGACCTGTGGCCCTTTGCTGCATGTCATTCCCCATCTCTCTCTCTCCCTGTCGCTCTTCAGCTGTCTCTATACATTTAAAAAAAGGCCCAAAAAATATCTTTAAGAAACAAACAAACAAACAAAAAAACAACATTTTGTCTGCACTCACTAAACAGTTTGAACACAAACGAGGTACACACCTGGATTAACGAGGTACACACCTGTGTTTAACGAGGCGGTCTAACAGCTCCTTTAAATCCAAAATTTGAATTTCAGATGTATTAGTTAAGTAAAGTTGAATTCCAGTGTCTTATTCATATTTATTTACATGTTATATATTTTCAGGATGTGGAAATTGGGGAGTGATTGACTAATAGTTGACCAATCAGATTGCTTGTTGTGTAATATCTAGTTAATGCATACTTACAAAAACAGTTCCAGCTCCATAAGATGAGCTCAGATTGTTGACGGTGCATGAAACCTTCAGTCTGATCTGTTTCTTCTGGGCATGCCCTCAAATTTGAGCTGCACTTAAAAATTAATTTTATGTGTTATAGGTCAAACTATCCAGTTTACGCCGTGTGTTGGTTCACCCTCTGTGCACCTCTGGCCTTAAATAGCTAATAAACCAGGCAAA